>CM053033.1:31946999-32256999 GCA_028564925.1 Lithobates sylvaticus | reverse complement strand
CCTATCAGTTTTAGGATGGGGACAGTTATTTGAGCTGGTGTTAAGTGTATTGTACAGCTCAAGTCTTAGTGGTTGGGCTGTTGTTTTGGTTTTAACAGTTTTAAAAGATTTCTAGTTTTTTAAAAAAAAAAAAACATATAAGGAATTATATATTTGACTTTTATATATATTGTGAAAACCAATAAATAAGGCTGTGCCCATCTTCAATCCAAAGTGGTGTCACTTGTTAAATTATTTGCATGTCTGGAGTTCAGGCTGCCTGCGGTCCCATTACAAGTCATTTTGCAGGTAAGTCAGTTATTATAAATTCAGGTATACTTACAATACAACATTGGAACAAAGAGTAGCTTTTGATATATGCCTAAAGAACATTGCAGCCCTGCAGTATTTAACTTATTTCTTCATGACCCCCTTAGAGTAAACAGGCAGAAATCTCTCTGGTGAAAGGCAGCATTGATTTTGGCACTTGGCAATGGACTCCATGGTAACAGGTAACAGTTTTTGATAACATGGTAATATGCTAGCAGTATCTCTGTTTAAAGCTGATCTGTAATTATCAATGAAGTTATATTTGTATTTTTGATTACTAGTTTTGCTTTGAAATGTATTTATTATTTATTACCTTGAATTCCAAGGCATATCTAAATATACCTATGATTTCCCCTATTGACAGCCTATGCACTGTAGCAAGAAAATGATAGTGATATCTGTGTGAAGAATCCTCTGTAGTTTAGGAGAGTACAGTCACCCACACACCTCCAACCTTCAGACACAGCAATATTTAATTTAACCACCTCAATACTGGGCAATTTCACCCCCTTTCTTCCCAGACCAATTTTCAGCTTTCACTGCTCTCACACTTTGAATGACAATTACTCAGTCATGCTACACTGTACCCAAATGAATTTTTTATCATTTTGTTCACACAAATAGAGCTTTCTTTTGGTGGTATTTATTCACCACTTCATTTTTAATTCCTTTGCTATATAAGCGAAGAAAGAGCGAATATTTTGAAAAAAAACAAAATTTTCTACTTTCTGCTTTAAAAGAAACACAAAAAATCGAATTTTGTCGAAAATTTAGGCCAAAATTTATTCTGCTACATGTCTTTGGTAAAAAAAAATCCTGATAAGTGTATGATCATTCGTTTGTGTAAAGGTTATAGAGTCTACAAGCTATGCTACACATTATTAAGAATGTATCAATCCTAATGATGGCCTATCTCATTTCTCAGGACAGTACAAATACCCCTTAAATGACCCCTTTTTGGAAAGAAGACAGTCTGAGGTATTTAGTAAGAGGCATAGCAAATTTTTTGAAGTTTCCCCACAATGCTTTGGAAAATTAGGAAATATATATTTTCTTTTTCTTCATAACATTGTCATATTTACAAGTTATTTCTCACACACGGTGCAGGCATAATTGCAATTACACCCCAAAATACATTCTGCTATTCATCCCGAGTATGGCGATACCCCATGTATGAGACTTTTCCACAGCCTGGCCACATACAGAGGCCCAACATCCAAGTAGCACCATCAGGCGTTCTAAAGGCATAAATTACACATTTCATTCCCGGAGTACCTATCACATTTTTGAAGGCCCTGGAGCACCAGGACAATGGAATTACCCCATTTTAGACATGTGCGGTTAGTTTCGTACGAATCGTAAATTCGTACGAATTTGTCGAAATTCGTACATTCGTACGGAACCGAATTACGAATTTTTTTGGATACGAATTCTGTACGGAATACGAAATTCCGTTTACGAATTTCGGATCCAAATTATTCTACATTTCTTCGAATCCAACTACCAAATATATCGAATTTCAATTTCAACTAATACTAAAGAAATTATTATAGCGGATATAACGAGTGATTCGAAATTCGGCTCCAAACTATTCGAATTCAACTACCAAATATATCGAATTTCAATTTCAACTAATACTAAAGAAATTATTATAGCGGATATAACGAGTGATTCGAAATTCGGCTCCAAACTATTCGAATTCAACTACCAAATATATCGAATTTCAATTTCAACTAATACTAAAGAAATTCTTATAGCGGATATAACGAGTGATTCGAAATTCGGCTCCAAACTATTCGAATTCAACTACCAAATATATCGAATTTCTAATTTTCAACTAATACGAAAGAAATTATTATAGCGGATATAACGAATGATTAGAATTTCGGCTCCAACTACCAAATAATATCTAATTTCAACTAATACAAAATAAATTATTATAGCGGATATAACGAATGATTTGAATGAATTCGATATTCAGTATAACGAATATCGACAGTGTACGAATAATAACGAATTCTTTGTTGGTCCAAATTTCTTTACTACAGAAACATGTGACTGTTGGTTGACCAATCACATCAGAGGTTTTCTTGTGATGCTGAGGCCTACAGGGCAGGGCAGAGGGCACGCCCTGATCATATGACTTCTCTTTGTGGAGCAGATCATACAGTCAACTATTTGTGCCAGTGCATCTGCTCAAATATCGTTGTGATCCTTGGATTTTTGATATTCATTTGCCCTGATATCTGTTCGAGTCTGCAAGATTATTATCCTTGATAGCTTATTTTGCTATTGGATTTCTTCTTTTGCGCCAGATTTTTGTTTTAGTCTGCTCATCTTTTTTTTTTGTCTTTTTTTGACTTGGAAGGCAAAATGAGCAGCAAACAAGGAGATCAAGGCAGAAAGAGTGCTGCTGCTGGGAGCGGAAGAGCTTCGAGCCGGCGTAAAGTAGAACAGCAGCAGGTGGGACGTTCTGTCTCTGCGCCCCCTGAGCTCAGCTCACCTCCCATGAAGTTGAGGCGACCAGGAGGAGTGAAAGAGCCTGCCAAACAGCAGACATCACGTCGCCAGCTGTTCCAGGAGGACTTACCTTGTACAAGCACTGCTGCTGGTAGCACTAGCATGCCCACTCGTACCTTTTATGGAAGAGGACGAGGGCAGACCAAAGGTAAACTTCCCAGTGCACACACCTTTGTGCAGCCAAAGATGGAGATCTTGGACAGCATGCTGCAGGAGACATGTGAGGAGAAGGCCCAGGCTGAACAAGCTCATGATGATGTTATCACTATCAGCACTCCAGGGAGCTTCGAGATAAGCAAGCAGGAGCCTGAGGAGAGTCAGCTTACAACACATTGTAAAGATCATCAGTCTTCCCCTGGCAATGTAGAAGAAGAGAAAGAGATGGAAACAAGTTTTCACATGGAGAACTTTGATTACCAACCATCGGCATCGGCATCTACCCATGTTGGCCCCAGCGACAGCCCAGGAGAATATATCTCCCCTGACTCCCCACTACTTTTCTCCCCTTATAAGTCCCCTGCCGTTATTTCAAAGCCTCCAGCATCATCGGTCAATGCAACCACAGCGACAGCACCCAAAATACCTGTGATGTTCAGATCTCATTCTCTTCTTCATCCTGCTCCTCCTGCTGAACCTCAGAAAGACAGTCCAACCACTGCAGTGGATGTGAGTCCATCACCAGGCACTGCGGGCAGTGTCATTGGTGCTGGCTGCCGTTCCAGCGTTTGGCTGCATTTCACCAAAATTGGCGTTGGTCAGAAGGCCAAATGCAAGCATTGTGGCAGGGACATCAGCCGGGGCCGAGACATAGGGCATCTCAGCAACAGCGGGATGAACCAGCACATGCGTGTGCACCACCAGGCTGTGCTGTTAGGGGAGAAAATTGTGTCCCCTCCAAACACCAAAAGAGGAACCAATACCAATAGTGGCACCACCACAGCCACCACCATAAGTACCAGCACCACCACCCCACATCCAACCCATACCAGCCACCAGGCCACCCTGGAAGATTTTGGTGGCTTTCACAGTGCAAAAGGAATGTCTCAGGCACAGGTTAGGAAGATTACACGCCTGATCGGCCAGCTTATTGCAGTTGGAGGAGCACCATTCAATATGGTAGAAGGTGAGCCCTTCAGGCAGTTGATGCAGGCTGTTGCACCACAGTACCGTGTGCCATCACGAAAGACCTTTAGCCAAACTGTGGTGCCAGCCTTATACAGGTCTTGTGTTGGGGTGCTGAAGGACGAGATTAGAAAGGCAGGTGGACAGGCAGTGCACCTGACCACTGACCTGTGGAGTGCATCTAGTGCCCGACACGCCTTCCTGTCCCTGACGGCACATTGGTGGCAGGGCAAGGTGTCATCTGGATCCTCGTCATCAGCACTTGTCAAAGAGGGGCACCGTTCTTTTCTGCTGCACGCTGAGGTGCTTGATGAGAAGCATACAGCGCAAAATATCCTGCAATCCCTGCAGAAAATGTTGTTGCCGTGGTTTCAGGCAGACACTGACAGCAACAGCTACAGGATTGGCTATATTGTGACAGACGGAGGCAGCAACATGGTGAAGGCTGTAAGGGATGGCAGATTTGTGGGTGTGCGCTGCTCAGCCCACCTTCTCCACCAGGTGGTAACCGACAGCTTTCGATTGGTGGAGGCTAATTCTGGCGGCGATGGAAGGCTGTCCAAAGTGGTGGACTCTTGCCGGAAGATGGCTGGCCACTTCCATCGAAGTGTGAGGGACAGCCACCTCCTCAGGTTGGAACAGAGGAAGGCAGGCCTTCCAGAACACTGCCTAAAACAGGATGTGGGGACTAGGTGGAATTCAACCCTAGCAATGCTGGAACGCATCCTTGAGCAGCAGAAGGCTCTCCATGCCATGGCCTGCGAACATAATATTGGCATAGAGAGACCTTTAGGCAGGGAGGACTGGGCCATAATTGGGCAGATTGTGGCAGTCCTCAAACCATTCCTCTCTGTGACAGAACATCTGAGCCGCGAGGATGCCAGCATTGCTAATGTGCTGCCGCTTTTTAACCATCTTCAGAGTAAATTGGAGCGGTTCATGTCAGCTCAGGAACCTTTGCCTGGTGGTGTCCCTCAACCTGATGTGTTGGCTCTGCTCAAGACATTTCTCTTGGAATTGGGCAGGCGCACGCAGGATTTGACCGCCTCTTGCCCAGAACTGATGCTGGCTGCCATGTGTGACCCTCGTTGCAAGGGCAAAATGGCTGTGCAGTGCAGTGCTCTCACAACATGGCGGGACAGACTGATTGACAGGGTGCGTCAGAGGGAAAGGCAGCTAGTAAGGCCGCTAGAGCTGGGAGAGGAGGAAGAGGAGGAAGAAGATATTGAAAACCCCCTCTCCCATGCAACAGCATCTACTGATTCTGAAGTGAGCAGCAGAGCTCCTGCCAGCGGTCGCGGAGCATCTTCTTCCGTCTTGACTGAGGCATTTGACACCCTAATGGGAACCTCCAGCAGCATAGTGCGCCCCAAGAAACGCATTTCATCAAAGGAGGTTGTCATGACATATTTGTCATCCCCACCAGTGCACCCCACCACAGATCCTATGTCTTTTTGGCAGGAGAAGAGCGAGGAGTGGCCTGCCCTCGCAGATATTGCCAAGGAGCTACTGTCCTGCCCTCCAACAAGTGTCCAGAGTGAGCGGGTGTTTTCTGTGACGGGAAACATCCTGTCACCCCAAAGATCACAGTTGTCCCCCCAGCTAATGGAGCAGTTAGCATTTTTGAAAATAAATTTGCCAAAGCTGGGGTACCCCTCCCTTACTCTGGACATTCCTTGAACTGACTGACTGTCTGCACTCTGCAGCAGAGATGGCCTCTTGGTCTTAGACTCTTTAGTTGGACCCTGTCCCTCCCCACAATCAAAGTTTCTTAAATGCCCAAAAAATATTTATACCCATTCAATTGTTGTTCAATGTGCCAAATGTAATTATACTAATCCACAAGCTGGTAAACGCTGTGGCCTGATGTTCCCCAATGTGCCCCAATAATATGCCATGTGCCCCAGTATGCCCTGATGTGCCCCAATATGCCCTGATGTGCCCCAATATGTTTGGGTGGGGGAAGGGGAGTGTTTTTGTTTTCTGCCATTGCAGAAGGGAACTAACTACTGTTAAGTTAAGTTATTAATAATTTATTGTTGGAGTTGCTTTATGCTTTAGAGAGACCTAATAAACATTTCTATGTTCAGTTGTACAGTAGTGTCTGTCACCTTATTCTGTCCTATATGTCTGCCTGGCTACCTTGGATGGGGAATGGGATGGGGTGGGGGACAGAATGTACAGCTCGCTTTGCAACACTCCTTTTGAGTTGCGGAGCAGGCGGAGGAGGGAACTTTTTATTTCTGTGTCAATGTGGCTTATCACAGTGTGTCTATGTGTCTAGTGTGCTGTAAACATAAACACCTCCCTCAACAAAATCAAGCACTAAAGACTGCTGGTTTTATTACTTCAAAACAACTTTATTTTTACACACAAAATAAAAGTATAAAATAATATATTAGATTTGAACAGAACAAACAAACAAAATAGCTATGGTCCTGGAGCACGCAGTGGATGGCTGGATGCTGGTTTCATCATGATGGAGAGGCTTCTCGGCTGCTCATGGTGGTGGTAGAGCTAGTACCAGGCAATGGAGCATTGTGTCTGGAAATTGCTTCCAGCAAACATAATTTGCAATGCTCCATTGCCTGGTTCTGTTGTAGGTTGAGCCGGACCCACATCCTCTCCATATCATCAGTGTGGTTTCTGATGGCACGGTGGAGGGTCCGGTTCAACCTACGATTCTCCCTCTGCATTTTTTTGTTGGCTTTGGCCAGCCTCCGCATCTCTGTCAGCAGGACAGTTGTCTGACTCGGTGTCGGTGGTGGCAACTGCGGCACTGGCTGCTCCTCTGGAGGGTGAGGCAGTGGAGGATGTACAGGGGGGGCAGCTTCCTGTGGCCCTAGAGTCTGCTTCTGGGCCAAAGGGGTCAGCTCGGTCTCATCCCGGAGCGAAATCCCATCTGACAGGTCTTGTTGATCTGAAATAGATGAGATAGCCAATGTTGATGCTAGCATTCAAAGAAATTGATTTCTAGAGATTATAATAAAAACATATTTTATTCCTTTTTATTTTGACATTGTCCTTTAAAAAATAAATACTATTTGTGTAACATATACATATATTCCTATTACAAGGAATGTATTGTAAACATCCTTTGTAATAGAAAAAAACAAAGACAGGTCCTCTTTAATGTGAAATCTGGGGTCAAAAAGACCTCAGATCTCATATATTATCTACACAAAAATACTATAAAAAATTAATATAAAAAGAAATGTCATATTCTTCTCCCCCACCCCAAAAAAAAAACCCTTTAAGATTGGAGGGCAGAAGTGGACCTGATCGTCTCCACCGCCTCTTTGGCCCCTGATAAAAGTGAACTTGCGGCAAGTCCGCCGCAGTAACCAATTTTATCTGAAAGAGGACCGCCCGCTGAAGAAGATACCGGGGTTATGGCAGCTATCATTGCTGCCATAACAATGGTGGTCCTCTTCAAACAGCCGACATATAACTGCGGCGGGTGGTCCTTCCTTAAGTTTTTAAGGGAACAGGTTTCTTTTTTTTTTTAAACAAACGCTTTCAATAAAAATAGGTTTGTTTTTCTCTTTATAATATATAGCAAATAATTTATTTTCACTACTCTTTTCTAAGTTCCACCCTAGTTACTAACTTACTGTTACTGGTGGCTGTCTGATTGTAGTGGCGTTCAGATACTAAGATCAGATGCATTTCCAAATATTGTAGTAATAGAATAAACAATTATAGGTTACAATACTAACACTAACAGTGGGGTCTATTTACTAAAGGAAAATACACTTTCCACTACAAGTGCACTTGGAAGTGCAGTCGCTGTAGATCTGAGGGGGACAGTCATGCAAGGGAAAAAAAAACAGAATGTTTGTTTGTACACGATTGGAAGATAAAATCAGCAGAGCTTCCCCTCAATTCAGAGTTTCTCCTCAGATTTACAGCGACTGCACTTCTGGGGTGGACTTCCCCTCCAGCTGTTTGTAATAACAGACAAGCGGCTGCTAGTGCTTAGCCACATTGGTTGTTAAAAAACGGCACCGGACGGGTGATGTCTGCCACTGCAAGCATCACCCGAGTACAACACCTTGAAGCACTATATTGGTAAGTTTGTCAACGATAATTACAAAAAAAGGGGCCACCATTAATCGGTAGACCCCTAGTTTGGGGTGTGTGCTGTGTGTATGAACTTAAAAATGGATGGTTGTAGCTTTTTTTATGTGTTTGTGAACTTAGTGTGGATGATGGTGCCTTGTGTCCTTTTTTCTTTATATTGGCAGCTTGCGTATTCTAGTACTTACGTCGAGGAGAAATGGGGCGTTGCTTCCTGGCAGAAGGAGCTGATGCTGGAGGGTCTGGGATATGGCAGCTCAGGCTTTCTGTTAAGATAGAATAAAGAGTTATGGTAACCACTTCTGGACCAAGCCTATTTATGACAGTTATTGTTTACAATTTAAAATCAAAACTTTTTTCTAGAAAATTACTGAGAACCACAAACATTATAATTATATATATATATGTGTGTGCACTGAGTGTGTGTGTATTTGCACAGCGGCCTTTCAAAAGCAATTTTAGGTGAGAAATTAACTGAATTAAAAAAATTTTTTTTACAGTAAATGTATTTAGCCCAATTTTTGGGGATATTGCGATAGTCGATGTTACTCCAAGTAAAATAGATAGATATCGAACATGTTATGGTTTAAAATTGCAAACGCTCTTGGAATCGCGATAAACTACGGTACTTAACTACTTCCCACCCGGCCACTGTACATAGACGGCCGGGTGGGAGCCGTCTACTTCTGATCTGACGTTCTGGAACGTCCTTCTGAAGTAGAGGGATCGCGCGCGTGCCAGCGCAGTGGCGCGATCCCGATGCGGCCGTGTCACCCGGACACGGCGCATCTCGGATCGGCAGGAGGGGTCGGTGATTGGCCCTCCTGATCACATGACGGCCGTGTCGAATCACAGCCGTCATGTGATGTAAACAAACAGCCGTTTGCTAGGCAATCGGCTCTCCTCTCCTCACACGGAAGTCGTTGGTGAGGAGAGGAGAGCGGATCGCTCCAGCCGGCTGGTGATCAGTGAGTATTAGCTGTTTTTACAGCTTTTTACTCACTGATCACCAGTGTAGTGTCCCCACAGTGTAAACACACATGTCATGTCCCCTAATAAAAACACATGTCCCAAAATAATAAAAAAACATGTCCCTCACATATGTCCCGGTAAAATAACATGTGTCAATGATTATCTGCACACATATGTCCGTGATCACCTGCACACAGTCATCTGTACATGATCATTTGCGTACATAATGTCCGTGATCACGCGAACCAATTATTAATATACACTTAACGTAATTTTTTTGACAAAAAATATGTAGAAGAATACGTATCGGCCTAAACTGAGGGAAAAAAAATATTTATTTTTATATTTTTGGGGGATAATTTTTATGACAAACAAAGTAAAAAATATTGATTTTTTTTTAAAAATTGTTGCTCTTTTTTTGTTTATAGCACAAAAAATAAAAACCGCAAAGGTGATCAAATAAATACCACCAAATACCACCCTATTTGTGTTAAAAAAAAAACGCCAATTTTGTTTGGGAGCCACGTCGCACGACCGCGCAATTGTCACTTAAAGCGAAGCAGTGCCGAATCGCAAAAAGTGCTCTGGTAAGGAAGGGGGGAAAATCATCGGGGGCTGAAGTGGTTAAATAGATGTTTGTTATTATGTTTGCTTTGTGTTGGTTAGGTAGGTAGTAGGTACTCACCACTGCCAGAATATTGAGGGGGGCATGAAGCAGAAGCAGCTGTTCCTGTTCCCTCCTCCACTGATGATGACATTGATCGATCTGGAAAACATGAATGTAAAGCAAAACGTAAGTCTCACATGCCGCAGTCATAAAAAATATAGTGAGCTGCAAACAACAACCATATAACTGCAATATATAATGATAGATTTTATTTTACTCACCAGCTCTCAGTCTCTGGTGCTTGGCGGCGGATCTGGCACTGGCAGTGCTCACTCCAGGGGGCGGGGCATCTTCGTGAAGTAGGAGGCCATCCTTAAGCTCTGCCTCCCACTGTCTAAATAAGACAGTCTTGCCTCCTCCAGTGGCCTGCCTCTCAATTTTTTTATGGACAGAGGCCCGACAATCATAAAATCTGCAAATGAAAATAGTATATTTAGTAAATATACACACGTTAATATTATTTTTATTTTACATGTTACTTTTCTGTGTCTGTCTGTGTCAAATAAATATATTAAATATATTTGTGTTACGTTCAAATCAGTTTATTACTCAAAGCCTACTGTGTGTGTTTTTTCACAAATATGGGGTGTATTCTAAGAGTGATATAATATTTGAATAATTATTACCTGTGCCTGACACCAGCGGTGGTCCTGCGAACCTTGGACAGGGCATTCACAGAGTCCCGGACTTGATCCCAGGCTGCTGTCTTCTGGGCAGTAGGGACGTTGAGGCTGAACAATGTGGCCTTGTCCCTCCTAACAGCAGCCACCAGAGCAGCGTTTTCCTGGGGGGTAAAGACTGGCCCCCTTGTTGATGACGTCATCGTCTTCTGCTGCTGCTTGCGTTTGGTTCGCTGGTGGTCGCCGGTGTCAGACATTTCATCTTCTGATATGGGGGGGGGCATACGCCTCTTTTTTTGGCCATGCTCCCGCTCCCGCTCCACTCCACTTCCATGGCCCTGCTCCCTTCCACTCTTCATCTCCTCTTCACGCCTCCTCTCCCCTCCGCGCTTCCTCTCCCTGTCCCCTCCGCGCTTCCTCTCCCTGTCCCCTCCGCGCTTCCTCTCCCTGTCCCCTCTACTACGCTTCCTCTCCCTGTCCTCTCTACTACGCTTCCTCTTCTCTACTCTTCCCTCCTCTCTCCTCAACCCCCCACTGATCCTCCTCTCACCCCCACTCCAGTCCCCTCCACTCCTGTGCTCCCCTCCACCCCCTGACCCTCCACTCCTCTCTCCTCCACTCTTCTCCCCTCCACTCATCCGGCGCTCCCCTCCACTCATCCGATCCCCTCCACTCATCCGATCCCCTCCACTCATCCGATCCCCTCCACTCATCCGGCGCTTCCCTCCACTCATCCGATCCCCTCCACTCATCCGGCTCTCCCCTCCACTCATCCGATCCCCTGACTCCTCTCCACTCTCACTCACAACCACAACTTTCAAACCAACACTCTCACTCACACATACATTCTCACTCCCAGACATTCTAATTCCACACAAATCACAAATTCAGTCCACACAAAAACAACAACCACAACTCCAACAATACCACTCTCTCTGCTCTCAGTCTCTGCTCTGCTCTCTGCTCTGCTCTCTCTCTGTTCCTCCCTCACTACACTACAGTCACACGGAGTCACACGGTCTCTCTAAATTACATCCAGGGGCCGGCCTCTCAAAACTACATCCAGGGGCGGAGACTATAGGCACATGTCAAAAACGAAAGTAAAGAATAAACGAGATTTCGAATAGTTACGAATAACAGCGATGTATTAGAAAAGTACGAATCCATTCGACGCATGCAGCGCCGCAGCGCCACTGTGTCAGACATGTAAATTTACGAATCAACGACCAAAAAGAAAAAAGTTACGAATGTACGAATCCATTCGAAGCGCGTTAGCCAGCGCCATTGTGAGAGAGTGAGAGACACGTAAAATGACGAATCAGTAAACCAAAAAAAAAAAAAAGTTACGAATCCATTCGAAGCACGTTAGACATCGCTATTGTGAGAGAGAGACGCGTAAAATTACAAATCAACAAACAAAAAAAAGTAACGAATTTGAGAATCCATTCGAAGCACGTTAGACAGCGCCATTGTGAGAGAGTCAGAGAGACACGTAAAATGACGAATCAACAAACAAATAAAAAAAGTTACGAATCCATTCGAAGCACGTTAGACATCGCTATTGTGAGAGAGAGACGCGTAAAATGACAAATCAACAAACAAAAAAAAGTAACGGATTTGAGAATCCATTCGAAGCACGTTAGACAGCGCCATTGTGAGAGAGTCAGAGAGACACGTAAAATGACGAATCAACAAACAAATAAAAAAAGTTACGAATCCATTCGAAGGACGTTAGACAGTCACAGCGCAATTGTGAGAGAGAGACACGTAAAATGACAGATCAACAAACAAAGAAAAGTAACGAATTTAAGAATCCATTCGAAGCACGTTAGGCAGCACCATTGTAAGAGACACGAAAAATGACGACTCAACAAACAAAAACAAAAAAAAGTTAAGAATGTACGAATCCATTCGAGGCACGTTAGACAGGGCCATTGTGAGAGAGACACGTAAAATGACAAATCAACAAACAATAAAAAGTAACGAATTTAAGAATCCATTCGAAGCACGTTAAGCATAAGCAGCGCCATTTTAAGAGACACGGAAAATTACGAATCAACAAACAAAAAAAAAAAAAAGTTACGAATGTACGAATACATTCGAAGCACGTTAGACAGCGCCATTGTAAGAGAAAGAGAGACATGTAAAATGACCAATCAACAAACCAAAAAAAGTAACGAATTTACAAATCCATTAGAATAACGTTAGGCATAGGCAGAGCTATTGTCTACACAGTACACACACACAATAGACTGTTGTTATGCAACCTTAATACGTTTTCGGATATTATTTGTAGAGTGTCGTTATTCGTTAACCAAATTAACGATTCTTACGATTCGTACGAAATCCGTATTTCGTACGAATCCGAATTAAATTCCGTATACGAAACCCGAATTACGAATTTTTTTGGATACGAAATAAAACGGAACGAAACGAAACTTATTTTTTGACGGATCCCATGTCTACCCCATTTTGGAAATAAAACACCCCAATACATATTCTACGAGGCATAATGAGTCTTTTGAACATGTCATTTCTTTCCAAAAGTTTTTGGAAAATGTGGAAAGAAGATAAAAACCATATTTCTTTCTAACACATAGCATGTGCATAGCCAAAATGACACCCCAAAATATGTTTTGCTACTCGTCCTGAGTATGGTGATACCCCATGTGTGAGACGTTTCCACAATCTGGCCACATACAGAGACCCAACATGCAAGTAGCACCATCAGGCTTCTAACACATAGCATGTACACACCAAGAATTACACCCCAAAATACATTCTGCTGAGCAAAGGGTAAAAAAAAGGCTCACCTGTGGTTTTAGCAGGCGGGAATACCGTTCCAGAGCAGTCAAAGAATTGGTCCAGACAGCCAAAGGAAATGTCCAGGAATTGTCCAGGCAGCAGACAGATATGGAAAAGTATGTACATGGTTCAGTACAGTTCATGGTTTAGCAGGCAGTTCAGGTAACAGGCAGAGGCATGGCCAGTTCAGGTGGCAGGCAAAGGCATGGAAAGTTCAGGTGGCAGGCAAAGGCATGGCCATTTCAGGTGGCAGGCAGATGCATGACCAGTTCAGGTGGCAGGCAGAGGCATGACCAGTTCAGGTGGCAGCCGGCAGCACTATAACATTTAGGCCTTGGTCAGGTAAGACCTGAGGACAGGGGTAGAGGCTTCTTCCCACCTAAATCTCTACGAAGCCTCTGAGTCTCCAGACCCTAATCTGAGAAAACTAAAAACCCCGGAGAAAAACATTTTCTCCTCTTGGAAAACCTTTTCTGGAGCCCCTCACATATGTGAGACCCCTGTGCTGTACAGTGGCAGGGCAAATGATCAGTTCAGGAGGCAGGCAAAAAGCATGGTCATTTAACAGGCCGAGGTCAATTCACGTTGAGGGCTGAAATATGTTTGGCACAGGCATAGTCGTTAACAGTCTGGGTCATTCACAGAAATGGCAGATAGTGGAAACTGGAAAAAAATCATCTTCAATTTACTAATAGTGTAGTGAAGTATGATAACTCCAATAGCACTATCCAATACAGAGGCCTCACCGGGAGGTACATTGAGGACAGTAGTATTGAGTATCACGGCGAATTCCTCTACTTGAACACACACAACATTTTTTGGGGGGTTTGCAACCTATTTGGGTAAGAGGTAGGATTTCAGGAAAGTGCCTTTAATGGAGTCTGGCTAATGTATCGGTGCAAATTAGTTGAGGGGCTTGGCCATGGGGATAGAGAAGGGATGTGATAACGTCTTCTTGGAATTTTAGATTCGGGAACTTTGGGTGCACTTAGAAAAAATAATATACGAATTGAACAGGGCTAGTTGCATCAAATAAATGGAGACTTTCTTGTACCAAAACAGTGATCTCCTGGGGCCAAGTAGGGCTGCATAAGCTGGTCGTTCATATCCAGCCCCCCATGTAAAGGTTATACTCATTTTGCACACATTTTGGCTTCTGGACGGGGCCTCTTCTTCTCTGCAGTTCCACCAAGGTGTCATCATGTATTGTGGAAAGAATGTAGACATTTCTTCTTTTATCTCTCCACTTCAGTGCTAGTACCTCTTCAGTCCGCATACTGGCCATTTCACCCTGTTTCAACTTCGCTGCAACCAATCTCTGTGGGCAGCCTTTGTGGTTGGTTTGTGCTGTCTCACAGGCCACAGTCTTCTTTTGGTACAGATGGCGGAAAAGTGGGAGACTTGTGTAGAAATTGTCTACATATAGGTGGTAACCTTTCCCAAGCAATGGTTCGATCAGCTGCCAGACAATTTTGACACTTGTTCCCATGTAGGTAGGGCACCCAGGGGGGTTTAGCTGTCTGTCTTTTCCCTCATAAATTATAAAATCATATGTGGAACCTGTGGCCCTGTCACACGCCTTATAAAATTTTACCCCACGTCTGGCTATTTTACTGGGGAGGTATTGCTTTATTCCAAGTCTTCCAGTGAAGTGTACTAGGGATTCATCTACACAAATATTTATATCAGGGGTAAACATCTGCTTGAAGCTGGCACAAAAGTTTTTTATTAGGGGCCGAATTTTGAATAATTTATCATAATTGGGATGATTTCGAGCATTGTTGTTGAAATGTAAAAACCTCATAATCATCTCGTAATGGGTTCTGAGCATCAATGACAAATAGACTGGCATGTGGTGGATAGG
The DNA here is from genome assembly GCA_028564925.1 of Lithobates sylvaticus. Lineage (NCBI taxonomy): Eukaryota > Metazoa > Chordata > Amphibia > Anura > Ranidae > Lithobates > Lithobates sylvaticus. Next base: position 32,242,040 of record CM053033.1, on the reverse strand, counting down.
TTGGGTAGACCAGTAGGCATGGAGTTAATTTTTTTTTGTCAGCTCCATGTTGAAGGTTAGGCCAAAGAAAATTTTTAATTCTTCCACAATGAGGGGATTCCAAACAAAAAGACGGGCATATAAAGAATTTGGATTGTTGGCTATATGTTGGCTGACGTATAGATTACATTTCTCCACAATGTAATATAGAAGATCATCGGTAAAAAATATGTGAAAATAATAAATTGGGGTTACATTTTCAGACTGTATCTGGGGGCCTGGCTGGACTTTAAAAAGGGGAATTACAGGTTCTACTGACATATTGGGCAGCCATGTTGGATACAGTAGAACATCTGGGAGACTAGTGTGAGCCCTGCCTCATTGATGGGATGCTCCGTTGCTAGCATCTGGCCTATCATCTAGGAAGGTTGCAGAACTGCTGGTGGATGCCTGCCTATCCCGGAGTGCTGCGCTTCTGGTGGATGCCTGCTGGTGGGTGCCCTGGAGTGCTGCACTGCTGGTGGATGCCTGCATATCATCCTGGAATGCTGTGCTGCTGGTGGATGCCCTGGAGTGCTGCGCTGCTGGTGGATGTCTGCGCCTGCTCATATTTCCCGATTCTCCTTGTTAGAATTCTATCCTCCTCAGTTTCCATTTTGGAGCCACTGCTTTCCACTGGATCATAGTCGCGATCCGAGTCTGACGGAGAGAGTTCCTGCTACTCTCGTCTGACTTTGGAGTATCTGGAGAGCCTCCTCGCTGCTGTAGAATATTTTTACCATGTTGGCGGGCAGATGTGGCAGATGTTGGCAGGCAGATGTGCCTGATGTTGGCGTGTAGATGTGCCAGACGGTGGGCAGATGTGCCAGATGGCGGGCGGCAGATGTGTCAGATGGCGGGTGGAAGATGTGCCAGATGGGGGGCAGCAGATGTGCCAGATGGCGGGTGACGCGTGGCAGATTGCCAGATGTTGGGCGGCAGATGTGCCAGATGGTGGGCAGGTGTGCCAGATGGTGGGCAGATGTGCCATATGTTGGGTGGCTGTGCCAGATGTTGGGTGGCTGTGCCAGATGTTGGGCGGCAGATGTGACAGATGTTGGGCAGCAGATGTGCCAGATGTTGGACGGCAGATGTTGGGCAGATGTGCCAGCGGTTGACGGGCAGATGTGCCAGCTGTTGATGGGTAGATGTTTACTGGGACAGCTGTATGACAGGTGTTTTCACTGTTTTGGGGACACTGTGTTTTGGGGACACTAGCTGGGTGATCAGTGGGAAAACATCAGACAAACAGCTAAAAACTCACTGATCTCCTGGCTGCAGCACAGATCTCTCTTCGTCTCCTCACTGACAGGCCCTGTGTGAGGAAAGGAAGAGATGAGAGCAGTTACAACGGCTCTCTATTTACATTACAGGACGACTCTGATTATACACAGTCGTCATGTGATCAGGAGGGCCAATCACAGAGCCCTCCTGTCATGTACCACTGTCCTGTCTCTGGGGGGCACAGGCAGATCAGGATTGCGCCACTGCGTGGGCATGCGGCAGTGCGATCCCCTGTCTAATGTCACCCCTTAGCTGTGATTAGACACAGCCATCATCACTGTGATTTGCCCTCCTGCTGTTTTCCAAGATGCGGCGTGTCTGGGGGACACACGAATTGGGATTGCGCGGGTGCGTGGACGAGTGCCCGTTTGATCCCGCTCCTTCTGAGGAATGTTCAGGAACGTACACTCAGAACGTACACTCAGAGGGAGAAAGCGCCCACCCGGCCGTTTATGTGCAGTGGCCGGATGGGAAGTGGTTAAAGATTAACTCTACTTTCCTGGGGAAAAAATAGCAAATAAAAAATAATAATATAGCATATAAAATTGCGAGACAAGTCATATTGTAATTGAATTTTATTAAAAATTACTTTTCCTTTTCAATCTTCAGTCATTTTCTGTAAAGTGCAATGCAATATAGCTACCTGGAGGTGTTCTTTACACAGAGTGAGTGTTTGTCTGATTGGCTCACTGATTTTCCCAAATCTACACTAAGAAGTCAGATTTTTGGCATCGCCTGCAACAAAAATTTAATTTTTGGTAAGATACTCCCAATAGGAGTGCTGCAGCAGCTATATAATTCAGATATATAATTCAAATATATAATTCAGATATATTCAGATAATTATGAAACCACTCCCATTAGACTTACTTAGCAGAGGCACAGAGGAATAAAGAGTGATTTCTTCAGAATAACAAAAGGTAGGAATTTGCAACAAAGTTTGTTTAAATGCTTCTAATGTACAGAGATCACCCAAAGGGGAATGTTTTTTTCTCAACAAAAGTGGAGTTACTCTTTAAGCTCCATGTAGTAGGCGTTACTGAGTGGGTGGAGCATGACTTGTGTGCTTCCCTGAATCTTTCCTCTCAGATAGGTTCTGTTTAAGGCTCGGTTTCCACTAGTGTGACTTTTCGTGCGACTTGGGACTGAAAAGTCACATGACAAATCGTACCCCATGATTTCGAATGAGTACCATTCATATCTGTGCGACTTCAAAGTAGTCCCTTCACTACTTTGGTCCCACTTTGATGCAACTTGAGGTCCATAGACCTCAAGATTACACAGGCATTGTTTCAAGCGACAAAAAATTGCGGTAAAATCGCGACCAGTAATCGCGGAAAAATTGCGCGATTTTGAGGTTGCAATAGTGGAAACCGAGCCTTATGCCCCGTAGACATGAGCAGAATTTCCGTCGGAAAAATCCTGAATGTTTTTTTCGATGGAATTCCCCTCAAGCTTGGCTTGCATACACACGGTCACACAAAAGTTTTCTGAACTTTCAACCACCAAGAACGTGGTGACGTACAACACTATGACGAGCTGAGAAAATGAAGTTCGATGCTTCCGAGCATGCGTCGAATTGTTTCCAAACAAGCGTAGGAATTTTGCACGTCGGAATTGCTACAGACAAATGCATTTTTGGATAGGAACTTTTCCCGACCGAAAAATAGAGAACCTGCTCTCAATCTTTTGCTGGCAGAAATTCCGCCAGCAAAAGTCCGGTGGAGCATACACACAGATGAATTTTCAGACCAAAATCTCTCATCAGACTTTTGCTGGCGGGATTTTTCGATCGTATGTACACGGTATTACTCTAATGCCCCATACACACGGTCGAAAATTGAGACGGAAAATGTCCGATTGCATCATGTTGTCCGAAAATCCGCCCGTGTGTGGAATTTCCGCCGGAAAAAATTTGAGATCCTGCTCTCAAATTTTCCGACAACAAAATCCGATCTGACTTTTTCCGATCGTGTGTAGAGAATTCCGACGGACAAAGTGAAATGCATGCTCAGATCAAATTACGAGACCAAAGCTATTGGCTACTAGCCTCTAAATAGTTCCGTTGTACGCAATGAACGTCACCACGTTCAGAATGATCGGATTTTCCGACAACTTTGTCCGACCGTGTGTATGCAACACCAGTGTCGGACAAAATCCGTCGGAAAAAATCTGACGGATTTTGTGGTCGGAATTTCTGACCGTGTGTATGGGGGCTTAAAGAACACAGTGTTGTGGCACAAGCCAATTGCTAAAATAGCAAACTAAAGCCAGTGAAAGATAATGAATTAACATAATTAGATTTTCGTAAAAAATGCTAGCCTAACTGCATTACAAGGCATTTTCTAGATTACTGCATTTGAACTTTAATATAACTAAGATATTTTTATAAATATTGTGTTATTAAAAACAGAATAAAAATTGGTGTTTAAACAAAAATGTGCAATTTTTCTCTCAATATCCCATATTACTCCCTAAAGCTACTTACACGGGTTCTATGGGCAATGTAGCTTGTTTTTGAAGCAGAGTGTAAGGCATAAGCAAATGTGTAAAAGATCTATAATAATTGAAATACGGGAAAGTAATATATGTCAGAAGCATTAGATTCGAAATAAAATATCCTAATAGCTCTGCATGTTCCTAATGTCTTTAGTGAACAATTCACTCAGGAAATGTATTTATTCTTCATACATTTTTTCTATATTTCATGAGAATGCTGTTAATGAAAAAAAATATAAAAAACAGAGAGCACAGTATCACCAAATAGTTTTAGCTTTGCTATTAGGAAGTCCTTGGCAGCCATTTCTTTATCCTTTTAAAACTTGTGACATCTGTGCTCTGCAATAAGTTCTCTATGATAAGTAGACCTTTACTGGAAGCCTTTTAGGTTTAATAATGCCAAGGTGAACAGAATTTGAGGGCGTGAAAAATCATTAGAGCAGAACAGTTATTTCAAAAGCATCACTATTGTCAGAATATGGGGTTTGCTCTGCGGGAGGTTCAGCAGAAAATTATTTACATAGCTGCCATTATCCAAATGATTTTCTGTCAGTTGAGTCTTCAAAAGAAAAAGTTGCAACACTAAATCTGAATATGTGTATTAAGTGAAGAATGATTGGTAAATAATCATGGGAAATCTGGTTCTTTGGTGAAATATCAGCAGAGTGACAGCAATGAAGAAGGGAAAGAAAGCTATAGCTTACTAAGAAGGTAACATGATATTCTTTAATTTGGATGCAATTTAAAAATAACAATCAAATTTATTTTTTTTAAATCATCCCCAGGCGAATTATAAAAATATAAATGTGCTACCTGCTAATGTTATACCGGAGATATTGCAACTAGGCTCATGTCTTAAAGTGCACTCTCATTAAAGTGAGCTTTATGTAGACCATTGCAACACACTGAGCAAAGCTTTTCAATGTATTTCTAGACGTGATTGCAGTATCTTTAAATAAATCTATACTGTTCAACCCTCCTATCTGAGTGCTCCAGAAGGCGATGCTAGTTATTAAGCAACATGCTAGTTTGTGGGGTGTGAGCAGATGTAAACACGGCACAAGATATTGAAGCTGATTTATAAAAGGAAGACTGTTCACTTTGCAAGGTGTGTTAACTTTGTAAGGGAAGTTTCCCTTTTTCCTTACGAAACAGGTAAAGCTCTGCCAGGCAAGCAAAAATACAGATTTATTTTTTCCTTACATGAAAGTGTGTACTCGTTGCACTCGACTACAAAAAAAAAAAAAAATATATATATATATATATATATATATATATATGTTGCGGTTTGCAAGTGGTTAACCAGGATTATTGGCTGAAGGTAAAAAAAAAGCTACATCACTCTGATATAGCCATGCATTGTCTGACATGTAAGTAAAAAATGTATCAGCACCCCTGTGTCTCATGCAAAATTCATTTTTCATGTCTAAACCCAATTGTCTTCATGTGTTAATTTCCTGCCATTTTGTATTTCCCAATAGAACTACGCTAATTGTGATATATATATTTATATCCCTGAAGAAGGAGACACCCAAACCTCCGAAAACGCGTAGGGTGACCAGCTTCACTTACCTCATTCATCCGCAATGGGTGATATTTCATCCATTTAGCGTACTAGTTCTCTATACTATCTATGCATGTTAACTATATTGTTCAATGCGTTGGTACGGTGTCATTAGCTAATACATGTACTGTGCTTTTTATGATACATTATCCTTACTCTTTAATTAAATAAAATTATTTTTAATTAGTTCACTTGTGTATGTGCCTGAAAAGTCCACCAATAGGGATTTCATGTTCTTTTTTCTTTCAACATTGGATGTGGCACAACAAATATTGCAGAATTTTGCAGTTCTAAATATATTTTCATTGGCCGAAGATATCAGCCATAACCCCTGTATTCTTTTTTTTCAGCCGGAAGCTGGCTGTCTCTTGAAAGCATTCCAAATGGCTGAAATTCCTTTCAGAAGTGGCGGGAGGGGATGCCCCCCCACACCACTTGCAGGTGTCTCTCGGGCTTACGATTTCCGCCGGTTCATTCCGAGAAAAACGATCCAACTGTGCCGCTGGCTGGTCACAGAGGCGATCAAAGAGTAGATCATTTTTGATCATCTCTATGGCCTTGGAGGACCGGATCGACGTCATGATGCCACTTCTGGTCCAGGGTGGAAGTAAAAATTTTTTTTTTTTAAAGCAAAAGATCCCAAAAATGTTTTGATCTTTTGCTTTTAAAGGTAAAGAAGTGATTTGGGGGTCTTTTATGCCCTAGATCTCTTCATAAAGAGGACCTGACATTCTTTTTTCTATTACAAGGGATGTTTACATTCCTTGTAATAGGAAAAAACTTATTAAAAAAAAAAAAAAAAGAGAATGTAAAATAAATAAATAAGAAAAAAAAGAATTTAAAATACCCCATCCCTGAATGCATACTTAAGTCACGCATGCATATGTAAACAGTGTTTGCACCACACATGTGAAGTATAGCCACGAACGTTAGAGCGGAAGCAATTATTCTAGTGCTAGACCTTCTCTGTAACTTCTTTGTCACCATTCCACAAGCGTGCACAATTTTAAAGCTTGATATGTTAGGTATTTATTTACTCAGCATAACATAATTTTTCCTATTGTAGAAAAAATTGGGGTATAAATTGTGTTTTGTTTTTTTAATTCATAAAAAGGATTTTTTTTCCCCAAAAAGTTGCGTAAATACCGCGTGACATAAAAAATTGCAATGATTGCCATTTTGTTCCCTAGAGCCTCTGCTTAAAAAAAATATATAATGTTTGGGGTTTTAAGTACTTTTCTACCAAAAAAATACAGATTTATTCTTGTAAACAAAAAGTGCCAGAAAAGACTTGGTCCTTCACTAAGCTAAGGGAAAATTCCCGCACAAAGTAAACAGCCTATTTGTCTGAACCCTATTGCATCTACTTTGTGAGTGATGTGAGTGATAAAGATATGCACTGGATCAAAATGAAGATCAATCCAACAGTCCATATATAAACTGTTTTGAATAGTACAAGAGGTCTAATTAGAGGTTCACAGATACAAGGATTCCCCCTGCGAGAGCTTCATGAGAAACCCAAAAGGTATAGAAGAACCAGACCAATTTTTAGGAGACAATGAAAAGCTTATTTCATCATAAAGCATTAAAAGGACAAACCAACACTTTTCAGACATTCTAACAGCCCCCCTTATCAGGATTAAAGGAACTTAAATACATAGACATGTGCATTCGTTTTCGTCCGAATGCATTTTCGTCTGAATTTCAGGTATTTTCGTTATCGTTTTAACAAACGATAACGAAAGTGCAGAATCCAAAAAACGAAAGATCCGACATAAACAAATGCTTTATTTTCGTTTTCGTTGTGACAACAGTTCGATATAGATAGGAGATTTGACGCTGACAATAACAATCTGTGTCCATCGAACCTGTGGTTGAATGTGCCTATCCTTAACTCTATTAGTCCAAGATTATTCTACATAAAGAGAAAAGATTTGACGTAGAGAGAAAAGATTTGACGTAGAGAGAAAAGATTTGATGTAGAGAGAACAGATTTGACGTAAAGAGAAAAGATTTGACGTAGAGAGAAAAGATTTGACGCAGAGAGAAAAAAAAATCGACGTAGAGAGAAAAGATTTCTGCTGGAATTGGGTGGAATTGCAGCTAAACCATACAGTTTAGCTGCTCCATCGAATCTTCTTTGAACATTCGACAGACACCATAAGCCTTCAATGACAGATTCGACCTTAATTCATTTGGATTTTCGGACGAATGCAATTTTTTACGAAAAACAAAATAAATAAAAAACAATTTTCGGGAGTTACTAAATAAATTTATTTTTCGGACGAAAACGAAATTCCGAAATTAAATATTTCAGTGTGCACATGTCTAATACATATAATAAATATTGATTCAAAAATGTAAAACAATTCACTAGTAATAACATTAAACGTTCATCCATGTGTTTGGACTAAGGTTTAAAATTACCAATAACAATACAAAAGGGTGAAAATACTAAGTTTACAATAAAAATGTACACACACACATCTGCTCCTTCTCATAATGCAAGTTTATGGATCGGCTGATTGCAAAGCGAAAATGTTTAGCTCCTCAGCAAATTCTCATTCCAATCTTTTGTTTCTATGGATCACTTGCAGGATGACTACTCTGTTGTTAACTTGGTTGACTTCATTGAATACATGCTAACTAGTCTATTAAAACAGTAGGACAGTTCACAGTTTAAAAGTAAACAAAGGATATACTGATCTTGTGTTTGTTTTATCAACCTTTTAGCCAGTTTTTAGCTGGTCGTAGAAGATGAAACACATGTCCATCTTTGATAGATTTGGTATCTTCTGTGACCTGTTTTAATTTTCTCCCTGAGTTAGCTGTAGAACTATGCAGTACATGCAGGAAAAGCTTTGTTCCTTTGTCTTTTTAGAAAAGGGAATGTTCAGAGGTAGATCACACTGAGATTTTCCAATGTATTTGAAAATCCCCACATAGAGCTTTACGTGATTAGAAGTAATCATTATGATTCTTTTGTCAACCCCTTCCTGAGTCAATTATTGTAAGTGATGCTTGCTTTAGTCGAGATGTGTATGGCTGCCACTAGTAGCTATAACATAATGTGAGCTGGCCGTAGAATAACTTTAAATAGGGCTTTATTTATATTTCTGAACTAACATAAACACTTCTATAAATATACTAATTCTGACTCATGACTCAAAACATATATATATATATATATATATATGTATATATATATATATATATATATATACACACACACACACACAGTATATAAATATTGTGAGAGGTTAGCTCAATGAGCCTAACTTTCAATGAGGCTAACTTTTGAGGCTAACTATGGCTTTCCCCGTGACGTGGGAAAAGCCATAGGGAAGTCCCCATGACGTCCCCATGCGTCAGAGGGGGGCGGGGTTACCAGGTGGCCCCGCCCTCCATTATAAAAGAACTGTCAGCCGAAGCGAAGCCTCACACACCGGGAGCCTCCCATTGCGAGGAGTGGCCCAAGAAGAGACCGACGCCCTGGAAGAAGATACCGGAGAGAAGCCTCAGAGACCGACGCCGTGGAAGAAGATACCGAGAGACGCCTCACACCGGGAGCCTCCCATTGTGCGGAGCGGCCCAGAAGAGACACCGATGCTGGACGAGAAGGCCAAGAAGAAGCGGATCGGAGGAAGAAGAAGATGGAAGAAGAAGATGCCAGAAGGAGAAGATGAAGAAAGGAAGACCAGAAGAAAGAAGAAAGAAGATTTTAATAAAGGAATTGTCAAAGACCGTCTCCTGTCATTTTTACCTTTTTTGGTGAAATGGCCATTTCACACAGGGGGGGGCTGGGATCTGGGGGTCCCCTTGTTAAAGGGGGCTTCCAGATTCCGATAAGCCCCCCGCCCGCAGACCCCCACAACCACCGGGCACGGTTGTGGGGATGAGGCCCTTGTCCTCATCAACATGGGGACAAGGTGCTTTGGGGGTCTCAGACCCCCAAAGCATCCTCCCAATGTTGAGGGCATGTGGCCTGGTACGGTTCAGGCGGGAGGGGGGCGCTCTCGCCCCCCCTCTTTTCCTGCGGCCTGCCAGGTTGCGTGCTCGGATAAGGGTCTGGTATGGATTTTGAGGGGGACCCCACGACATTTTTTTTGGCTAGGTTTCCCCTTAAAATCCATCCCAGACCTCAAGGGTCTGGTATGGATTTTGAGGGGGACCCTACGCCATTTTTATTTTTTTTGGCTGGGGTCCCCCTTAATATCCATCCCAGACCTGAAGGGCCTGGTTATTGAATTTGGGGGGACCTCTACGCTTTATTTTTTTTGTTTTTTATCAATGACTTTTTTTTTATGAATGGCTTTCAATGAATGACTGTTCTCTGTGTTACGGGAGCCGACAATACACATTAGCCGCGAGTGATTTTAAATAGCTTTCTTTCCTGAAAAAATGACACTTTTTGCAGAGACAGTTCTAAGCACTGGAAACATGCGCCCCTTTACATGCATACTATAGACACCCCCCAGGTATGAAATTTAAAGGAATATTACACTTTTATTCTTTCACTTTAAGCATTATTAAAATCACTGCTCCCGAAAAAAAACGGCCGTTTTTAAAAGTTTTTTTTTGCATTGATACATGTCCCCTGGGGCAGGACCCGGGTCCCCAAACACTTTGTATAACTAACTTTTTAAAAATAAATGACTTCAATGACTGTTCTCTGTATTAAGGGGGACGGGAGCCGACACTTTATTATAGCCGTTCGGGTCCCCATTGACTTCAATGGGGTTCGGTGTTCGGGGTCAAGTTCGGGTCAAGTTCGGTCCCGAACCCAAACTTTTTTCTGAAGTTCGGCCGAACCTGCCGAACCCGAACATCCAGGTGTCCGCTCAACTCTACTCATGGGGTCATTAGGGTGTGCAGAGGCACATCCAGCACACCCTGTGTGCACACCTATGCTGGGGTCTTCAAAATTTGTCAGTGGGGCAGCAATGGTGGCAAAATTGGGTATAAAATGCCTGTAGTACTCAAGAAATGCACACACTTGTGTTTTATTTATATGTTGGGGCCACTTTTGAACCGCCTCAATCTTGTTGATCTGAGGCTTCATCAGCCCTCGACCAATAATGTAGCTAAGGTATTTGGCTGCCTAAGGCACACTTTTTGGGGTTGGCAGTGAGTTCTGCTTTCCTAAGGGAATCTACTACTTTTTGCACCCTGGGCAAATGAGATTCCCAATCTGGACTGTGGATGACGACATCATCCAAATAGGTAGCTGCGCATTGGCGATGTGGTCTCAATGTCTTGTCCATCATTCTCTGGATCCAAAAGGCATCCGCTTATACTGGAATGACCCCTCAGGGGTAGAAAAGACCATCTCCTCTTTTGCAGACTCTGTTAGGGGTATCTGCCAATAACCTTTAATCAGATCCAAAGTAGTTATGTACCGGACACTTCCCAATCTGTCAACAAACTCGTTGACCTGAGGCATTGGGTACGCATTGACTTTGGACATGCTGTTCAACTTCCTGAAATCATTACAAAACCTTATAGTGCCACCTGGCTTTGGGACCAACACTACAACACTATGGGACTTGACCAGTCACTGTGGGACTCCTCTATCACGTCCAACTCTAACATGTTCTTTTTTCCATTTGCAACAGCTTCTCACCTAGCCTTGGGTATTCTATAGGGCTTTACATATATGCGGACCCCTGGTTCTGTAATTATGTCATGCTGTATAACACTGGTCTGTCCGGGTAGGTGAGAGAAAAAGTCTCTATTCTTACTCATAAAATGCTTTAACGTCCTTCTGTTGGGCCACTGACAGGGTTTCAGTTATAGATACCTCAGTTGTCATGAGGGCCATGTCCTTTTGCGGGTTGGTACTGCCAGTAAAGTCTCCCTGTCCTTCCAAGGTTTCAAGAGATTAATGTGATATATTTGCTCTTATTTCCTTTTCCCTGGCTGGTAAACTTTGTAATTTACATCCCCTGCTCTTACCATAATTTCAAAGGAACCTTGCCACTTTGCTAGGAATTTACTCTCAACTGTGGGGACTAGTACCAGCACTCTATCACCAGGGTTGAAGGTTTTTGTGTTGACACCCCGATTATATGACAGCGGTAATCCTATCTTGCATCAGTGAGATATTCTCAATGACACTTCCATAAGGCATGGTCTCTCCCTCTAACGTTTCTTTTGCGACATCTAGCAATCCCCTGGGATGTCTACCATACAGTAGTTCAAATGGCAAATAACCTGTAGAGGCCTGGGGTACCTCTTGTATAGCAAATATGAGGTGCAGCAGCAAAAAATACTAATTTCTCCCATCTTTGTTCACCACCTTTTTTAACATGCTTTTGAGCATCTTGTTAAATCTCTCCACAAGACCATCAGTTTGGGGGTGGTAGACAGATGTACGGAAATGGGAGATTTTTAACAACATGCACAATTCTTTAGTGACTCTGGACATAAATGGTGTGCCTTGATCCGTTAAAAACCCTCTTGGAATACCCACACGACTAAATACCTGGACAAGCTCTTTGGCAATGGTCTTAGCTGGAATAGCTTCAGAATACCATTTGGCATAGTCCAATATTACCAGTATGTGCTGATGGCCCCGGCAGACTTTACTACTGGTCCCACCAGATCCACACCAATTCTTTCAAAAGGCACTTCAATTATCAGTGGACTGCGAAAATAGGGTGATGGCGCAGAATACTGACACTCTGGGCATGACTTACAATATTCTTTGACATCTGCATGTAACCCAGGCCAAAAGAATCTCTGGGTTATTCTCTCCTTAGTTTTCTCTATACCCAGGCGTTCATCCATTATATGACCATAGGCTAAATCTAATACCATTCGACGATAGGGTTTAGGAACCACTAGTTGCTCTACCTCCTCCCCACCTTGCTTTACTACTTGATACAGCAAGTTATTTTTAAGAGACATGTAGGGAAACGACACCCCTACATTAGGTTCAACAGATTTGCCATCAATCATTTTAACATTTTCTCTGGCTTTATTGAGTGTGGAGTCTCTCGGTTGTTCCGTACAAAAATCATCCTTACTGACTTCTATGTCAGGCACCCATTCTGTCCACTCTCACTATTAGAGTCAGAGATAATTTCTTGTTCATTAACCTTAAGCTGGGGGCTTTATTCCAGCTCCTCCTGCTCTTATCTCACAGGTGAAAGTTTTCTCCCAGTCACACACAAAACAAAGACAATGCAAACCTTTTTTCTGTCTCTCACAAAGCACACATCACATCAGTAGCTCTCTCGGGTTTTGGCTTCCTGAGTCCCAGGCCAAGAGCCATTCTTTGCTCCAGTCCTGCTCTATTTATACCACCTGTTGGTGGACACAAGTGGACCAGAAAACCTGGTCCGGAACAACCCTGCCAAGGTGGCTGGTAAAACCAGGACCGGATTCCACCTTAGTTCTCTGCAAATGAACACATGCAAGGTGAAACATAACGTCCATCAATCAACTAACCTTTCATAATGTCACAGTATATATATATATATATATATATATATATATATATATATATATTAAATAAAATCAAATATTTGTCTAGTTTAGTTCTGCTATAAGCCAATGTTTCTCAACTCCAGTCCTCAAGTACTCTCAACAAGTCATGTTTTCAGGCTTTCCATTTTTTTTTGCCCATGTGATTTGATCAGATTCACTGCCTTACTAATTACCAAAGCCGTTTCATCTGAAAGAAAACCTGAAAACATGACCTGTTGGGGGTACTTAAGGACTGGAGATGAGAAACATTGCTATAGGCAACAGCACCAGTTGAGATAGAACTTGTTTTGGACACTATTTATTGGTTTTCCCCAAAGGCCTTTGCAATGTTCGAACTTTCATTAGAAACCCCCTTCACTGTCCAGAAAGAAAACAATACATTGCATTGATTGCATTGCATGTATCCTGGCAAAAGTTGCAGGATGTCAATAAGATTGTTTTACTCATAAAACGAATGCTGGGTTGTAGACGTTTTTCTATTCACTAGTAGCTGAAACAAAAAGGCAGAAAATGTCTGTAGCTGCGCACTCTTGTGGCCATTATTTGGGAGTGTGCATCCTGACTAGATGCAGTAATGGATGAAAGATCTGTAAATCGCAAGGCTGTTCACTTGACAGGCCCTTACTGTTGTTCGCATACTAAAAAGTCATCACCAGCCCCTTATTCAGCAAACTTTTGAAAAGATAATGCACAACCTGTGAGGAGGGGGAAAAAGAAATGTCACGACAAATAGAAAAGATCTGGGCAGCTTAAAAGATGCATAAGTCATAAGTTCACCCCTGAAGATAAAATGACTGTGCCTTGAGGAAAGGGATAGACACTGGTCTGCATGTAAAGTCAGTGGGGGAGTTTCACCACCATGCATTATTAACATCAGTGCAACACAACTATCATACACTTGCTGCCCAACACATTAAGTTAGTTGCAGTGGTCATATTAGCATCTTAGCTTCTCAAAGTTAAAAAAGGAACAATTAACATAGAACTTTAAATGACCACAAAATTTCCCAATAATGAGACTTTCTAATGGCAACCCAGTGCAACTGTTAAAATGTCATCAGTACAATCTTTTCTTTTTTTAAACAGTCTTAAAGAAATGTTATTATGAAACAATGTTATGGCTGTTTAAAAAAAAATAGTATACCTATATATATGATGAAGGTAAATAGTAGCTCTACAGTAATAACACTCATATAAAACCCCACAGTGATAGGGTGAAGAGAGATTAAATTAATAGTCCATTAATAGTGTAAAAATCAGACACTTTGTTGCTGAGCTCCAACTGTCACCACACCATGTGAGCAAACGTGCCAATCAGATGTACACTCACCAGCTAATATTGCCTCACACTCTCGAGTTTTGTCAAAAACAGCAATCACCCCTCAGGTTTAAAACGACATCCCATCAGATAGAACTCCAAAGATAGCCATAGTATGTGGAGGAAATAAACTCCAAATAGTGTGATACCTTATTTAAAAGTTTTATTAAAATATAACATTACATCACCAGCCTAATGGTAGTGCACTTACCAGAACGGCAATATAACTCTTGCATTGGTATTGTGTATGTCAAAACACTCAAAACGTCACTTCCGGTGGTACGTGATTGTCACTTCCGGCTGCCGTACAGCCATGTCCCAATGCATTTTGTCATACCGACTTCATCCCCAAATGCACCAGGATAGGACCCATGGCAACATCCAGTGGGCAACAAGCAGGGCAACATTACAATATCACAATTAGTATCATACAAAAAACAAAAGAAAAGAAAAATATGCAACAAAGTAAACTCTATTTTGGTGCAAATAAAAAGTCAAGCAATAGGCAGTCCCACATAAAGTGGTATTCTGCCTATATTTATATTTACATATAGATATTGAAATCAGGTATTTGTCAGTGAATCCCTGTAAAACATTCACATGGTATTTTTCCCACAAAACGGCTAACAGGCGTGCACATGCGCACAATAATTTACACACGTGCACAATTCTTGTTGGCTCCCACTGGCTATTTAAAGGACACTCATGTCCATGTTCTGTGCTGACTGATCTTCAGTTGTTTCCTGTGTCCTGTGTTTATCCTGTATGATTCCCTTGTTTCTGACTTGGCTAGCTCCTGACCTGATCTCGGATTCTGCTTCTAACCTGTCATTAATTCCTGACCCGACTTTGTTCCTGACTTCGGCTTTGCTCATGATTTGGTACCTCGCTGCCTGCCTGTTGATGACCCTGGCTATTCCTGTGACCATGATTCTGTCTCCTTTCCTGTTCTGGGTTCCTCTCCTGTTTAAGTGCCTGTTTGGCTGCCTGCTGTACCAGCCCTGTGCAACGCTGAGTGTTCCTGCCTCAAGTCTGCTAAGAGTCCTGACAAGCTGCACAATTCTGAACCAACAGCATAAGTGGAGTGCCCCTTTACCTGGGCTAGACTTCTGAACACTACTACTGTTCCTGATTCATTTGTTTACAGGTCTCCTTGGAATCGCATCTCCTGCTGCAAGTTCTTCCATCAACTTCCACAGCCATTCGTGTTCCTCCTGTCCCCCTTTACCCTCTGTTCTACCTTCAGTGGGGCCCAGGCTGGGGAAACAAGAGAGGCCAACCTTGTCATTTCAGTCTCCTGGAATTCTGGAGACTACAGAAAATGGATATATAATATTTATTTATTAATGTCAGAACATCTAACAGATAGTGGCAATCTTCATGGCAACGAAGGTTAACATAAAGAGATTTGAAATAAAATAAAAATAAGTATAGGTAGCATTTTCCATACAAATCCCTCAAGGAATGCCTTATAGCTCACAGACTCATTGAGTCCTAGGCGGGATGTGGCTTCCAAGTTGTGCATCCACTGCAGCTCACATTGTACGAGGAACTGTTTCTAATCTCTTCTTCAATTGCTATACGGTGGTATGCGTGTCTCCAAAATTCCAGCTTTGGTTTACCAACATAAGAGTTTTTGTATTCACAGATAAGGAGGTATACCACACCTGAGGTTTTGCAATTAGCAATCTGTTGTGGTCTGAAGAGCTCCAGTAAGATGCCTGATGTGTTTCTCAATGTTCATGTATTGCCAGTATGGACATTCCCCACATTTGAAAGTCCCCAAGCTCTTGCACGGGTCCTTTCTATGTGTTTCTCTGAATACATTATGTATGAGGTGATCTTTCAGAGAATGCACACAATGTTAACTGATCGCTGGAGTGTTATGGACAAAAGGCCCAACTGATGGGTCCATACCTAATAAATACCAATACTTTTTAATAATGATTTTCACCTAAGCTAATCTAAATGCTGGTTTGTGTATCACATAATGATGCATGTTTGGTCCTCTTATTTGTGTTTGCCTTTACTGTATTGCACTGATGTAATAGATCTTGGGGTCCCTCCCAAATGAAAAAAATGTCGTGAATCTAACAAAACCACATACTTAGGTGGCTCCTATATGGCGTCCATTGTTCACCTGTTAAGAAGGACCACTCCTATTCTCCCAGATACAAATTGGCTTAGGATGGAGCACAACATGTCCCCATCACTATGCCTTGTACCTGGAGGAAATGGGAGCCCTGGAATATAAAGATGTTATATATACTACAATGCTGAGACTAGAAAATCGTTAAATTTCCAGTACTGTCTACGTTTCTGAGATAAATTATGTCTAATTGCTGTACCTTCTTTGTCATGTGGGATGGAGCTGTAAAGGGCTTTCACATCCATAGCTACCAGGATCACTTCCTGTGAAACATATAACCCAACGAGAATTTGCAACAGATGAATGGTGTCACAAATGTATGACTAGAGACTTGATAAATAGGGTCTAAGATGTTTGTTATTAAATTTGCTAAGGTTCTCGCGAGGGAGCCCTGTCCAAATATAATGGGCCTACCCAGTGGATTGGACAGGTCCTCGTGCAGTTTTGGGAGGGCATAGAATGTTGGAATTTTGGGAAAGCTGGTACGTACAAATTCCTAGGTAGCCTGACATTGTTCAAAAATGCTAAATCAACCAATTCATAGAATTCTTGATTGCATTTTTAAATGAGCCAGTTTGAAATTGGGCAATACTCATGGTTTTGTAGAATTTTTTTACACATATTAGCATATTGGTCACTGTACACGATGATGACATTTCTGCCTTTGTCAGATGGTTTAATTGTCACCTCATGGTTATTGGCCAATTGGTCAAGTGCATAACTTTTTTATTCGGTAAGAGTGCCTTTGTTAGTACAAGTTTCAATGTTTTCATTTCTCTTGATGTCAGAGTGAAAAATGCAGCAACATTTGAAATAATGTTAGGGAATAGGAATCTATCAGATTTTTTTCTAACAGCAAAGGTATTTGAGGACATTGTGTTGGTAATATCTCCTGTCTGGGATAACAGCGACTCAAAGTCAACCTGATTTATGAGATCCACTGGATCGTTTTCATCCAAGAGAGACATCAAAGCATCCGGGGTTTCCTGCTAAGAGGTTTTATGTTGAGGTTCCTGCTTCATATTTTTAATATAAAGACATTTCAATATAAGTTTGTGAGTTAGAGATCATTGATCACTTAAAATGTATCTATGTCTTGATCTGGTTAGAAGCTTAGGTCTCTAGACTGTGCCTGACCCTCCCCTGGGGACAAAGTGTGTTTTTTGAGGTTAACAATGTTAAATCCGAATTTCTTTATGTGTTGCTTTGTCATGTAGGTATCTATCCCTTTCTCCTTGCCTACTTTGAGACCCTGAGGTTTGTGACATGTCAGGCCTAAAAAAATGCCCTCCTCTGCTTGTGTGAGTGGTGTAAAACCAACCTCATTTGCTGCCATAGAGATAGAACCAGTAGAGGAAGAACCATCGCCACTAAAAACAGCAGTCCTAAGACCGCTCTCACCAAGTGTAATTACAAGTGAAATTTCCACTATAGGATTACGTTGAGGATTTGAAGAAAGCATGTTCAAGATGTTTTTTCACTCATGGCTGGTGCATCCTAGTGTGTCTCCATCTGGACTAGGTTTTTTTTGACAGTGGCAATTTCTTTCTGGACAAGGGCTTTGGCAACAATATGGTTTTATTCTAACAATAGCTGTACAGTTTATGGTCTGAGCTTAATTCATGTGAGTTCTTATTGCAACTGTAAATTAGATTATAACCCCCATGACTAAGTCAATCTTTGACGAAACGTATGTCGGGAGGGAGGCGTGCTGATGTCATCGCTGTCTAGGACGGGTGTCCTAGTAAGTGCAAGTGCAATACTTTTTGATCTTAATAAATTGTTTTTAAATTGATTCACACTATGGTGAACTTTTTTTTCTCACTAAGATCGTGATTGCTGCCTTCTGGTCTGCCTATTGAGTTGGATCCCCTGGTTTGCTCTCATTACACTCGCAGTGAATTCCTACCATTTGTGATCTGATATATGGATGCTGTTTGATACTACAGGCTTTACACTGCTTGCTTTCTGGTAAGCGCAATGGTTGTGTGGTGGCAGCTCACTAATATTGGTGGTGTTTTGTCTTTCCGCACAGAAGAAATATTGATGAGATTCATTTTAACTTCAATCACTGGACTTTATTGTTTAATCATTTTATTCATTATTCTATATTTGCATTATGAATCATCACTGTGTATTCATGTTTATTTGGGTGATTTAATTATATTGTCACTATACATAATTAATTAATATTGTCACCATATAATTTACTTTCTATTTTATTTTGTGCGCAGCTTTTTTCCATATTTTCTGTTAGTGATTGTGTATATCTTGCAATTATAAGCTGCCGCCTGTTTATTTTGTTTATTTTATTATTTTATTATTTTATTATTTTTTAGGTTAGCGCGGTATACACTTTTTTTGTTTCTATTTTAAATTAGATTAATACTGTCCCTTATATTATATAGAGATATTGATTAGGGATGAGCTCGATGTTTGAGTCGAACGTAAGTTCGACTCGAACTTTGGGTGTTCGCTCGTTCGCCGAACAGCGAACAATATGGGACATTTGAGGGAAATTCGAACCCCCCATAATGCACTGCGAGATCGCAGTGCATTAGTGTCTGATGATTGGTCAAAGCATGCACCTGACCTGCATGCTTTGGCCAGTCACAGCGTGCTCTGCAGAGAGAGCCATAATTGGCCAAAGGCCTTTGGGCAATCATGGCTCAGGGGGACTAGGTCTACGCCAAACACTATATAAGGCTGCTTACATAGCGGCTGTGTATAGTGTGTGACTGTGGATGGAGATAGATTGAGCTAGATTAGGCAGGCAGGTTAGTTATTTGCAGTGTATTTGATATATATATATACAGTCAGTCTAGTATATATATATATATATATATATATATATACTCTTCATTCAGTGTAGCGTATATATACAGTTCCATCTGTGATTTGAAGGCTCCAATGTTGGTTCCCAGGTGGAGGAAGGGAGTAACATGAGCCTAGAGAGAGGGGGTGCCACAAAAGGACAAGAAACTGGCAGTCATATTCCCCAAGCTGCAGCATACTGCCAAGTTTGCTCTAGTGAGGAGAAGAGAGGAGGAGGGGTCAGCTTAAGGGCAGCCACCCTATTTCATCACACTGCAGAGCTCCGCGGGTGCAATGCACAGCTGACTCCCCGCAACTTTTAAAAGTTCCTTGGTGTGGGCTTTTTTGACACGTGTGCAGCAGATCGCATCGTTGTAGTTTGCAACCTATGTCTGAAGCAGATCACGCATGCCCAGAACAGCAGCCCCTTGAGCACCACATGCTTGACCAGACATATGACAACCTGCCATGCAGTTCGTTGGCAGCAGCACCTGCCAGACCCACATCATAGAAAAAGGCGGTCTTCTCCTTGGTCCTCATCTGAGACCCTTTCAAAAACCTGCACTAAGAGGAATAAAGGTATAGCAAGTACTTGCAGACAATCGGCTAGCAGTACACCACCAGTTGATTTCAGCAGGCAAATTTCCCTACCCCAGATGCTGAACCGTAAAAAGAAATTCGGTCCCAGCCATCCACATGCTCAGCGCCTAAATGCTAGCTTGGCCAAATTGCTTGCACTTGAACTGCTGCCTTTTCAGCTGGTAGACTCAGCCCCCTTTCGTGGATTTGTGGAATGTGTTGTACCACAGTGGCAGGTTCCAAAACGTCACTTATTTTAACGTAAGGCCATTCCGGCTCTCTACTGCCATGTGGAAGGCAATGTTTTGGCCTTGTTGGGCAGGGCAGTCAGCAGTAGGGTTCATATTACCACCGACTCATGGTCCAGCAGGCATGGGCATGGATGGTACCTTTCCTTCATGGTGCACTGGGTAACTCTGCTGGCAGCCGGGAAGGATGCAGGACAGGGTTCAGTTTTGGAGCTTGTTCCCGCCACCACATCACCAAAAAGCTAGTGGTGATTTTGCCACAACATCCGTATGCTCACCTCCCTCCCCTTCTTCTTCCTCTTTGGCCTCTTCTGCTGAATTGTCCTCTAACCATGAAATGCTCCCTAAACGCTCAAGGGCTATGCAAGCAGTCAGGCAAAAAGATGTCATGTGGTGCTTGAGTTGGTCTGCCTAGGTAACAGGTGCCACAATGATTCTGTCAGCTCTGCAGGGGCAGGCTCAAAGGTGGTTGATGCCATGCCAGCTTCAGTCAGGAATTGTTGTATGAGACAATGACACCAACCTTCTCTATGCCCTACGACAGGGACCCTTGACCCATGTTCCATGTTTGGCACATGTCCTGAACTTGGTGGTGCATCATTTCTTGACCAGGTACCCAGGCTTACAAGATCTCCTGAGGCAGGCAATAAAAGTCTGTGGTAATTTCCACCGGTCATACAATGCCAGTGCTCAGCTGGCTGACACTCAAAGGGAATGCAACCTGCCTATCAACTGCCTCATTTGTGACATGCCCACCAGGTGTAACTCAACGTTGGCAATGTTGCAGCGGCTGCACACACAGCAGAGGGCCATTAAGGGGGACCTGTGCGAGTATGGCACCAGGACAGGGTAAGGGGAGCTTGGCTTCTTTTCACCACACCCAGTGGCTACTGATCAAGGATGCAAGCACTGTCCTGTCACCATTTAAGGAGGCCACAAGGATGGTGAGCAGCAACAATGCATACATCAGTGACACTGTCCCTCTAGTCTTCCTGCTGGAGCACACGCTTCGTGGAATCATGGACGGGGCACTTGAGGCAGAACAGCGGGAAGAGGAGGAGGAGGACTTCCTTTCCTCTCAAGGTCCCCTTTATCCAGATAGCATTCCTGCGGGTCCACCAAACACACAGGAAGAATAGGATGAGGAGGATTGTGTCAGCATGGATGTCGAGGATAACACGCAGCAGTCTTCAAGGGATGGTTTCAGTCCCCAGAAACCCAAGGAGTTGTATGTGGCTGGGAGGAGGTAGCTATGGATAATGTGATCCTTAGTGACCCAGAGGACTCAGAATCGAATGCCTCTGCAAACTTACGCTGCATGGCTTCCCTGATTCTGCTAAGCCTCGAAAGGACCCTAGGATTCGTGGTATTAAGGAGAGGGATCATTACTGGCTGGCAACCCTTCTTGACCTACGTTACAAGGATAAGGTTGCAAAACTCATCCTGCCTTTGAAGAGGGAGCAGAGATGAAACATATTTAGGAGGGCTTAAAGAAAAGCATGTCTAACATATTTTCAGACCCTGGGAGGTTACCATTTCCTGGTGCTGGACAACGTGTTTCTGAGGCTTCGTTCGGTCAAAGGAAGAGTGGTGGAGAAGGTGGCCGGCTGACCGATGCCAAGGTATCGACAGCGTCTGCATTATATGGTGCAGGAATATCTAGGGGCAAGATCAGACTTGGAGACCTTTCCAACAGAGCATCCACTGAGTTACTGGGTCTCGAGGTTGGACCACTGGCCAGAACTTGCTCAATATGCGATTGAGCTACTGGCCTGTCCTGCATCCAGTGTAATTTCTGAACGCACATTCAGTGCTGCTGAAGGGTTTGTAATGGATCAATGAGTCTGCCTGTCTACAGACACCATTGATAGGCTCACATTTATAAAAATGAATCATTCCTGGATCAGCAGCTATCAAGCACCTGATGCTGATGTCACGATTGAATTTGCTATGGATCTGGGATCCCTTGAAGACTGTCTGTGCTGCCTATCCTATTCCTCCTCAATCATGATGATGCTAGCTTCCAACAATATTTTTGGTTTAGGGCACCACCACCACCCAAGGCCCAATTTTTCTGCCCCTGTTTAACAGTGGCATGTAATTACAATTTTTGAAACAATATTTAACAGCAGGGCCCCTTCTGGCGCCAAACAAGAGTAAATGTGAGGGGTTACCATGCTCTAGCACCACCAACACCTAAGGCCCAATGTTTCTGCCCCTGTTTAAAAGGGGCTTGTAATTATTATTTTGAAATAACATTTAACAGCAGGGCCGTCCCTGTGCCCAACAATAGTAACTGTGAGGGGTTACTGTGTTCTGCCACCACCAACACCTAAGGCCCAATTTTTCAGCAGAGTATATAGTGCAGTCCGTATAGTATACAGTGGTGTGAAAAAGTGTTTGCCCCCTTCCTCATTTCCTGTTCCTTTGCATGTTTGTCACACTTAAGTGTTTCCGAACATCAAACCAATTTAAACAATAGTCAAGGACAACACAAGTAAACACAAAATGCAATTTGTAAATGAAGGTGTTTATTATTAAAGGTGAAAAAAAATCCAAACCATCATGGCCCTGTGTGAAAAAGTGATTGCCCCCTAAACCTAATAACTGGTTGGGCCACCCTTAGCAGCAACAACTGCAACCAAGCGTTTGCGATAACGTGCAATGAGGCTTTTACAGCGTCCTGGAGGAATTTTGGCCCACTCATCTTTGCAGAATTGTCCTAATTCAGTTACATTAGAGGGTTTTCGAGCATGAACGGCCTTTTTAAGGTCATACCACAACATCTCAACAGGATTCAGGTCAGGACTTTGGCTAGGCCACTCCAAAGTCTTCATTTTGTTTTTCTTCAGCCATTCAGTGGTGGACTTGCTGGTGTGTTTAGGATCATTGTCCTGCTGCAGAACCCAAGTTCGTTTCAGCTTGAGTACACGAACAGATGGTCGGACATTCTCCTTCAGGATCTCTTGGTAGACAGCAGAATTCATAGTTCCTTTTATCACGGCAAGTCTTCCAGGTCCTGAAGCAGCAAAACAGCCCCAGACCATCACACTACCACCACCATATTTTACTGTTGGTATAATGTTCTTTTTCTGAAATGCAGTGTTCCTTCTACGCCAGATATACTTGGACACACACCTTCCAAAGAGTTCCACTTTTGTCTCATCGGTCCACAGAATGTTGTCCCAAAAGTCTTGGGGATCATCAAGATGTGTTGTGGAGAAATTGAGACGAGCTTTGATGTTCTTTTTGCTCAGCAGTGGTTTTCTCCTTGGAACTCTGCCATGCAGGCCATTTTTGCCCAGTCTTTTCCTGATGGTGGAGGCATGAACGCTGACCTTAACTGAGGCAAGTGAGGCCTGCAGTTCCTTGGACGTTGTTGTGGGGTCTTTTGTGACCTCTTGGATGAGTCGTCGCTGCGCTCTTGGGGTAATTTTGGGCGGCCGGCCACTCCTGGGAAGGTTCACCACTGTTCCATGTCTTCGCCATTTGTGGATAATGGCTCTCACTGTGGTTCGCTGGATTCCCAAAGCTTTGGAAATGGCTTTATAACCCTTTCCAGACTGATAGATCTCAATTACTTTCTTTCTCAATTGTTCCTGAATTTCTTTGGGTCTCGGCATGATGTGTAGCTTTTAAGGATCTTCTGGTGGACCTTACTGTGTCAAGCAGCTCCTATTTAAGTGATGCCTTGATTGTGAACAGGTGTGGCAATAATCAGGCCTGGGTGTGGCTAGAGAAATTGAACTAAGGTGTGGACAACCACAGTTATAGTATGTTTTAACAAGGGGGGCAATCACTTTTTCACACAGGGCCATGATGGTTTGGATTTTTTTTCACCTTTAATAATAAACACCTTCATTTACAAATTGCATTTTGTGTTTACTTGTGTTGTCCTTGACTATTGTTTAAATTGGTTTGATGTTCCGAAACACTTAAGTGTGACAAACATGCAAAGGAACAGGAAATGAGGAAGGGGGCAAACACTATTTCACACCACTGTATATACTGCACATCAAAGTATATAGTGCAGTCAGTGTAGTATATATAATACAGTGCAGGGTATATAGTGCAGTGTACAATATATAATATAGTGTAATGTATAGTGGATAAGGGGAGCCCTATGACAGAATTAAGAAAAAAAAACGGCATGGGTTCCCCCGTCCATACCAGGCCCTTTGGGTCTGGTATGGATTTTGGGGGAGACCCCCACACCATTTTTTTTTAAAAATGTTGGCGTGGCATTCCCCTGAATATCCATACCAGACCTGAAGGACCTGGTATGGAGGGGGAGGAAACCTACACTGTTTTTTTTTCAATATTTTTTTATGTATATTGCCAGGATTTGACATTAATTTGACATTAATACATTTCCTTTAAAAATTTAAATTTAGCTGCAGACCCCCCAGGCACGATATTTAAAGGAATATTTCATTTTTATTGTTTCAACTTAAGCGTTCTTAAAATCACTGCTTCTGAAAATCAGGCTTTTACTAACTTTTTTTGCATTGATACATATCCCCTGGGGCAGGACCCAGGTCCCCAAACACTTTTTATGATAATAACTTGCATATAAGCCTTTAAAATTAGCAATTTTGATTTTTCACGTTTGTGTCCCATAGACTTTAACACAAATTTTTTGTCTGTTCGCAAGTTCTGGTGTGAACCGAACTGGGGGGTGTTTGGCTCATCCCTAATATTGATTCAATGTGTTCTATTGTAGATGGATGTACTGGTATACCCCTCATCTCTTCATATCCCTGAAGAAGGAAAACTGATTCTCTGTCCCACATCAACAAACAGTCATCATCACATGTTTGTATTTTGGGGTTTGTTTTTTGGGGTTCTACTCCGGCACCAATATTCATAATATTGCTCTATTGAATATTGTTGGCTCATCCCTAATATTGATTCAATGTGTTCTATTGTAGATGGATGTACTGGTATACCCCTCATCTCTTCATATCCCTGAAGAAGGAAAACTGATTCTCTGTCCCACATCAACAAACAGTCATCATCACATGTTTGTATTTTGGGGTTAGTTTTTTGGGGTTCTACTCCTGCACCAATATTCATAATATTGCTCTATTGAATATTGATGAGCACTCTCTACAACTACAGCCATAACAGTTTTTTTTTATAATAACATTGTAATAAAACTGTATTTTTACACAGTTTTGTTTGGCTGTTCTGCTCTTCAAAACATTGCAGGGTGATTTATTGCACAAAAATAGATGTTATTGTATTCCTCACTGGATTGCTGGATTATTGCCGGTCTTCTGTAGATATTGCCTGTATTCTGTAGAAGGCAACAGGCTTCCAAAATATTTCATTGTATATTGATTTAACGTTTTAATGGTAAGAAAGGAAACTACTGGATTAACAGATACATGTTGCATTTACTTCAAGGGCTTCAAGGGCTTTCTGCCTCTCATCTGATACCTGTCTTATTTTTGGGGAAGACACCTCCAAGTGCCTTCTGCCCCTCTAATGCCCCGTACACACGGTCGGAAATTCCGACCACAAAATCCATCGGATTTTTTCTGACGGATTTTGTCCGACACTGGTGCTGCATACACACGGTCGGACAAAGTTGTCTGAAAATCCGATCATTCTGAACGGGGTGACGTTCGTTGCGTATGACGGAACTACGTAGAGGCTATTAGCCAATAGGTTTGGTCTCCTAATTTGATCTGAGCATGCGTGGCACTTTGTCCATCAGAATTCTCTACACACGATCGGAAAAAGTCTGATCGGATTTTGTTGTCGGAAAATTTGACAGCAGGATCTCAAATTTTCGACGGAAAAAGTCAGATGGAGCCCACACACGGTCGGATTTTCCGACAACATGGTCCGATAGGATATTTTCTGTCGGAAATTCAGACCGTGTGTACGGGGCATTAGATCCACACTACTAGACTATAATGGAAGACTGCATCCCACAACTTAAGGTACATCACTATGACAAAGTACATCACTATGGGAAGATGCTTCTAAGATGCATGTACAAAGTCCTTCCTGATGGTGGTTGGCATACTGCTGCTACCTGTCTAAACTCCACTACCCATGGCGAGCAAGCAGGCAGCACCTCCACCAGCAGAGGACATGTAATAGAGGTGTTGCAAACTTTCTTCAGGCAGCAGCAGGCAGCCCTTACGCAAGATAGCATTCACAGGCATAGCTTGTCAATGATGGTCAAGGAGTATGCTGTCTTGAGTTTGGATACCAACAACCTAAGAGGTGAACAAAGACCATGAGACTACTGTCTAATGTGGATCAGTGGCAGGAGCTTGCAGAACATACTATATGAACATACTATATAGGTCCTGTCCTGCTTTACTGCAGTTGTAGTCCACAGACAAAGGTGACTGTGTAAACTTTTTTTTACGAACGAACTTGGCTTGGATCTCAGATACCTTCCACATCCCCTGGTGGATTCAACCAATTAGTTACCGCATGCAAACAGGTCTCTTTGTCTCCCCCTGGACATATATATATATATATATATATATATATACAAAATTAAAAGTACACACTGTTTCTGGCTGCTGCTGATGCCACTGCTGCTGCCTCCATATGCCTCTCGCTATAGCTTATCTGTAATAATTCTGAAATTCTAATCTCTAAATGAATGCTGAGAAACCAGTGCTAACCAAGCCAATTCATGGCATAGCCTCCTTTCAACATATCACATTTCTGCTCCCCCTGTATAGATAGATAAATAAATAAAAAAAAGACTTAATGTTACAACTATGAATACAACTAAAAATGTTTAAAGCCATGCCATGAAAATGAGATGCCACATATTACTTTTTAACCCTCAATCCCAGGAGACTAAAGCTACATTTTTGTTGGTTACTGTGACAGATGCCTACCGTGAAGTCTATTTTTGCCTTTAACCTGCTGTTCTTCTCACGGCTACTAAGAAAGGAATATTTTTTGCTCACTGACAATGTTACGTTTTTTTTTTTTTCGGGAGCAGAGCAATGCACGTATAATACTGTTTGTTAATACATTATAATGTGTTATAATATGTTTGGGTAATACTATAAGAGAAAAAGGTTTTTATGACTAACATTTCTTTAAAAATGTTTTTGGGATGTTGCTGATGTTCTGTGCCATTGCACGCTGTTGCCGTTAGGTATTGTCAGAAATTACTGTTATTGATTCTGTAACAGCATGTACAGCATTAGGGACCCCACAAGGCTGTAAATAGAAGAATTTGTGTCCTTCCCATGTTGCCCTCAAAGACACATAAAATTGCCACTGTATACATTTCCCCTTTTTCTAAATAGAAACATCCATTTTGATGCATTTGGCTGATGTACTTACCCTTCAGAGACATGAAAACCATCACACGTTTTTCCCTATTGGCTTCACTGTGGTTCTGATTCAGTATCTTCTGCATCCAAAACATTTTAACCTGTTCTGCCAAACAACCCTCACAATTAACAGAGGCATATTCGCACACACATATGCTGAGTGCAAGGAAACACTTATGTTTTGACTTTCCTCGTTGCCAGGAATTCGATATCCTTCCCTTTATCTCTGGGATGTATGTTCATAAACCAACGAGGGAACAATCTGCATGGAGACTGTGTGTTATCCTTGTTCATGTGTGGGTTTTCTCTAGGTGCTGGGATGTTCTCCCCCAATCTAGATACAACATTAATAGTGTACAGATTTTGGTTGGGATATCAGAATAACAGCTATATGTAGTACAGTTTTTTGTTTTTTTTAATGATTTTTTCTATGTATCATGTTGGTGCTGTTGAAATATAAGAAATTAAAATCTGAGTAATGCATATCATAGGGTGGTATTTTCCCAGGATCTCTCCTAAAGGACCATGGCATCTCCCTTGTTTGCATGGACAGAGGCAGGGTCTAAGGTAAGTATATTTTATGTATAAGTGTATTTTTCTACAGGTATTATTCAGTGTTTTTAGATGGGGGTGTGGTCCAGTATGTAATAATTGTTTTTGCATTTTAGTACAATGTTCACTTTAAGGTTCTGAACTCAGTATTTACAACTGAAAACATTTATTAAGCCGTGTATTATCTCAGTACATGATATACATTCATCTGTGTAGACAGTTCAAGTAATATAGCAGTGATTAATGTCGCTATGTCCAATATGCGCACACAATTGTGGACTTTTTATTTAATTAAGTTCCAGCATCAGTGAGTCAGTAACTAAGCTACTTTTAGGCTTAGGCACATATTAAGAAATGCATGAACTGCTAATTCACTTAATTAATTTGCCTGTCTGAAGCTAAACACTTAGTAAACAGATCTTGACAATAGCTTAAATTACTACATTTTTAGAAAATGTATTACAGTGGAATGTCCAGCAAACCAGTGAAGGCTAATTTCCAGTTGGTTGTCATATAGTGTTAGTGGTATATATGCAATTTGTGAAATAGGCATAGATATATCTGTTCAGTAGCAATATGTCCCTGGAAATTATTTAAAAATAAATAAAGTGTCCTATGCAAATCAAATTACATGTAAAAAAAACATTGATTCCTATTGCATTCCTTCATTCACTGCTTTGCAATTTTTTAGCAACGTAAAGCATGCAGCTTTTTGGTGCAGTGATTTGAATGAAGAAAAAGTATCAATGATATCATGTATTTTGAACATCTGTACCATGCAGACTCTTTTTTTTTAAAGTTTCTTTCCTAATTTGCATAACACTGGAAAATAACCAGGTAAGTGCCATTACAAGGCTGCCGTATGCATATGCAAGAAAATTACTGTAATACAAGAGTAAAATTCTATCATATATTTGATGCTACATACATTTTTTTTAAATCTGGTAAATATTGTGTCAGAGCAATATAGTAAGTGCATAGAAATATATATATATATATATATATATATATATATATATATATATATATATATACACACTGCATGTACTGTCTGGCCATCAATATGCTTAGCTCAGCACATTTGCTTTTTTAGCACCCCCAGAAAAGTAAGAATGAAGTTCTTACAGACTTGCCGATTTTTTTTATTTCTTTAATTTTTGGACACTGTCCATAAGTATGCATGTATTTTCTAATCTTCAATAATCCTTTTTTTTTCTTCAGCTTTCCAGTGCAGTGATTAGAGGTTGCAACCCTGCAGGAAGTACAGGTTGCCTAGGAAACACAAAATAGCTGCTCCCAGCTTAGCGGAATTCCTCTCAGAACAGAAAACAGCATTGGTATATCCTAAGCTTTGATTAACTAGATTATTTGTTTTGGAAGGCTTCCACCTGCGAGGTACCAATAATTTATCACTACAACATGCTACTTCTAACTAGCATAAATATTGCACTATGCAACCTTCTGAGTATTTTTTATTCATTACAAGCCTGTCTACTTGTAAATATTTTCTCCAAAGTTAGAAAATTAGTTTTTCTACAAAATGAAGGATGATTTAAATATTTTTTCAAAATCTATGTAAAGATGTCCCCTTGTACTTCTGCAATGTATTAATTAACACATAAATATGGTAGATCACCAAAGCATGCCATTTTAACACAAAACCCCACATACATAGCTGCAAATCCTGTATATGTTCCTGCAGTTTTTATTCAGTAACATATAAGTATTATATTGGTTTGTGGGAATGCAAAGTCAACATATAGTAAGTGTCTCAAACAGAACTCAAGCATGCCTGAAATGCATCTCAAAAGCAAGCAATTTTTCCTTAAAAATACATGATACATGTTGTACTTGTCTAGCTTCTAAGTCTAAAAAGTCTACAGATCATATCCTTAAACCCTAAATCATACTGAAAATTAATTAGTATTAATTAATACTATAATACTCTTGAAAACTAGGAAGCCACCTGCATATAATACCTTGAAATTAGAGATGAAAGACTTTTAAAAAATTGCTGCGCTATCCCTTTAAATCATATAAGTAATGTTAAATGTAAATCGTATAAATAATATTTATATGATCAATGTGTAAAATCCCATAAGTGTTAAACATAATTTCATTGCAAAGTCCAAAATGTTCCATAAATGTGTTTCGCTATGATGATCCAGCCCCTGACGACACCCATAGAGCGCTTACATCATCACAGCTACCCCAGCTGGACCAAGCAGCAAAGAGAAACAGCATTGCCTGTTTCTATGTATGTTTGTGAATGCTATTCTTGTCTATTACAGGCATACCCCACTTTTAAGTACACAATGTGGTTTATTTACTAAAGCTAGAAAGTGCAAAATCAGACTGACTTCTGCATATAAACCAATGAGCTTCTAACCCCAGCTTGTTCAATTAAGCTTTGGTAATAAAACCTGGAAATGCATTGGTTTCTACGCAGAAATGAGCCTGATTTTGCACTTTATAGCTTTAGTAAATAAACCCCATTGTGTACTTAAAAGTGGGGTATTCCTGTAATAAACAAATAAATTTTTCTTTTTTTTCATGGTTTTTGGTTGTTAATGCTTTCTGAGATTCTGAGATATAGCAATAAAGCTGATTAATACTATCCACTACCTATGAGATGATCCATATGTTTAAAGGGTGCAAATTACCTCAATATCTCTCTCCTCTGAAGTACCCACCATCATCCTCAGTGACTTTAACATTCCAATCCTCAGCCACTTCTCAAATACTCAACTTAACTCTTTTAACCTAACACAATGGACACAAACCACAAGTCACTCCAATGGCAACAACCTCTCAACCTCATATTTTCCCACCTCTGCACTCCCTGCAACCTCTCTAACCCCCCTCTTTCCTCTCTCCGGTCACAACCTTATCCATTTCACACTCTCCCTGTCTCCTACCTCCTGCAAACAGTTACCCACAGGAACCTTCTCCACCTCAACCCTTCCCTTCCTCATTCTGCTACTGACTGCCTTCATGATAAAATCGCACCCCTGTCCTGCCCAGGCATGACTACATCCGTCTACAACAACATACTGTCATCCTCCCTTGACACACTCGCTCCTCTTTCTACATGCAGAACCAGGCCTCGCCTGCTACCACGCTGGCATACAGACAACACCAGAAGTCTCAAGAGATGCAGGCTTGCTCTTAAACGGGCATAGAGTAAAACTAAATTCCTGTAAGACTTCACCCTCCACAAATCGTCCCTTCTCAAATACAACTCCTGTCTCCACACTGCTAAATAAACCAACTACACCACTTTCAAAACCCTCTCATCCAAACCACATCAACTCTTTTCTACCTTTAATTCCTTACTTCACCCCCCACTGTCTCCACCCACCAACTTGTTTACTGCCCAGGAGATTGCCAACCATTTTAAAAACAAAATCCACACAATTTATGATGAGATATCCAGTGCCCAGCTTCCTCCCCCAAACCAACACACCAAGTCCAACACTCAATATTTTCCTCCTTCAGCCTTGTTACCACTGAAGATGCCAAACTCCTTTCCACATCTCACTTCACCACCTGTCCCCTGGACCCTGTACCCTCACAATTACTGTGACCACCTTCCTATCGTAAACTCTCTAACCCACATCTTCAACCTCACCCTCTCCTCCGGCACCTTTCCTCCCCCGCTCAAACATGCACTGGTTACCCCCATACTTAAAAAACCCTCACTGGCCCCCATAGCTTGAATAACTGAAGACCCACCCTGCCCCCGTTAGCCTCCAAGCTTCTTGAACATCTTGTCCACAACAATATGAGCTCATACCTCACTGACAACAACCTTCTCTATCCTCTACAGTCTGGCTTCTGCCCACAACCTTCCACTGAAACTGCGCTACTAAAGCTCACCAATGACCTACCAACTGCTAAAACCAATAGCCATTACTCTATACTCATACTCCTGGAACTTTCTGCTGCCTTTGTTGACCATCCACTCTTCCTCAATAAACTCCACTCCCTTGGCCTCTCTGATTCTGCTCTTTCCTGGTTCTCCTCCTACCTATCTCAGCGCATATTCAGTGTCACATACAACACCATCTCCTCCGCTCCTATTCCTCTGTTTTCTGTTGGGTCCCCCAGGGCACTGTTCTTGGGCCCCTCCTATTCTCCCTCTAGACCTCTTCCCTGGGCCAGTTGATAACCTCCCATGGCTTCCAATACCACCTTTATGCTGACGACACCCAGATCTATCTCTTGACTTCTTAACTTACCCCCTCAATCTCGTCACGTATCACAAACTTACTGAGCGACATATCAGTATGGATGTCACACCACTTCCTCAAACTCAATCTTTCTAAAACTGAGCTTGTAATATTTCCTCCTCCCTGATCCATTCCATGTGACTTTACCATTGAGATCAACACAAGCCAAGGTTCTGGGTGTGATCGTAGACTGACTTACTGAGGGGTGAATTACACAAATAGCTTCTAGTAATGTGTGAGCTATTTTAGAATCCTATTACATGAAGCTTGTTCATTCTGGGCTTGTATATCTTTCACTGCACTACATAAAAATATTGTATAATATTATACACAAGAACCAGTAAATAATAATTTAGGACTCCTATGCATTGTAATTATATGCACAGTGTTTTTAACTTTGCATGCGCATTATTTAAATTTTAATACTTCAACAGTATCCAGTACAGAATATACAGCAAAGCTTTAAAGTACTAGATTGTATCATATAATAAAAAAAAAAAAAATACTGTATATTACATGAGGGAAAAAAAAAAAAGAGTATGACGGTCCTTGCTTATAAAATATAAAAAGTACTAAAACATATACTGTAGAAACCAATCAAAAATCATCTTTTATTGTTCTGGCCATTCTAAACTGATTACAGATAAAAAATCATTGATTATTGTAATAATAAATATGTATTCACCACAATATGAAGACATGTATGCTGAGGCCACTCTTTATCATTTATTCGCCTTGGCTGGTCGGGAGTAGGGGGCGATCCTTTCATCTTTACATTTACTAGCTCTCTGGATTGGTATCAGGATAAGCCTGAACATGTGGTTCTAGGACACAAGGATACACTTTTCACCTCTGCTTTGAGCAGCACCAAAAGCAATATCACAATAACTATGTATCATTACATAAGCCACATTAATCAGCAAATCAAGTAAGAGCTAGAATCGAACAACATAATAAGGGAGAAGACCCCATTTATCAGTTCATGGCCTTTTAACTGAACACTCTCCCTTCATTTGTTTAGTATAACCGGCATCACGTACTGTATGTAAATAAATATAAACATTTTCTAATGAAGAATTTGACTTAATGTCAGATGTGAATCATCAGTTGCCCCCTGTGGCATTTATTTGCCTATATAATATAACCAGTATGGTTCCATCACTTGAAGTGAAATACCAGTACTGAAATATCTTAATAATTAAAACTGTGGCATTTATGAAAGATTTATTTCCCAGATATGAAGCTTCCTAGTGGCGACTGCCAATTTAGAAATGCTTATTAATAGATACTGCATTGCATATAGGTTGCTTTCTTTCTTACAGTGTTTGTGTGTTGTTATTTTTATAATACCATTTACCAAGGTCTGTAAAAATAGCAGTAATTAAAGAAAGGTAGAAAGAATTTTCCACTAAACATCACTTTCAGCCCTGTGTAAGGGCCAGATCTGTCAACCTGGATTGTAAACATATGGAGCTGCAGCAGACATAACAACATAAATAAAGGAGTATGAAATGTGTGAGAGTGTGTGCGTGCGCATGCGTGTGTATGCATATATATATATCCCCTTTTGGGGGGGTTATGAGAAATGGGTCCTCCGCAAGCAGGATATTGCACTAAACCATAGATAAATACCAGAGCCTTCGCTAATCGGAAGAGTAGATTTGATAATAAATTTGGCAGTGCCTCCACCCAAGATGGGGCCTCTGGGAACAGAGTGAATCTTTTCCTGGGAAACAAACCAATAATCTATTCAGAGTAATTGGGAGCAGAGGAGATACTGCTATTATAACATTAACCGTACATACATACAACAGTATGGAAAAAATACTATCTTTATATAATAAAGAATGAAAAATAGTACATACATTCAATTGACAAACAGGTAATATAAACAAAAAGGCCCAATAAGAGACCTGGTGGAATTGTATACCCAGGTATATAAATAGTTAATAACGGAAAATTGTCATTACTTACAGTATTTTTCCTTTCCTGACCCATCCTCACGTCAGCACATAATGGGTTAACACCTCCTTTGGATCCCCACATGACCACATGTTCCAAGCTGAATAAAAAACAGCCCCTTCTCCATCTAAGATGTTCGATAACCTAGCCTGCGACAAGCCACTAGAGAGGGAGTCCTGTGCTGACATGAGGATGGGCCAGAAAACAAAAATTACGGGGATAATTCTCCGTTTTCCTGGCCCATCTCATGTCAGCACATAACGGAATATTCCAAAGCTAATATAGGGCGGAAGAGAACAAATAAAAATAGTTCATATGGATTGTCATCTGGATTAAGCATCTGGTCACTGGCTGTTGCACCCATCTGCGGCCTGTGAAAAGATAAAGTAGAGATCTGTACCTTAAATGGAGTTGTATGCCAGACCAATCTCTAGCGCTGACTGTAAAATGTCAAGGATATTGGCTAGAGCAGGGAACACAGGAGAAAAAGCTTTTGCTGAGCAGAGAAAACAGACTTCTTTCATATCCTTTCCTATGTAGCGTTCATGGATGATCGTCTGGTCACCAAGGTCTGAACAACCTCAGATGAGAATCCCTGCACCTCTAGTGTAGCCTATTCCATAGCCAGGTAATTAAAAGTAGTCACTTAGGATTGTGGTGCTGTTACTGACCTTGCCATAAAATATTTCATTTGACCAGAGACAAAGATCAAACAGAAAATCTCATGGCACTGTGAACCTATCTTGTATGACGGAGTCTTTGCATTGGTATCCTGTTGCAAATATCAGAAGCTGCATGTTAAGTGAATTCTCTCTGAGAAGTACTGCTGGAATGCCCCATAGTGCCAATATTGGTATGAGGCACTTGTTGAAAAAATATTCTGCCTATCCAAACCAATAATTGGATTTGATTCCCTGGCAAGAAGACCAACCTACCAACCTTAAAGCGGTTCTGCACCCATTTCATTTAGTAAATCTCTTTGCCTTCCAAATCAGGCAAAGAGTACTAAATGAAATGTTTTTTTTTTTTTTTTTTTTTTTTTACTTACCTTGTAATTGATGACTTCCGGTCTTCTCTCTCTTCGGCGGCGGGTGGGGTCTCTGCGTCGATCGTCGTCACGCCGCACTGTCTCCTGGGATCTGGTGTCATTGATCCCAGGAGTCAGTGCGGGCATCTTCCGAAATCTCGGGAGATTTCGGCCACATCTTCCGAAATCTCCCGAGATTTCGGCCACATCTGCCGAAACCTCGTGAGATGTCGGCAGATGTGCCGTTACTGCGCACGCGCGAGTAACGGCGGTGCATGCTGGGCCATCTAAAGTTCCTGTGGGTGTTTCACATGCCCACAGGCAAGATGGCCCCCAGCACAAAAGAAGAAGACGAGGAACTTCATCGGACGAAAACCGGCGGCGATCGAGATGGAAGATGGAACAGGTGAGTCCCCCAATAAAGGTAAGCATCCTTTATATTCCGTCCCAAAAAAAAAAAAAAATTATACAGAGTGCATAACCGCTTTAACTGAATGTAAGTGGTTCTCTTCCCCACGAAAAGTTTCTTTGCAAGATGTAACAAGAAAATTCTTTTGGTGTCCACTTATCAGGCAATGTAGGCTACTACTGTCTTGTTGTCAACCTTACTCAGGTCCCCTTGAAGATCCTGAAAGGCTTGCAATGCTAGAAAAAGGCTTCCTTACATCCAAGATACTTGGGGAGTCTGCGCTTCATCTCACTCCAATGGCCTTGCACTTGTTTCTTCAGATTGTGGACTCCCCAGCCCCAGAGACTGGCATCTGGCTTCAGAATCATCCTATCTCCTGAGCTGAGTGGCAAAGAAGCACAGTGGCGATGTCCAAAATTCCAGTTCTTGTTGAATTTGTATAGGCACAAAGATTTTCTAATTCATAGACAACCCAGCACATAGGCTAAAGAAGGCAAATTGAAACGCCCTCATGTGCCACTTGGCCCAAGGTACCACCACCGCCAACAAGAACTTCAAAAATATTCCTGGGGCTGTGCCAATTCTGCAAAAGGCAGACACCTGAACTGGAAGTGACATCTGTCCACTGCAAATCTCACACGCCTCTGGTGCTCGGCATTGATTGGTACATGGAAATATGAGTCAGCCGGTCAATTGATACCAACTGGTCCTCCTGCTGAACTGTCCCTGTGACTGTCTGCATGGACTCCATCTTGAACCTCTTGGTGTATATGAACACATTTGATTCCTTTAAACTGAAACAGGCCAGAAGGCTCCTGCCTTAGGTACTAGAAAAACTGGGCAAAAAGGCCCACAGATGATTCTATTTTTTCGGCATCACTGGCATGATGGCCTTGTAGCGGTATAAAAATCTTGCAAACATTTTTTCTTCTGAGATTTGTTGGACATAAATAAAATGCATTCCGTGGTCAGCTTTGGAATACTCCATTGTACTCCCACCTGTCTTCTGGACCCACTGGTCTTTGATGATTGTCATACAAACCCTCCAGAAGGAGGCTACAATCTTCAACCTCACTCAGCCCCCCTGGCCCCAACTTGAAGAGACTGGTTGGACGCACCTTCAAAAAAGACTTTCCAGCCATCTTAGCAGCTTGCTCTGTACTTGATTTCATGTCAAAAGTAACTTTGAGACACCTCCACTGTGATCTATTAAATCTGAAGCCTGTTCTATAAGATTTGGCCTCCGGCACCCTCTGAAGTTCAGTGGGCTTGAGTGAAGGGTGGCGGCTTCCTCTTACTAGTCTGTGGCCACAGTACAGACTTTTCCTCCTGTCATTCGCTTAATTGCGTTGTTCAGCATTTGGCCAAACAATAACCTCCCATTATAGGAAATGTCGAAGGCTTGTGTAGAAGTTCAGCCTGCCCTCCAGTGGCGTAACCACAATGCTCTCATAGCAGTGATTAAGGGCGCCAGCGCTTGTACAAGGTCTATCAAAAGCATCAATCAAAAGGCAGTTGCTATGTTCCACTCTTTCCAGAAACAATGATAATTCTTGCAGTTTCCAGTGTTGAATGTAATGTGATTTCTAAAGTTTATATAGCGAAGTTAACTCTATTGCTGGTTGGCAGGCAAAATATGTTACTGTATAGATTCTGTGCAAGCCTGATGGCCAGATCACCACAATTTGTTGTGTTCCAGATGTGTTTCTGCATTAGTGTTTTGATGCATTCTCAATGCGTTTTGCCACTTTCCAGATGTGTTCCCTATAGAAACAATGCAACATTCTACTTTTGTTGACTGCACTAGAATGCGCTGTACTGGTGTGAACTAGGTAATTGTAATCAAAGTTAAACACTGTCCATGCGTTCTTGATGCAGAATAAAAATGCACTGGTCTGCATCTGGTGTGAAAAAAAGTCAACTTTCTCATCCATAGGATCTCTGAAGGCAACTAAGTTATAAAGAGGCAAAGACACTTGCTGCACCAGACACTAGAAGGCAGCATCCACCCCTGAAAAAAATACATCAGCCATCTTATATGGATAAAGTTTAGAGAAACTGTTACTGTCTTCCGACGAGGTCTCTGTCATCCTTCATCAACGAGCTTATGGGAAAAGACCATCCTCCACCAATAAGCACTTTACGCTCTATCATTGTGGGAAAAGATCATCCTCCATCAACGAGCGCTTTACGCTCTATCAATGTGGGAAAAGACCATCCTCCATCAATTCGCACTCTACACTCTATCATTATGGGAAAGAACCATCCTCCACCAACGAGCGCTTTGTATTCTATCATTGTGGGAAAAGACCATCCTCCATCAACGAGCGATTTGTGTTCTATCATTGTGGGAAAAGACCATCCTCCATCAACGAGCGCTTTACACTCTATCACTATGGGAAAAGACCATCCTTCATCAATGCACGCTTTAAGCTCTATCATTATGGGAAAGAACCATCCTCCATCAACGAGCGCTTTATGCTCTATCATTGTGGGAAAAAAAACATCCTCCATCAACGAGCGATTTACGCTCTATTAAAAAGACCATCCTTCATCAATGAGCAATTTATGCTCTATCATTATGGGTGTTGCTTGTGACGTGGATATTTGCAGCATACTTTCTGCTATAGCCACCTTAATAGACCTTAGAATTTTGCACAAACCACATCCTTGTGAGGCAACCTGTGCAATTTAATTTCTCTGCCACTGCAGACTGAATGCAGGCCCAAAATGCACCCTGGGCTTGGTGAATCATTTTCTATTATGCTAGCATAAACGCATGTGCCAATTTCCTGGATCCTGTCCCTTCACAGGGTAAGTGGAAACGACTCCTTTAGAGTGTTTAGACCACATGCTTAATGAATGTGAAAACCTGTTAGGTGTCATCATCCTGGTCAGGATAAAATGATCGTTGGCAGGTCTTATGTTTTTTGGAGCGTTTGCATTCAGGGTTTCTGCTCCTAATGCAAAACACCTTAAAGTGGAGGACCACCCTGAAAAAAAAAAACTTCATAAAAATGTTAATAAAAATATAAAAGGAAAAAAAATATATTTTTTTTTTACTTACCAGAAATGGCTGTTGCTAGGCAGATCGTCCTAATCTGCCACTTCTTGTTCCGCGGAGCTGTTCGGTCTTCTGCTCCTAGTGCCGTCTTCTAGTGAACGGGGCACGGTGTGTTATGGGAACTGTTTGTCCCACAACACAACGCGTTCCCCATTCACAAAGTGCAGTAGGAAACGGGCAGTGAAGCCAGCAAGGCTACGCTGCCTGTTTCCCTTAGGTGGAATGGCGGCGTCGGGAACCGAGACCCGAGGGACGATCGGTCTCGGGCGGCCGACATCGCAGGCACCCAGGACAGGTAAATCTGCTTATTAAAAGTCAGCAAATTTTATTTTTTTTCCCGACTGGCCCTCCCCTTTAATTTGCATAATTTCCTTGAGCACTCTTTTAAAAAAACATGTCCCGCGTTGCCCCCTCCTACCTTTGCTAATCTTCTGTGCCACTAACAGGTGTGGCAAGCTCATGTTTGCACAAAATATATGGATAAATATAAATATTACCTCTCACCAAAAAACAGGTACACTGTTTCCCTAAGAGCCATCTGCCTTTATCCACTCACTTCAGAAGCAGCCACAGGTGAGCCCATGCAGCACTTCTAAAGGCAGACACAGTCAGAGTTTGAGACAAAAAACAGTCAGACTGTCAAACCCACAGAAGTACACAGCATAGCAGGGGAGCCAAGACACCCCATCCAGAGACAGATAGGAGACTCAATCAGAATCTGAGGTAAGTTCTTTGCCTGGCAGGACTGCAGAAAGAGAGGAAGAGAAGCCCTCCCAACTGCAGAACTCCAAGATCATTTACACCATTGCATGATGTCTGGCCTGTGCTGCCCATCTCCGCTATTGTGGGATCACCAGTACGGTATTTGTACATTGAAATCATATCCCCTTCTCTAGAGAGAATAGGTTCAGTACTTGTAACCTTTCCTCATAACTAAGGTCCTCCAGTCCCTTTATTAGCTTTTGGTTCCCTTCTCTGGACTCACTCCAGTCCTAGCACATCCTTCCTGAGGACTGGTGCCCAGAACTGGACAGCATACTCCAGGTGCGGCCGGACCAGAGTCTTGTAGAGTCAGAGAATTATTGTTTTATCTCTGGAGGAAATACCCTTTTTAATGCATGCCAATATTCTGTTTGCTTTGCTTGCAGCAGCTTGGTATTGCATGCCATTGCTGAGCCTGTCATCTACTAGGACCCCCAGGTCCTTTTCCATCCTAGATTCCCCAGAGGTTCTCCCCCTAGTGAGTAGATTGCATTCATATTTTTGCCACCCAAATGCATTATTTTACATTTTTCTACATTAAACCTCGTTTGCCATGTAGTTGCCCACCACATTAATTTGTTCAGATCTTCTTGCAAGGTTTCCACATACTGCAGAGAAATTATTGCACTGCTTAGCTTAGTATCGTCCACAAATACTGAGATTGAGCTGTTTATCCCTTCCTCCAGGTCGTTAATAAATTAAATAGGATTAGTCCAAGGACAGAACCTTGGGGGACCACGCTTTCCATACCCGACCATTCTGGGTACTCCCCATTTATCACTACCCTCTAAACTCACCCCTGTAGCCAGTTTTCAATCCATGTACTCACCCCCTATGGTCCATGCCGACAGACCTTAGTTTGTACAGTAAATGTTTATGGGGAAATGTATCAAATGCCTTTGCAAAATCCAGATACACCACGTCTAGGAGGCCTTCTTTTATCTAGATGGCAGCTCACCTCCTCATAGAAGGTTAATAGGTTGGTTTGGCAAGAACGATTCTTCATGAATCCATGCTGATTACTGCTAATGATACCGTTTTCATTACTAAAATCTTTTCTATCAGCCCCTTATCATCCCCTCCAAGAGCTTGTTAGGCTGGTCTGTAAATTCCCAGGGATGTATCTTGGCCTTTTTTTTAAATATTGGAGCTACATTGGCTTATCTCCAATCTGCTGGTACCATACCAGTCAGTAGACTGTTCGTAAAAATTAGGAACAATGGTCTGGCAATTACTTGACTGAGCTACTTAAGGACCCTCGGGTGCAAGCCATCTGGTCCCGGTGACTTATTAATGTTAAGTTTTTCAAGTCTATTTCTAATTCTATCCTCTGTTATCCATGAGGGTGCTTCCTGTCATGTGTCATGAGGATAAACATTGCAGTTTTGGTTACTGATGCCCCCTGTTTCCCTCGTGAAGACTGAGGAGAAGAATAAATTCAATAACTTTGCCATCTCTCCATCCTTAGTAACCAGATCCCCTTCATCATTATTTATGATACCAATATGATCTGACTTCCCTTTCTTACTATTTATATACTTAAAGAATTTTTGGGATTTTTTTTTACTCTCTTCCGCTATGTGCCTTTCATTTTCTATCTTATCCGCCCTGATTGCACCCTTACATTACTCGTTGCATTCTTCAAAAAGTTGGAATGCTGGTGAATGTCTAACCTGGCTGTAGCCTATGCTGGTTACTGAGCCCTGAGCTAACACTAGCTATAGAATCCCAGACCAGAAGGTACAGAGTTAACTAGAACAACAGAAACTATATTGCAATTAACAAATTTGCATTCTAACATACAGCAAGGTGACCACTACACACGCAAACTGTATCACAGACTTAACTATCTGGTATAGTGCATGTGAGATACTGTAACAGCAATGAGACAAATATAATTCTGTCACCAGTCTTTAAATAAATACACCCAGAAGCAATAGGCAACAATAGTAAACTATTACACTCAGGAACATTTGCCGAATAATCCCTGATTCTGGCCTGAGTTAGTAGCAACTCCTCCATAGCAGGACAGGTATTATACTCTCTCGATTTACTTTCTCCCTCTGGGGGTCTCAAAATTTGGCTGGATCAGCAAGGATCAGTGTGTGATCATCCCTGGTAAATTCTTTTAAAAAAAAATTCATATCAGTGGCTGCATCCATTCAGCTGCAGATGCTGATCAGTGTATTCTGACAGCAGTGGGTGCTGCTGTCAGAATACAGTGTTCCATCTGAAGGGATTCCTCTATTCACCTCAATTGTGTGGATAGAGGAATCTTGCTCTGTTCCTCTGGCTGAAAAAAAAAAAAAAAAAAAAAAAAACCTAACCATGTACAGCCAGCTTAAACTATAGCTCTGCTCCAGAATTTTTAACTGTTTAGCCCTTCCTAGCATCATTCAGGTTTTGCTTGAAAATAGAACAGAACACACCATGCCAACGGTGCACTGCTGTTCCTGGGAGTTACTGGTGCATCCTTGTCCTCCCTCATGTCCACTATATCAATATTTGGATCCTTTTCTGGATTTACAAATAATTGGGACAAACCTCCCCTTAGATTCTCAGCAGGTGACGCCTCCCCATTGTAACAGATTAAGATAGTGTCCTCTTTTAAATAATTAGGAGTATGGGTCCATCTCAAAGTTATTATTTATAGTTCTAGTGCTCTTAATTCACTCGCTCGTCATCTCTCGCCTCGACTACTGCAACTCCCTTCTCATTGGCTTACCTCTACATAGTCTATCACCTCTGCAATCCATCATGAATGCTGCTGCCAGACTCATCCACCTTACCAATCACTCTGTGTCTGCCACTCCTCTCTGTCAATCCCTCCACTGGCTTCCACTCGGCCAAAGAATTAAATTCTAAATACTAACAACTACGTACAAAGCCATCCACAATTTTGCCCCATAACTAGCCTAGTCTCTATACCAACCTACTCGTTCTCTTCGTTCCTCTCAAGACCTCCTGCTCTCTAGCTCCCTCATCACTTCCTCCCATGCTCGCCTCCAGGACTTTTCCAGAGCCTCTCCAATCCTATGGAATGCCTTACCCCAATCTGTCCGCCTATCTCCTACTTTATTAGCCTTTAGACGATCCCTGAAAACCCTTCTCTTCAGAGAAGCATATCCTACCCACACCTAACAACAACAACAACAACCGTATTTTCATTTTCTCCATCAGCTCATCCCCCCACAGTATTACCTTTTGTTCCAATTGACCCTCCCTTCTAGATTGTAAGCTCCAACGAGCAGGGCCCTCTGATCCCTCCTGTATTGATTTGTATTGTAATTGTACTGTCTACCATCATGTTGTAAAGCGCTGCGCAAACTGTCGGCGCTATATAAATCCTGTATAATAATAATAATAATAATAATAGTTAGGATTATTTACAGTACTATGACCACTCCTGGAAAAATGTACACTTAAATACAAAGCATGGTGTATGAATGAATGATTTGTATAGCGCTGCAAATGCGAACTGAATCGCCTCAAGGCGCTTGTCTGCCCTTGTTGTCCTGCTATATTAGAAGAGGTGGGTCTTGAGTTTTTTCCTGAAGGCCTGATGGTTTTCTTCCAAGCGGATGTTGTTTTGTAGAGCATTCCATAGCCGAGGTCCCTGTACTGGGAATCTTCGTTCTCCCTTCGATTTGTAGCGGGCTTTGGGGATGAGTAGGCGATCGAAGTCTGAGATTCGGTATGTATTTTTCTATTTTCTCACAAAGGTATTGTGGAGCATTTCCTTGTGTACATTTGTGGGTGAGGCAGAGGGTCTTGAATGTGATCCTATCTTTTACCGTGACCCAATGAAGAGACCTTAGGGATGGGAAGATGGATTCCCAGGGTTTCTTTCCGGTGACTAATCTTGCTGCTGCGTTTTGGGTGACTTGTAGGCGTGAAATCTGGTAATCCGGTAATCCTATGTAGACGGAGTTTGCGTAGTCAAGACGCAAATTGATGATGGTTCCCACTTCTACTGCTTTCTCCTTTTCTGGGATGAAGGGGATGAGTCTGCGAAGCATGCAGAGGAGATGATGGGATCCACTGATTACTGATCCTATTTGTGCATCCATGGTCATCTCTGAATCAAAGATGACTCAGAGGCTTTTGGCTTTGGTGCTTGGAAGGATGGTCTGTCCAAGGATGGTTGGTGGGGTCCATGGGGTCTTCGTTTTTTTACTTCGGTTTGCGTTGAGGAGCAGTAGTTCAGTTTTCGATCCATTAAGTTTGAGGGAGCTAGTGGTCATCCAGTCACCTATCAATGTGAGACATTTTCCTAGTTCCTGGTATTGGTCTTTTTGTCCGGTGATACGGAAGTACAGTTGAGTGTCGTCCGCGTATGAGTGGAAACATAGGTCTGATTTGCTGATAATTTTGAAGAGTGGCCGGATGTAAATGTTGAAGAGTACTGGTGACAATGGTGATCCTTGAGGGACTCCATATAAAATTGCCCAGGTTTCCAAAGTGAAGGCTCCTAGTTTCACTGTCTGCGACCGGTTTTCTAAGAAGGAAGCGAACCATGGTAGATCTCCATCTGTAACTCCTGCCACTTCCTTGAGGAGGCTGAGAAGAATGTTGTGGTCCACTGTGTCGAACGCCGCGCCAAGATCCAGCAGTACCAGAAGACACGATTCTCCGTCATCCGCTGCTTGGTGTAAACTTCTGCTGTCCATGGTAGCAAGAGCGAACCATATTAAAATTATTTGGGCACTGCAGTTGTTATATTTTATGCACAATTCACAGGTATTGATTAATTTACAATGGTTTAAAAAAAAATAGACTCCCTTTTTCGAATTTTGATTTGGAAAAATCTGAGAATCTATCTACCTATACTACAATTACCCAAAGATGGTGGGCCATTCCATCTGTGAGAGTATACTTTCTGGCTGCTCAATTACAACACTTTGCTGGTTAGGGTTAGTGTAAACCACAGAGATCCTATTCAAGCTGTCCTTTTGTCACAGTCCTGTAGATACCCTCTTTTGGAGAAATTGGAGGCGGGCGGGCTTAGGGACTCTCTTCATTATCCTACCTTAATCCTTATGTCCGAGGTTTGGGATGAGATGAAGCACATATTGAGATATGATGGGGTATCACATTATTTACCCATTTGGGAGGGAAGATGCTTAGAGAAAAAAAAAAAATTGCAGGGTTTTAATGATTGATACGCTAGGGGTATCCAGTTCCTATTTCAATTATATGCTAATGACCACTTAAAATCCTTTTACGATATACAACAGGAATTTGGTACCCCCTTTCATGTTTTACCAACACCTTCAACTCTGC
Organism: Lithobates sylvaticus; assembly: GCA_028564925.1. Taxonomy (NCBI): domain Eukaryota; kingdom Metazoa; phylum Chordata; class Amphibia; order Anura; family Ranidae; genus Lithobates; species Lithobates sylvaticus. The sequence continues at coordinate 32,197,464 of CM053033.1, read as the reverse complement.
CACGCCCTTTCATCTCAATGTAAGCAGCCCCCTTTTCAATTGATTGCTGCTCTGCTTATGGATCAGTTAGCTAATACTACAGACATTTCTTCCATGTATAAATCCCTACTGGATAGTTTCTATAGTAATCAACAGCTTCCTGGCAGGAAAGGATGGAATAAAGATATTGCTGATTTCGATGGAGAGATATGGCAAGCTGTGTTGGAACATGATCTACTTGTTTCCATCTCACCAACACAACGATTATCCCAACTTTATGTCATACACAGGGCTTTTAGAACGCCATATAAATTACATCAATGACACTGTAAAGAGAGTCCGGCTTGTCCCAGATGCAGAGGATCCCTGGCGGATCTATTGCACATGCTCTAAGATGTCCTCAATTGGTGCATTTTTGGAATCGTGTTAGTTCCACAATACGACATTCCAGACTGTTTTGCATCATGACCCTTTGATTTGTACCCTGGGATTTTTGGATGAGGAATTACAATACATACACCTCAAGCCCAGACATCCATATCCAGATTGTTATTTCTAGCCTGCAAGTGCATTATGTTAAAATGGCTTTCCTCTCTTCCTCCTACATTTGATGATTGGCGTACGCAGGTCAACAAAGGCAAATTCTATGCCAACGGGGTACTCCTCGTAGGTTTCACAAGCTGTGCGATCCATAGCTGCAGATTCCAGGTCTAGCCCCCTTAGCATCAGTATGTTTGCAGATTCTTCAATGTTGATTCTACTGATATTGATATATACAGTATACTGGAATGTAGGTAAGGGGGAAAACACTGCACTAAAATAAATGTGAACAAGTGGGAAAATCAGCAGCCAACACTCAAACAAACAAAGTTGGCAAAATGGAAGGAAATTAGTGTAGCGCTAAATAATATGTGAAAAATAATATTGGTGTAGAGATATAGCTAAACACACAGAATAAAAACAATACTGAGAAAATATTTGTATAAATGAATATATAATGAGAGGTGTAGAGTCCAAAATAAGGCTCAAGGTGAATAGTCCAAACTATAAAAGTGACCTTCTATTTATGTCCCAGTGATGTGATCCACACAAATTATGGATGTGAATGGAAAACATTTCCTATGAAATGGCACCAAAACAAAAATGAGGACTATATGAAGCAGCGGGAGCAGCATGGATGAACAGTTGTCTGGAGTTGCATCAACGCTCAGTTTTTCATAAGTAAAAGATGGGTACTCTTACCGAAGGAGTTGGACACACATGTCATACGACAGTGGGTCAATAAGGCTTGAAAACCTGATGGATACCGATCAGGTGTGTAGACGTTGGTCGGATAGATCCTAATGTGGTGTCCTCGCTTCTCCATCTCCGAACTCCAAGGGGCAGACGCTCGTGATGGTAGGTCCTGGTTTCTCCGTCTCCAGGCTCCAAAGGAACAGGTGCTCAGGACAGGATATGTCCAAGAATGGGTGTAAAAAAGGGGCTCAAGGTGTGGATAGTTCATGGATGAGTCTTCACCCCAAGGTTTTAACAGTCCTTGTTGAATATTTTAGCAGCCTCCAGCAGACTCACAGCTCTCCAAGACAGTTGTATTCCTCGAAAAACTGTGGGACCAAACCCACATTGTGGAGCCCCTTATCCTGGTAATGTGCATGGTGGGACCCCATTCTGTCACTGGGGTGAGGTGGCAGAGGTATGCTGGACCAAGACACAACCACCTTTCGCTTCAATTACAGCTAAGTCTTTTTTTGGGTATGTCTCTACCAGCTTTCCACATCTAGAGAGTGACAAATTGCCCATTCTTCTTTGCAAAATAGCTCAAGCTCTCTCAGATTGGATGGAGAGCGTCTGTTAACAGCAATTTTCAAGTCTTGCCACAGATTCTCAATTGGATTTACTGGACTTTGACTGGGCCATTCTAAAACATGAATATGCTTTGATCTAAACCAGGGGTCTCCAAACTGTGGCCCGAGTGCCAGATGTGGCCCTTTGCTGGCTTTTATCCAGCCCTTGGTGCACTATTACTCCCAATGGTGTGAAGCCATATTCATTACACTGCCAGCAACAATGGGCCACTATTTCTTCTATTGGTATCAATGATGGGAAACTATTCCTCCTACTAATAGGGGCACTACTCCTCCTCCTACTGACCACCAACCCTGAGGCCATATAGGTTCTTTAAAGGGGTGCATGATGGTTCTGACTTATGAAAGAACTAGGCTCAGTAAAGTGCAAGTAGGATATGAAGCAAAGCCACTACACCAGCTCTACTCGGCAAAGTGAACAGTAGAAGTCATGCAGTTGCTATGGGTATCCAAAAGCTAGCACAAGGTGCATGGCAGTAAGTCGTTAAGCGTGGTATCTGGAGCAGGAGATGGGTCCTCCAGTAGTGAGAGAGTCGGGATCTGGCTCCCTCCCCAGTGGTCGGTCTCCCGTAGCAGCAGGGACCAAACCCACATTGTGGAGCCCCTTATCCTGGCAATGTGCATGGTGGGACCCCATTCTGTCACTGGGGTGAGGTGCCAAAGGTACGCTGGACTAGTGGAGAGGGCACGGCTCCAAGGTGTCCCTCCTAAATGCAATATACAGCAGGCAACTGGGTGTAGTGATACGGGACTGTACTTTTCAGAGAAACTCTGTATTTGTATTACTGCACACAGAGACACAGTTCATTTCTAAGTCAGGGAACTGCCTTAATGTTTGATTTTCACATGACCGCAGACACCTTCTTCTGATCCCAGGCATTGATGAGTATGTGCACAGCCAAAGGTACGCCTATGTTCAGGGCTAGCTCCCTTCCCACAAGCAATCCTCAGAGTCATCACTCCAGGCTCAGCCTCTCTGATGGTAACACTTGGATTCTAATGCCGCGTACACATGAGCGGACTTTTCGACGGACTAGGTCCGACGGTCTTTCCGACAGACTTTAGACGGAGTTCCGACGAACTTTCCGAATGAACGGACTTGGCCACACACAATCACACTAAATTCTGACGGATTCAAACGTGATGACGTACGACCGGACTAGAATAAGGAAGTTCATAGCCAGTAGCCAATAGCTGCCCTAGCGTCGTTGTTTGTCCGTCGGACTAGCATACAGACGAGCGGATTTTTCGATAGTAACTGGGTCCGGCGGCGTTCCGGCGGCGTTCCGGCGGGAAAATTTAAAACACATTTCTAAAGTCCGTCAGAATTTTCGACAGTAAAAGTCCGATGGAGCCTACACACGATCGAATTGCTGTCGAAAAGTCCGCTCGTGTGTACGCGGCATTAGGCGGCAGTGCGATCTGCATTTTGGGTATGGCACCTTATAAATGTACCCAGCTTCCAGAGCACTGGCAGAGACCAAAGTCCCAACTTACTATTTCTGCTTTACAATCCACCTGTGATATAGGCTCTGCTCTTTTCTTTTGTGGTAAAAACCTAAAATTCTCCCTTTAAGAATCAGAAGATGCAGTGAACAACTGATTTTAACTGGTCGGCAGTTATGATATTAATAACCGTTATTTTATTTTTACATTTTTTTTATCTTCCAGGAAGCTTTCTGGCATAACCATGGAATCCCTGGTAACTAAAAAATATGTAAACCATAACAGAAGGAACAATGGGAAGGAAACCAAAGTGTAACACAGCAGTCAAAAAGGATGAACCTCAAAACATGAAACTGGGCAGCTGGAACATTCCAGGCTCTCAAGCTCCATGCTGTCAGCTGCTTTGAAGTGTTTCTTCTTTTAAGAAAATGAAGATGTTCCTTTTACAACTTCAGAGAGCACAAAATCTGATTTGCATGAAAGTAAAATCCATAAATAATAGCATCACTGGCAACTTACAGGCTAGTTCTACAAGAACAAAATCTAACTTTATTTTACATCAAAGCAGTCATATTAATTTCAGTTCTCTTAGGATATGTTGAGCTAGGTCACAAAAATGATTAAAACAACCTGAGTTCTAAGCTGTAGCAATGGCCACAAGCATGTAAGAGCATGAATAAATATTGATTTGTTGTTTATACTGATATGTAGCATAATCTCAAGTCACATGCAGATGATTCAATAATCATTCACAAAACATGCAGGTCTTTTATATTGTAAAGATTCATTGAGTTTGATTTTGTTCATTCAGTTTGAAAACCACCTTCACCTAATTAATTTAGCTTTTTGACAAATTTGGTTCTGTAACACAGGACAGCAAAATAACTTTTATTTATGTAGTGCCCACACTTTATTAAAGTGTGCGCTATCAATGTAAATTGAGTCTTCCCAGAACTGTAATGGAGTTCTAAGGGTTAATTGTACAGGATTTACTTTGGCATCAGTCTGGCTGTACTGAAGTTCCGCCTGGTCATAGGTGCAGTGAGGCGCCTGTGACAGGTTAAGAACCAAGCCTGGTTGGACGTGTTAGGTACCCATCTTTCCCGGAGCCAATCAGTAGGCGCGTCTGGCCCCGCTGTGTAGTCTGGGAAGGGGTATTTAAGGTGCTGAAGTCATGTGTTCAGGGTTCGGCTGCTGCTTTGATTCCTGGTTCCGGTCCGGGCCAGCCCCGTGAGGGTTCCCGGACCCAGGGGTGTCCGCCGTCCCTGAAAGTATGGTCACCCTGACCAGCCCCAGAGGCCCTCATGGTATGGGGTGGGGATCCGTCCGTTCCAGAGCCTCGGAACTGGCTAGTTCGAGGCCCAGTAACTGAAGGAGGATTTGAGGATGTCCCGGTGTGCTCTCGGTATTGGAGGGACTCGGCAACTCGTACAAGTGAACAGGGGAGGACTCTTCGGAGGAGGGCCAAGAAGCTGGCTGCTCGGTAAGAGCCTGGGAGCTGCAGTTATATAGACACTAAAGAATCCACACTTCCCACAGTATTGCCAAGAAGGCTGAGAGATCCAGGTACTGTGAGAAAGGTTCCTACTTATCTTCAGTTACAATCTAGTCTGTGGCAGAGACTTTGCTAAGTTTTCCGGATCACATGTTGGCTGCTAAACCTCTGGCTAGAGGTTTGTCCAGCAGTGAAGCGCCCAGTTGCGAATGGCTACTCTCTGGGCTAACTAGAGACATTCAGTGGATGTCAGCAGTTCAAAGTGCCTGAGTTTTATCACCCGTGCCCTCTATTCCCACCTGAGACTGTGTTATTGTTGGTTGTTACCACTGCAAAATAAAAACCTTGAAAAGGACTTTTATGTGTCAGCTTCTGAAGTCACTGTGTACTAACCCTGGGAACCCCTAGACAACAACCGACAAGCCACGAGGAGGTAATTGGTAAGCCCAGAAAAGTCAAGGCTGCCCGAGGGGTTATGGCCGCTACATTTATTTATTTATTTTATTATTTTATTTTATTTCGTTTTTATAATTTTTTTTCACTCATACATACTTTTAAATACACACTCCTGCCACAATTGAATATTAATTTATGAGATGGTGAATGTAGAATAGCCTAGGCCAGGGATGGCAAACCTTGGCACCCCAGATGTTTTGGAACTACATTTCCCATGATGCTCATGCACTCTATATTGTAGTTGAGCGTCATGGGAAATGTAGTTTCAAAAAATATGGGGTGCCAAAGTTCGCCATCACTGGCCTAGGCCAAGATTCAACAGCGTGAATCAGGCACACATACTGAAATCTGGCTCTAATGATTTGCAATAAATGACTGCCATTTAATCCAGTTATGTATCCATTATAATGGTTACTAGTGATGAGCCGAAGTGCCCTTGGTTTGGTTAGAGCAGAGTTCAGCAAACTTCAAAGAAGTTTGGATGCTAAACCCAAACCCCAGAGAAATCAATTAAAGGATAGGTTAGCCTTTATAAAAAAAATAAATGTATATCTTTTTGCAAGTAAAAAATTTGCATTTATTTTTTTATTTTTTTACTAGGAGTCTGCAAATCATTGGTGTAATGCCGGACTCCTGAAGACTGTCAATTTAAGCTGTCTGCTTGTACCTCATACAGGCAGAAGTTACACAATGACAGGAAGAAAAAATTAACTACCTAGAATGCTCAACAGCACCCTTGTAGTTCATTGAGAACTACAAGCTGACAGTCGCAAAGGCTGTTGGTACCTGTAGTTCTCTCATTCACAGATCTTTTTTTTTAATTGTGACAGCAAGTTCGGGGAGAAGATCCACGGCTCGCTGTCCCTACAGGCTGCAGCACTGGCAACATGTTACATATTGCACCTTAAAAAACAGGTGGAAAAGGTAACATGTTCCCAAAGGTGAACTTATCCTTTGAAAATATAAATTTCCTGGGATAATAGGCACAGCCCTAGAGAACATGTAACAATGGGGGTTATTTACTAAAAGCAAATCCACTTTGCACGGCAAGTGCATTTGAAAGTAAAGTCACTGTAGATCCGAGGGGGACATGCAAGGAAAATAAAAAACAGCATTTTAGCTTGCACATGATTGGATGATAAAATCAGCAGAGCTTCCCCTCATTTCAGATCTACCCCTTAGATTTAGAGCGACTGCACTTACAAGGGCATTTTTGGGCACCTATGGAGGGGTCTGTGTGCTGTTTTTAAAGTAAGAAAAGCTGGCACCTTGAAACAGATAGATGCTTTGGAGCAGGTCAGAAAGATGTCAACTACAGGTCATATGTATCTGTCATAAACTCTGAATGATATTAGAAACGTCCCAAACTTATTGTAAATGCAAGCAGAATTCACCTTAAAGCAGGCTGAATTTGCCTATGAACACAAGCCCATCAACACAGGCCACTGTTATTAAAGTGATTGTTAACCCTTTTTTTAGTTAAAATAAAAAAGATGTCATACTTCCCTGCTCTGTTTGGTTTTAGTTTTGCACAGAGCAGCCCCTTACCTCCTCTTCTGGAGTCACCTTGCAATCACTGTCCACTCCTCCTCTCTTGCGTGTGCCTCCATAGCAAGCCAGTTATTATGGGGGCACAAATGCGGGTGCATTCCCAAGCTGGGCTGTGTGTTTCTATGGACATACACAGTGTGGCTTGGCCACGTGCTCCGCTCCCTCCTCACAGGACTTGACTGACAGCAGCAGGAGCCAATGGCTCCCACTCCGACAAAATCCTGAGTCTCCTATGAGACCAGGAAGGGGAGAGAGAAGAGATGCAGCCAGGCACAGCGCTGGATTTAGTAAATCAACCCCTATGTCTGTTCAACATATTTCAGAGGTTGTGGGGTAATAGTGTTTGTATTATAGATTTAAAGGGATGGTACTGAAGACAGTACCCAGTAGCATTCACTGCAAGTTATGCCCCGCACACACGATCGGAAATACCGTCCACAAAATCCGTCGGATTTTTTCCGACGGATTTTGTCCAACACTGGTGTTGCGTACACACGGTCAGACAAAGTTGTTGGAAAATCTGATCATCCTGAACGTGGTGACGAGTGTTGCGTACGACGGGACTACGTAGAGGCTAGTAGCCAATAGCTTTGGTCTTGTAATGTAATCTGAGCATGCGTGGCACTTTGTCCGTCGGAATTCGCTGCACACGATCTGAAAAAGTCTGATATGGTTTTTGTTGTCGAAAAATTTGAGAGCAGGGTCTCAAACTTTTTCCGTCGGAAAGTCCGACGGAAAAAGTCAGATGGAGCCCACACACGGTCGGAATTTCCGACAACAATGTCCGATAGGACATTTTCCGTCGGAAAATCCGACCGTGTGTATGGGGCATAAGGGAAGATGTGACATCCATACAAAGCACTTGGACGTGCCAACCATAGATCTGCAAAAGAGCAAACATTGAAGTCATCATCCCCTGGACTGCTGTTACTAATCTTATTTTTTTTTTGAATAGCGATGGTGGATTAATTTATTTATTTGTGCAGTTAACTTTTTTTTAAAATATGTTTTATTGGAGTTTTTCAACAATAGGCACGGGTTACCAAAGTACAGAGAAAAAATCATACATATGAAGCTTACCCTGGTTACATACAGGAATTTAAACCAAAATCAAGTGTTTATTCGCCCTTTGGCAATAACAGAAACACAGGTAACATAACTTGCACTACAAAAAGCTGTGCCCTAATAAAAGTGAAAGAAGGTAAACAATGAACACTATACGCCCTGTGAAAAGAGACAGTGGATGGATTGGGGAGTAAGGTGGCAGATAGTACAGCATGTTGGCAATAGATAAAAATAATAATAATAAACATAAAATAAAAAAATATATATGTAAAGGGGAATGATGGAATACCAGGGAGTAAGGGGGGGGGGGGGGGATAGAAAAACTTTAAGTGAGCCTGATAATACAAGCAGTAGTATTTCTGGGGTGGGATCACAATATGATGCAAGGTCTTCCCAAGGATATTTGAAAAAGCACCCCAAGTTTCCTGAAAGGTGATTATTCGTAGCCAGAGTTGAGATCATCCAAGGAAGTGTTGTCATGGTGGGAGAGGTGGCCGAGGTAATTGATGCTTGTTAAATCGGTTCTGCACTGAGTTTATTTTTTTTATTTTTTTCGGTAATGTTTCTAAAAAAAGTATTGCTAATAATATACTTACTTGGAGTGACGCTGCCCGTTATCTCCGTCCGTTTTTAATATCGAAAGGATAGTTTATAAAAATCTTCTCGGCCGATGTCATCTTGCTTGTGGGCATTTAAAGGCAACAAGCAAGTACTTCCTCCTTCCCTCGATTCGGAGGAACCAGCACTCCTTTCCGGTTCTTGCGCATGCTCTGTGGCTACAGCTACGAGCATGACAACAACGTCACGCCGTTAAAATATCGTGAGATTTCGTCTCGGACCTCCGCACTGACTCCTGGGATTAATTACACAAGATCCCAGGAGACACTGCGAGTTCCCCGGATATGATGCGGATACCCCCATAAAGACTACCCACCGCCGCAGGGAAGAAAAAATAACTTTGCATAACATTAAAGGTACGATTTAAAAAATGACATTTCAACATCCATTATGAAAACTTTAGTGCATGTATAAACTATAGCGCTAAACATTGCTATACGTGTGCAGAACCGCTTTAAAGAAGTGTAAACAAAAGGTAGCCATTTTTGTAGAAAGCTGGATGACGTGCCGGTGGTGGAGAGGTCAGCGTCAAGTTTTTCCCTGCACAGAAGGCTTATGAGTTCTTGTTTGACTTCTTGGATAGTTGGTGGAATTGTAGAGGAGTCGGACCAGTTTTTGAGAATGGCACGTCTGGCTGCCATGCTTTGTTTCATTGGGTGATGATGTGTTGATCTTTTCGAGATGCTTGTGGTGACAGAGACTAGGTCACCAAAAAACAATGGGAAGATATCCTTTATCGGGAAGGGACCTGTGACTGATGTGGCTAGGTTTTCAACTTGGTTGCAGAAGGAGGTGATATGAGGGCAAGACCATAGTCTGTGGAACCTTGGGGTTGATTTACTAAAGGCAAATCCACTTTGCACTACAAGTGCACTGCAAGTGCACTTGGAAGTGCACTTAGAAGTGCAGTCGCTGTAGATCTGAGGGGAAGGTCTGAAATGAGGGGAAGATCTGCTGATTTTATTATCTAATCATGTACAAGCACAAATGCTGTCTTATTTTCCTTGCATGTCCCCCTCAAATCTAAAGCGACTGCATTTCCAAGTGCACTTGTAGTGCAAAGTGGATTTGCCTTTAGTAAATAACCTCCTATATACAATAAAGTGGCTTTACATAGAAAAATGATGTCATGCATGTGTAGATGCCAGCACGGATGCTGCATTTCTATGAATTCCTGTAGGCAAAAACCACTTGGTAATAGTAACGCTTGCTTGTGTTACTATTGGACATGTGCTCATTTTATTGGCAGTTCACTTACTGTGGAGTCTGAGGTGTTAGATGGCTGTTTCTGTGTTGAGAATAGAAGTGCTAATTTCTGCTCTTTGCAGTGATCCTTTATCACTTACATGTGAAAATATATGTTTTGCTATTTCTAGGTAAAATAAACTTAATAACATAAGGTCACAACTTGACAACAGACACCGCAAGGTGCTATATTTTACCTTTGTGATTGCAAGTCCTCGGAACCTTCATGAACTCCAAAACAACCCAAATGTACCAATACAAGGAGGATAGAGACAACCTATTGCTGGGCACTGAGCACTGGGTATATACCTGGGCAAAAATTTGCATATAGATTTAAGGAAGCTGCAGGGGCACTTTAAGGACCTCTACAATTCATTGGACTTGCCTAAAAAAAAACTATACAAAGAGATGCATGGAGCGTGCCATTGTTAACCTTCTGAAAATGCTAGTTGTCTAGCTGTCTTTAGCTTCTTTAGCTAGCTGAGTCACTAACATAGATAAGCATACATATCAGGAAGCTCAGAGCAAACTCAAAGTTCTTCCATACTTGTTCTGGCATGACTGAATCTACAGGATAAATATGAAAGCCAGGAAACATGCGTTTTCAGAAGGAGAAGTCAGCAATGACACCAATGGGGAAGCACAGTGGTGTAGTGGTTAGCACTTTTACCTAGCAGCAATAGAGTCGCTGGTTCAAATCCCGACCACAACACCTTTTGCCTGGAGTTTGCATGTTCTCTCTGCGCCTGCGTAAGTTTCCTCCCACACTCCAAAGACATGCTGGTAGGTTAATTTGATCCTGTCGATAAAAATTGGCCAAATATGTGTATGTGTTTGTAAGCATGTCGGGACCCCACAGGGCAAGGACCACACTATACCACAGATGGACACCAGTGGCAAAAAGCACCCTCAGGCAAATCGGTTTGCATAGGTAGCGCTATACAAGTCATTCATTCATTCACACCGTCTAAGCTTCTGCAAAGAGGATTTTAAATCAGGTTTTCTTTAAGGGTAGGGGTACACCAGCAGTCTTATGCCCCGTACACACGATCAGACTTTCCGACAACAAACCCATGATTTTTGTTCGAAGGATGTTGGCTCCAACTTGTCTTGCATACACACGGTCACACAAATGTTGGCCAACAATTACGAACGTAGTGACATACAAGACGTATGTGATATCTCCATTGCGATTGCTATTATATCTCCAGCTCGTACTTGATTCTGAGCATGCGTGGACTTTTGTCTGACGAACTTGTGTACACATGATTGGAAAGTCCGACAACAAACATTTGTTGGCAGAAAATTTGAGAACCTGCTAGCCAACATTTGTTGGCGGGAAGTCTGCCAACAAATGTTCGATGGAGCATACACGCGGTCAGACTTTCCGCCAACAACCTCACATACAACATTTGTTGTCGGAAAATCTGATCGTGTGTACGGGGCATTAAACTGACTTATCCATGCTTGCATTAGGTAAAACTCGACACTGTGAGAAGTGGACCAAGAGCAACCACCCCCCCAATGGTGGCCATTAGAGTCCATTGAAAGCTGTAAGCATATATTACTCTAGTGCACATGTGTGCTTGGTTATTTTGCTGAGGAGAGTGGAAAGGATGTGAATAGAAACTGAGATGTTTTACAATGCACTTAAAAAATAGTTAGGCCCAGTGTTGCCCACCTCCTGCAGCATTTTTGATATGGGATAGATTTATGGACTTTTATTTATTGTTTTTACTGGTAATGGCAGTGATCTGCGATTTTTAGCAGGACTGCAACATTGCGGCGGACAAATCTGACCCCAAGTGACACTTTTTGGGGACCAGTGACACTATTATGCCCCGTACACACGGTCGGAAATTCCGACCACAAAATCCATCGGATTTTTTCCAACGGATTTTGTCCGACACTGGTGTTGCATACACACGGTCGGACAAAGTTGTCGGAAAATCCGATCATCCTGAACATGGTGACGTTCGTTGTTTACGACGGGACTACGTAGAGGCTAGTAGCCAATGGCTTTGGTCTTGTAATGTGATCTGAGCATGCGTGGCACTTTGTCCGTCGGAATTCGCTACACACGATTGGAAAAAGTCCGATAGGACTTTGTTGTCGGAAAATTTGAGAGCAGGAGATAAAACTTTTTCCGTCGGAAATTCTGACGGAAAAAGTCCGATGGAGCCCACACACGGTCGGAATTTCCGACAACATGGTCCGATAGGACATTTTCCGTCGGAAAATCCGACCGTGTGTACGGGGCATTACGGTGATTAGTGCTAAAAAAAATGCACTGATCAACGTATAAATGACACTGGCATGGAAGGGGTTAACACTAGGGGGTGATCAAAGGGTTAACTCTGTTCACTGGGGGGGATGGGCTTACTGGGACAACACAGAGATCGCTGTTCCTGATCACTAGGAAAAGCAGATATCAGTATTGTCCCCTGTCAGAACCCGGATCCGCCTTATTTACATAGGCAGATCCCCGTTCTGACTCTCTGTACCGCGATTGCAGGTGGCCGGTGGACATCGAGTCCGCCAGACCCACGGGCCACCTTGCTGCAGTATATATGCAGAAGACGGTTGGCATATGGTTAACTGGCAACTGCGTTGGCATGCAATGTTGTACCCAAATGAAATTGATATAAAAAAAAAAGCCCCCCCCCCCCCGGTTTTGCTATATAAACAAAAAAAAGACAGACATTTTGAAAAGAAAAATATATTTTCAACTTCCTGTTATAAAACATACCCTACAAAATCACATTTCCTCATGAGTTTAGGCCAAAATGTATTTTTTATCATTTCTTGAGGCCCTTAAAATGCCAGGACAGTAAAAATCCCTCCCAAATGACCCCTGTTTGGAAAGTAAATAATTTTCTTTTCATGTTTTTTTCACGGGTGCAGTAGAGCATCTTTATATGGCTGATGTGGTGGTGATCAGGGATACTGACTGGTGATAGTATGTTAAAAAAAAAAAAGAAAGAGAGAAATATTTTTTAATTCAATTTTTTCTAACATTTTATTTTCTTTCTTTTTTTTTACATTTTTTCTTTTTTTTACAATTTAAAAAAAAAATGTAACCACTTGCTTACTGTCCAGACCAATTTTCAGCTTTCAGCACTGATGCACTTTGAATGACAATTGCACGGTCATGCTACACTGTACTCAAATTAAATTTTTATATTTTTTTCCCACAAATAGAGCTTTCTTTTGGTGTATTTGATCACCTCTGTGTTTTTTTCTTTTTTTTGTTAAAAAAATTAAAAAAGACGAAATTTTTTCATTTATTTTTCATTTTTTATTTTTTTATATATTTTGTTATAACATTTTGCAAACAGGTAATTGTTCTCTTTTATTGATGAGGCAGCACTGATAGGCACTGATAGGTGGCAGTGATGGGCACTGATGGGTGGCAATAATGGGCACTGATCGGTTACACTGATAGGCAGCACTGCTAGGTGGCACTGATTGGCACCACTGATGGGCATTGATAGGTGGCACCTGTGGGCATTGATAGGTGGCACTGGTGGGCACTGTGGGCACTGGCATGTGACAATAGCAGGTGGCACTGGCAGGGGGTACTGGTGGGCACAGATGAGGCATAATTGCCTCTTACTCTTCGGGACCGATGTCCCTTGCAGATAAGCCGGAGATCGGTAAAATACTATTACCGAGCTTTTGTTTACATCATGTGATCAGCTGTCATTGGCTGACAGCTGATCACGTAGTAAGGGGCCGGACCGTTACTCGTATCTGTGATCACCCAAGTCTCAGTGACTCGGGGGGCGCGTGCAAAGGGGAGGACGTCATATGACGGCCTCCCGGAAATTCAGGTCCGCGCTGTGGCCGTCATTCGGCTATAGCGCGGACAGCAAGAGGTTAAAATACTCTCATCAGAGTAGTTCAGTGTCACCATAGTAACACTCATGCTTAGGGATTTTTTTTATTTTTTTGTTTCACACTTTGCTGTTACAGTGATCTTATATGAACTTTTAAAAGTAAATTGTATAGGGCCACCTTAAAACCAGTGTAGCATAATAGTGTCCAAATAATATTAGAAACAAAAGAAGTCCCAAACACTGTTTCCACTGGGGACAAAAGAAAGAAGAAAGTCTTCCATCGCCTTCCTGTGTGTATTTACTCTTGATTGTGCTTAAAGCGGGGTTCCACCCTAAAGTGGAACTTTCGTTTATCGGAACCCTCCCCCCCTCCAGTGTCACATTTGGCACGTTTCAGGGGGGAGGGGGGTGCAGATACCTGTCTAATACAGGTATTTGCACCCACTTCCGGGCATAAACTCCCACGAGAGTCTATGCCTCTTCCTGTCCCGCTGCGCTGTCTGCTGGGACACACACGGGTCCCAGAGACAGCGCGGAGCATTCCTATTGCATTGCGCGACTTGTGCATGCGCAATAGGGAATTGGGAAGTGAAGCCACAAGGCCTCATTTCCTGATTCCCATACCCAAGATGGCGGCGGCAGCATCCGAGGACCGAGGGACGGTTCGGCCTCGGGTGCCGACGTCGCTGGACCCTGTGACAGGTGAGTGTCATTATTTTAAAAGTCAGCAGCTGCAGTATTTGTAGCTGCTGACTTTAAAAAAAAAAAAATTTCGCCGGACTCCCTCTTTAAAGGACCATTTACCACCTCCATGTGAAATCAAAACTCACTGGAACAAAAGGCTGTCATAACAACAGCATAAACACTCGTGACACATATAAGGTCTCCCCAGATCCTATGCATCAATCCTCAATCACCTTTGTTCAATGTGGTCAGAGTGGACTCCAGCTGTAATAAATAAAGCTCACCAAGAGCCACATTAAAACCTCTGAAAATGCAGTATTTTTATAAAAAATGTAATATAAAAGCATTCATATAGAATGACAAACAACTCCTAGTAATGGCCGCTGCACAAGGGCCGGGAGGATGGGAAGTGTGCATTGGACAGTATTGGTTTGTGCTGAACAACTCAGGTGCCCTGCAACCTACGCCAAGGGGCTGGTTCATGGCTGCATAGAAGTTTTAAGTTCCCACCCTACATGTACAACTGTGTGAGGGCTGTGTTTTTCCTGCACAGGATGCACACTCTCATTCATGTCAATTGGGACATTTGTGGGTAAATGTCCTTGAATGCAGACAGTGTGGGTTTGGGACCCGCACCCACACGGAGGTCATATTGGGAGCAGCAGCTATGTCCCTGCAGCCCAACTGACATGACTGGGACTGCCTGCATGCAGGTGCACAGAACACCTTTGACCTTAACACAGAGAGAAGGCATGGACTTCCCGGTCATTGTGATTGGCTGTCACAGGGGTCACATGATCGGGAGCTCATCCCGCCAGCTCCCAATCATAAGCAGAGACTGAGAGCTGTGAGCACACTCTCAGCACAGAAACCTTGTGTCATGCACCTGGTCATGAAGCCGAAATTCTGAGAGGGCTCTCCTTTGAGGCTGAGTGCTCGGTGACCCTGAAGGTGGAAACAGGGAACACAAAGCCCAAAGAAGCAGGGATTGCCGGCTGTGCCACAGATGAGAGATGCAGGTGCGGAGATCTCTCCTTAGGTGGATAACAGATGAGGTGAGCAGTAAGACCCAGTAGAGCTGATGATGGTGCAGACTGCACACAGCAGGAAACTGGTTGCAATTGAAAGTGCAGCAGGCTGGATTCAGCAAGTAGGTATTGCAGACTGGAACAGCAGGTAAGTACTGCAAGTTGGTACACCAGACTGTATACTGCAGGTAGGCACCAGGGCAGATTACAGCAGACAGGGTGAAGCAGGAGGCATAGTCAGGCACAGATGCCAGGTCAGTAAGCCAGTGGTCAGCAAACAGAAGAGCAGTGACTTAGTCAGGCAAGCCAAAGTCATACACAGGACAGTAGACAAGAGCATATCCATGGGCAATCTGAGGTCAGAGCTGGGAAAGAGACAAGGGGTAGCCAAGGGCAGGCCAGATCGTAAACAGGAGATCAGAAGCATAAGCACACACAGGAACAGGAAGCAGGAAGCTGAAGACCAGTCAGCAATGTCCATGAGCCACAGTCACTCTTTTAAAGACCAGAGGGCACCAGGATCTGACGTGCGTTCACAATACGTGTTGAAATTGGCCACTGTGCCAGGCCTATGGGCAACTCTCCTCTGGCTAGTCTCTTGACACCTTGGTCTCCATAAGGCCCACACTCCTTACTACCATGTGTATGCATTACATGCTCCACCAATGCTAAAAACTCTAAAAATGGTGAAACATCTCTACTCATGTAGTTGCAGGCCGGGTTCAGTTAATGTTTATTTTGTTCTTACATTTTGTAAATAAAAATATGGCAGTGGCTATTTGAAATTTATGGAAGAGCCCTGGGGCCATCATAAAAAAAAAAAAAATACAGAATTATGTTTTTGAAAAAAAAATGTACAGAATTCTGAGTTTGAAAGTCAGAATTCTGAGTTTGAAAGTCAGAATTCTGACTTTTAATCTCAGAAATCTGTAGAACTTTTTTTTTTTAAACTTACAATTCTGACTTTCAAACTCAGAATTCTGACTTTCAAACTCAGAATTCTGACTTTCAAACTCAGAATTCTGTACATTTTTTTTTTTCAAAAACATAATTCTGTATTTATTTATTTTTTATGATGGCCCCAGGGCTCTTCCATAGAAATCCATGTTGTACAGTATGTGTACATTTTTAGAGGCAAATGAAAGGACCTACTGTAGACTGATGAGTCTTTTAGACATGTCACTTCATTATTAGTGGCAAACTTCTGAGAAGGGTTAACATTCCAACATTCCTTGCTGATTCAGAGTCCACAATGCAAAGATAGTCTTTTGAGAGCAAAAATATAGTGGAATACTTTAGCAGATACTACAACCGGTGTTAAGTAGGATTAATTAAAGAATGTACATTAAACAGAATAATAGAATAAATTGTCACATTGAAAAGTGTAATTTATACTGCTAATTATAAGTACGTAACACTTACTTTTAGAATTTATAATGTTTATACTGTATATCCAAAAGATTTTACAGAAACGATAAGGGTTCCATGTGTATAGGCACAGCTCTTTATTGGATGGTAGTTGGCATATGTTGTTCTAATATTTCCTTCTAGGCTGAAGTAGCAAAGGAGTTTAGATGGTGTGCTCTGTAATTATTCAGCTGTTTGCATTCAGCCAAAGGAAATGAGGAAAAGAAGACCTGATCAAAGTGACATTACAGAACTCCCCATGACAATGCATTTGTCTGCTTTTCTCTCCACAAGGACAGTGCCAACTTTGTTCAGGCATTATCCAGAGTCAGTGTTTATTTCCTGAACTGAGATCCTGATGTAGCGTTCACACTTTAATGAGTGTGCGCTATAAGTGGACATTTAGTTTTTTCCCTCAGAACAGTAATGGGGTTCTGAGGGTTAATTGTACAGGTTCACTTTGGCATCAGTTTGGCTGGGCTGTGTTAGGGTTCTACCTGGTCATAGCTGCAGTGAGGTACCCATGACAGGTTGAGAACCAGGCCTGGTTGGACGTGTTGGGTACCAATCTTTCCCGGAGCCAATCAGTGGGCGCGTCTGGCCCCGCTGTGTAGTCTGGGGAGGGGTTTCTTAAGGTGCTGAAGTCACGTGTTCGGGGTTCAGCCACAGTCTTGCTTCCTGATTCTGGACCGGGGTAGCCCCGCGAGGGGTCCCGGGCCTAGGAGCATTTGCCGTCCCGCAAACATGGTCAGTCTGACTAGCCCCATAGACCCGCATGGTCTGGGGTGGGGATCCTTCTGTTCCCGAGTCTCGGAGCTGGTTAGCCCGAGGCCCAGCAACTGAAGGAGGATTTAAGGCGTCCCGTGTGCTCTCAGTATTGGAGGGACACGGCAACTCGTACAAGTGACCAGGGGAGGACTCTTTGGAGGAGGGCCAACAAGCTGGCATCTCAGTAAGAGCCTGGGAGCTGAGTTGTATGAACACTAAAGAATCCACACTTCGCACAGTACTGCCAAGGAGACAGAAAGAGTTCCAGATACTGTGAGAAAGGTTCATATTCATCTTCGGTTACAAGTTTATTCTGCTTCAGAGACTTTTGCAAGTTTCCGGATCACATTGTTGGCTGCTAGACCTCTGGCTAGAGGTCTATCTGGCATTGAAGTAAACAGCTGCGAGTGGCTACTCTCTGGGTTGATAAGAGACATTCAGTGGATGTCAGCAGTTCAAGGTGCCTGAGTTTCTTCACCCGTGCCCCCTATTCCTATCAGAGACTGTGTTATGTTGGATGTTACCACTGTAGAATAAAAACCTTAAAAAGGACTTTTATGTGTCAGCATCCAAGGTTGTTGGATACTAACCCTGGGAACCCCTGGACATTCACCCACCATCCCCGAGGAGGTAACTGGTAAGCCCAAAAGTCAAGGCCGCCCCTCAAGGGGTTATGGCTGCTACACTGATATAGATCTCATTCATACGGGTATACCAGTCTCTTTACCCATGCAAAGGGGCTGTCTTCACTCTCACGGTATGCACAGGTATTCTGTACAGACCTATTAAGGCACCCTGTTCAAATCAATGACAGGCAGCTGGATGCACAGACCTGCACGGACCTCCTGAAGTCTACATCTGTGACCATCCTGGTGTGTACATCTGTGTGGGTCCAATGCATGGATGAAGATGCAGACAGATTGCATGGTTTGAACAGGCTGCCTGCCCAGGTCTGCACAGAAAACCTGTGCATCCCAAGCGGGTGAAGATGGTCCCTGACACAGAAGTACAGATCAGTACATTCCTGTGAATGAGGGATCCTGGCACCTGTGTAGTTCTTAGCTAGGTTCATAAATGCCTAGCCCAACCAAACCCTCGCAGCTGTGTTTTACTTGGGACATTTAGTTGTTGTTATGTGCACTGCTCTATGCACACTACACACAAAAGAGGATGGTTACATTCCTACGTACAGTGGGACCATGGAAGTCAAATGTAGCCACAATCTAACAGGAAGTCAAATCACAGCAGCAAAAAAAAAAATAACTTTTGAGATTTGGAGTCTGAGAACAATAGAAGGTACTCTTTTTGTGTTAGGAATACATATTTGAGTACATTTTATTTTTTAAACCAGAGTTTAAACACTGCCTGTTTCCTACTGCGCATGCGCGAGTCCCCCGGTAATTTCTGAATGGGCGGCTGTCTTCTGTGACACACACAGGTCCCAGAAGACACCACACCCAAATTTCCCAGAAATCAACACGAGGAGGAGAAGACTGATGATCACCGCGTAATAGGAAGTGGCAGATTAGGACGATCTACCTAGCAACAGGCATTTCTGGTGAGCAAATTTTATTTTTTTAAATTTTTTTGTTGCATTTGTATGTAATTTTTTCTTTCAGGGTGGACCTCCACTTTAAAGTACTGGATGTTTTTATCACTCCTGTTATCTAAAAAGTGGGGTGGGGGAGCAGAAACAAAGTGAGTATATGTTACTAGGGAACAGGGCATCAAAGTAAATCTGTAGTCATTTTCTGCATGGCCAAAGCACAGGTTTGTTTTAAAGTGGTACTAAAGGCACAAATAGTCACCTATACTCCAACGGTCCAATGTCCATGAGGTCTATTGCTGGAGCCATAATCTTCTTTTCTTAACCGGTTTCCGACCGGCGCACGACGATGTACGTTGGCAGAATGGCACGGACAGGCATGAGGGCGTACAGGTCGGGACCCCCGTGAGTCCGGTCGCGGGTCCCCTGGACTCGATCGCCTCTGGGATACCCGCGCCTGTCTCACGGGAAGGCTGAACAGGGAAAATGCGGAAGTAAACAGCATCTCCCCGTTCTGCCTAGCAACAAGTTACACTGATCTCTGCTCCCTGTGATTGGAGCAGAGATCAGTGTTCACTAAAGCACAGCCATGCCCCCCACAGTTAGTAAAAAGCCCCTAGGAACACTGAACCCCTACACTGCCACCCCCTGGTTAAACCCTTGACTGCCAGTGTCATTTACACTGGAATCAGTGCATTTAAATAGCACTAATTGCTGTATAAATGACAATGGTCCCAAAAATGTATCAAAAATTTCCGATGTGTCCGCCATAATGTCGCAGTCACAATAAAAATCGCTGATCACCGCCATTACTAGTAAAAAAAAAATTATTAATAAAAATGCTATAAAACGATCCCCTATTTTGTAAACGCTATATCTTTTGCGCAAACCAATCAATAATCGCTTATTGCAATTTTTTTTTTACCAAAAATATGTAGAAGAATACGTATCGGCCTAAACTGAGGAAAAAAAATGTTTTTGGGGATATTTATTATAGCAAAAAGCAAAAAATATTGCATTTTTTTTAAAAATTGTCGCTTTATTTTTGTTTATAGCGCAAAAAATAAAAACCGCAGGGGCGATCAAATACCACCAAAAGAAAGCTCTATTTGTGGGAAAAAAAGGACGTCAATTTTGTTTGGGAGCCACATCGCACGACCGCGCAATTGTCAGTTAAATCGACGCAGTGCCGAATCGTAAACAGTGGTCTGGTCTTAAGCCAGCAAAATGGTCCGGTCTGAAAGTGGTTAAAGGTGCCAGACCTCCACAATCATGAATGCAGTCATGCCAGGACAAAGGGAGTGTGCCAGAATGGGAACTCAGCTGTACACATGTAACTTAATGTACATTGCGAACAGGCAGGTAAGTGTATTTTATTGCAGAAGATACGGTATGTTGCATGTCTCTTCTGCGACAAAAGGCCCTTCCTGTTCACAAGTTTTACCTTTTTCCTTTAGTTTTGCTTAAAGGCCTTCCTGTGCCTCTAACAATGTTTAACATGCAAACAAGTTTGAGCTTTACATTGCCTTCAGCAATCCTCCACTGTTCTTTGTTTAATACTCTTTAAAAACAATCAACTCATAACTCCTGGTGTTTTCTGAAACGCAGCATTCGTGGTGAGGATTTACACTAAGCTTTAAAAGCTGGAATTTGTTTTTCTATATGTGCCTCCTGATAGTGGCTCATTTTATACACTACAATGTTTGATTTCCTATTTTATAGATCTGACAACTCCATCCGACATTAACAGAAATGTTATGTGTATTAGGATTGAGGGAGATGCCGAATTTACCCTCTGCTTCGGTTCACTAAAATGTATTTCCTATTCTTCACATGTGGACTCTTCACATGTGGACCGTCTCTGCATGCTCGTGCACAGTAATGAATGCATACTCAGGTCATGCCCACATATGTAATCAGTGTTTACACCACATATGTGAGGTATCTCTGTGAACGTCTGAGCGAGAGCAATAAATCTAGCACTAGGCCTCCTCTGTAAAGGCCCATACACACGATCAGACTTTTTGACAACCAACATGCAAATTAGCTGTTTTGGACCAACATCCGACCGTGTGTACGCTCCATCGGACCAACTTTTTCCAGGTTTCATCGGACTTTTGTTGGCTGTGCGAACGGACCAACTTTCTGCCAACAAAAGTCTGATGGACCAAAGTCCGACCGTGTGTACACAAAACCAACGGACTTTTGTACAAACCAATGCAGAACCAATACAAAAGATCAGACAACAATACAGAAGTTGACCAAAGGTGGTGGTAAAGAGCAGAAAAAACAAGTGATTTGGTGAAAGTTGGCTGAAAAAGTCCTGCCGTGTGTATGCAATACCAACTTGGGGGCCAACGCCTTTTGGACAAAAATCCACGGGAAAGTTGGTCCACGGTCCGATCGTGTGTATGAGGCTAAAGCTGGAAAAAGTTGGTCCGATGGAGCGTACACACGGTCGGATGTTGGTCCAAAACAGCTAATTTGCATGTTGGTTGTCAAAAAGTCAGATCGTGTGTACGGGCCTTAACTCTAAACTAATAATCTGTGGAAATTTTTAAAGCGTTGCCTATGTAGATTTTTAAGTACCATAGTTTGGCGCCATTCCAAGAGCACGCGCAATTTTAAAGCATGGCATCTATTTACTCAGTGTAACATCTTCTTTCATATTATACAAATATGGTGTATCTTTCCCAAAAAATTGCGTTTGAAAAATTGCTGCGTAAAAATCATTTGACATAAAAAATTGAAATGACCACAATTTTATTCTCTAGGGTCTCTGCTAAAAAAATAAAAATAAATATATATATATATATATATATATATATATATATATATATATATATATATATATATATACATACATATATAATGTTTGGGGGTTCTAATACAGATTTTTTACTTGTAAACAACAAATGTCAGAAAAGGGTTGGCTTAATCTTGATCACACAACCATAATGAACAAACATACTTGCAATAGTCTCAAACCATCCTTTACTCAAAAACAATAGTTTTACACAACAAATGAAAAAGATCATTTTTGTTGAGTTTGTTGAGTTTGAATGAATTTTCTGCCAAGATAGAATGTCTTTTTTGACCAAAAAAAATCCTTTACATATAGAAACAATTGTTTAATGCAATTATTTTTTAAACAATTGTGTGTATAGACAGAATTAGGTTCAGATTAAGGCATACACATACCTGCTCTGGCCACCCTAGTCTTCAAGTTTATGCTATAGAGGAGGAACATGGAGGCATCTGTGAATGGAAAGGGGCTAGGAATGCAGATGAGCAGTGCTGGCAGACTGTGGTGGCACTGGTGATAACTGCAATCAGGGCAAACTCTTTACCCTGCTAAATCAATGATCCACTAGACAGAAGCAGGCTGTCCCAGTGTCATAATAGATCTAGAAGGACCTTTAAAGAATTGTAGACATGTGCACAACCAAAAAATTTGTTTATTTTCGTTTCGTTTTTTTCGTTTCCGTTGATTCGTAACGATTCGTAAATTCGTAAGTCGTCGGTGTTCGTATTCGTAACGATTCGTAAATTCGTAAGTCGTTGGTGTTCGTATTCGTAACGATTCGTAAATTCGTAAGAGTTATTTTTTCGTTGATTCGTATTTCCGTTAGTTTGATTTTCGTTTATTCGTTTATTCGAAATTCGGACGCATTCGTATTTATTCGTACATTCATAACATTCGTAACATTCGTAGATTCGTAATCGGAGCATAATTCATAAGCATGATAAGCAGCACCATTGTAGGAGACACGGAAAATTACGAATCGAAAAAAAAAAGTTACGAATTTACGATTTTTTTCGTTCAATCCATTCGAGGCACGTTAAGCAGCACCATTGTAAGGGACACGGAAAATTACCAATTCAACAAAAAAAAAAAAGTTACGAATGTACGAATTTTTTCGTTAATTTTGATTTTCGTTGTTCCCGTTTTCGTTTTTCGGATTTTCTTCTATTCGTACATTCGTTGTTTCTAATTAGTTTTTTTCGGATTTTCGTTGTTTTCGGATTCGTTTGATTCGAACGAAAATAACGAAAAAAATACGAAAAACGAAAAAAAAAAAAACGAAACGAATTGCACATGTCTAAAGAATTGCTCATTTCAATATATCAGCTCTATATCAGAACCAGAAAACCAAACATTGATATGTTTTGAGTTGAACAGCTGCTCAACTGTAGTCTATACAGTTAAAAAGGAGTACAACTGCAGATCCGGACACTTTCACCCCCTTCCAGTCCAGGACATTTTTCAGCTCTCAGCATTGTCACACAATCGGAATGACAATTACTCAGTCATGCAACACTGTATCTAAAAGAAATGGTCCTTTGATGGAGCATAGGAATTTGTGGGGATTGGAGTGGTGGTTAGTACTTTGCATAGTACTACTCTGGTCAGAATTGGCATAGATGCCAGAGAGTGTTTTATAGAACTTATGGCCTTGGCTATACTTACAGAATAACTTTGGGAAGCTACAGAGGGAACAATTGTTTCTAAATCTATTAGGTCCAACATTCTAACTATGATAATTCCCTTGTACACACATATAAAATTGGATGAAATTATCTGCATTCAGGATGATCTTTCAATTTTTTTCTTCGTTAGTACACACTGTTTTCAAAGGCCAATATGACATTTTCAGATGAAAATTTCTGAGGGGACATGTTGGAAAAATTTTCATGTTAGCTATTATAACGTCCAATTTTCATTTAATTAGTACAGTAATCATCTTATAAAATTCAAATGAGCACGTTTGTGCATGATCAGAAACAAAGTGTGACTATAGACTAAACATAGACTGTAGCTACATACCGTATTTATCGGCGTATAACACGCACCCCAAGATTAGGAGGGAATTTTAAGGAAAAAAAACTTTTAGGAGGGAAGTTTAAGGAAAAAAACTTACATTTAAATGCCCATCAATGCAGCCTTATCAGTGTCATTGCAGCTGTGTCAGCGCCCATCTGCAGCCTTGTCAGTGCCCATCTGCAGCATTGTCAGCACCCATCTGAAGCCTTGTCAGCACCCATCTGAAGCCTTGTCAGCGCCCATCTGAAGATTTGCCAGTGCCCATCTGCAACCTTGTCATTGCAGCCTTGCCCCATTTACCTATAAAAATGACCCCGCCTAGATACAGAGCCGGATGTCCTGTGTATCTTGGCAGCACTCGATAGCTTTCGGCCGCTCTCGACGACTTTCGTCCGTTCTTGCGGCTTTCGGCCGTTCTCGGCAGCTCTCGGCTGTTCTCGGCCGCTCTCGCTGGCTCACGCCGGCTCACGCGGGACTGCAAGAGCCGCCGAGAGCGTCCGAAAGTGTCCGAAAGCCGGCGAGAACAGCCGAGAGCTGCCGAGAACGGCCGAAAGCGACCGAAAGTCGGCGAGAGAGGCCGAAAGCCGTGAGAAAGCCTGGGAGGCTGACAACCGGCGGGGGATCGGCGTATAACACGCACCCAGGATCTGGAGGTAGCCTATTCATGCTATGAGCAAGTAGCCAATCTTTCAGCTTTCAATTTATTCTCAAACTATACTATAAGCTGCCTCACACATGACTGAACATTTAGAGCTCAATGTCCTTTGTTATACGCCGATAAATACGGTATGTGGGAAGTTGGATTCTGTCGTATGAAAATTTTCATACCATATGATGGCACACACTTGTTTTTGATATGGGACTAGCATGCAAAAAAACTGAACGTTCATTCTTCCGATTTTCTTATAGCTTGTACAAGTTTTACATTTACCACCTGAATGTTAACATGGCATTATGTGCCATGTTACAGGACAGTCGAAGATTTTTGTATAAAAAAGGGCAGGGCTTGCAGCCTACACAAATGGTACTCCCAAACTTTCTTTGTCGTGTAACTTTTTTATATCATTAACCACAATTTAGTAGCACTTCTGGTCTTCTGTACATTTAGCTTTATATCACTAAAAGGAATATTGGTTGATGTTTAGCAAAGGACATTGAGCTCTAAATGTTCAGTCATGTGTGAGGCAGCTTATAGTATAGTTTGAGACTAAATTGAAAGCTGAAAGATTGGCTACTTGCTCATAGCATGAATTGGCTACCTCCAGATCCTCTTCAGTTCTCTATAAGGGTTTCACAGCATGCCGACCATTTCCAATACACAACACATTAATAACAGAGAGACAGCCAGGCCTCCACCACTATCACTATAGAAACAGCATAAGGGAAATTGCAGGATAAAGTAACATTCACACCATTTCTGATGAGACATGTATAAGATATCATCATAGAACTCAGCTCTAATAAATGTAGGTAGACCATGTCTAATGTGAATTCAAACTACATGCTTTAGTTATTGGAAACAGTTTAGAATAATTGCATCATTCTCCTGCCTCTGCGTATCAGCCGGTTAAAATCTTTTACATTTTACATATTTTACAAGTCACATCTGAGACTGATACACAACTGAAATGTATTTGGTGGTACCCTACTGTTGTGTATTTGTTAAGTCCACTGCATTGCCATTTAAAAAAAAAATGTTATAGCATTTTTGCTTCAAACACTTTAAAACACATGTGTCAAATGCAATGCCCACTGGCTGAATTTGGCCCAGCAGGCCAGATCGTTTGGCCCTTGTACCCAGGGCTTTTGTTCAGCCAGAGTGTGGTGGAACAGAGTTCTACCACCTCTGGCTCCCCCTCACCACTGTCACTTGTAGACACAGAAGCCTTTGTTTACAAGGACAGCTTTTATCTTGGCGGCTCTCACAGATCCCTGCCTGCACTCACGGAGTTGACAAGGGGGATACAGATGCAGTGTGGGATGGGGCATCACACAGTAAGCGGCACTGTGATCCCCATCTGTGCCCGGGTGCACAGATGCCATCCAATGATCTCCCTGCCAGTGAGTGAGAGAGAGGCGACACTGTCTACACTGCTGGGAGGTACTAGAGCCAGGTCGGGTAGGTGAGATGCAAGGAAGCTTGCATCTCACCTACCCTAAAGATTAGGGCTATAGAGGGAGATGTGTCCAGAGGTGGGAAATGGGGGAGAGTGGTGCAGAGGTCAGAGCTGAGGAGGGAGGGAAGTGAGATGTGGCCAGCCTGTGAAAAAGAGCTGAACCCTGCATATGGTGCATAGCATACCCCTAAACCTTGCACTTGGTATGTAGTGCAGTCCTCAACCCTCCACTCTGTATGTGTGCACCCCTAAACTCTGCAATCTCTATTTAGTGCACCCTGAAACTCTGCACACTGTACTTACCCAGATAGCAAGCAATTGTGCTGCAAATTTGATAAAAATGACTTGCTAAGCTATTTCTAGACTTACCAGACTTTACAAGTTTGCTGCACAATTGCAACAAGTCTGAATTGCATGACTCCAGATCAACTTTCTTTGCAAACATTCTGCAAGTCTGCTTCAAGTTCTGGTTCAGTTATGTTGTGCAATAGTCATCCCACCACAGGGGTCACTGTGGCTGAATTTTCATGCTGTAGACTCACCACTGCAACTTTGCTCTTGCTAGAGACTTGCCATGCAAATTTGCTAAAAATTGATAAAGTGTCAACTAGAACTTTTACATCAAGTTCTCTGCAAGTGTACAGCTTGCCTTTATATAGTCTTAGCCCCTGTACACACGGTTGGAAATTTCGACGGAAAATGTCCGATCGGACCATGTTGTCGGAAAATCCGCCCGTGTGTGGGCTCCATCTGACTTTTTGAGATCCTGCTCTCAAATTTTCCGACAACAAAATCAGACTTTGTCTGATCGTGTGTAGAGAATTCCAAAGGACAAAGTGCCACGCATGCTCAGATCAAATTACGAGACCAAAGCTATTGGCTACTAGCCTCTACGTAGTTCCGTCATACGCAACGAACATCACCACGTTCAGAATGATCGGATTTTCCGACAATTCGGACTTTGACAAAATCTGTCTAAAAAAATCTGACAGATTTTGTGGTCGGAATTTCCGACCGTGTGTACGGGGGCTTACAGATACAACCGGCTCTTCGAGGGCAACCATGACGCTGATGCAGACCATAATATAATTGCGTTTGGCACCCCTACTTTAAAAGATAGTAAGAGGAGTTGGAGTAAAAGCTGTGTAATAAAGATGTGGACCTGTTAACAGTCTGTCTGCTCTTCTGAGACACAATGATGAGCACACTTGAACCCTGTCTGCAGCTTCCAGAGAAGTTTCTACAGCACCCTGGTGACAATTTTTTATCTACTTACTAGCATCTGGGCTACTGTAGATGAGACCTCACCTGAGAGACCCTGCCTTTGGCCAATTATGTCTCTCTTAGTAGAGCGCACTATGATTGGCCAAAGCATGCAGGTCAGGTGCATGCTTTGGCCAATCATCATACAGCAATGCACTGCGATCTCGCAGTGAATTATGGGGTGTTCCGCAGTGCTCAAATTTTCTGCGAACGCCCCATAATGTTCACTGTTCTGCGAACAGGCGAACACCCGATGTTCGACTTGAACTTATGTTCGACCCGAACGTCAAGCTCACCCCTACCAGTAATGTGGTTCTACCTTTTAGTAAGCTACTATACATGCAGTATCAAATGACAGGTCAGTGCTTTTACAGAGCCTGTACTATCTATTCACACAGTACTGGTAATAGCATGAAATGCAGTGGCATACCAACGGGGGGTGGGCGGGGGCGTTCCCCCCCGGGTGCCACACATTGAGGAGGGTGCAGACCGTGCAGTAAATTTGTTTTTGTTTTTTTGTCATTAGAAGTCCCTATGGAGTGGGCTGGCAGCTCCACTCCTTCTCTCGGATGTGCAGGGAGGGAGGAAGTCAAAGGAAGACAGAGGTGGGTGGAAGGGTGCAGAGGTGTGCTGGGATACAAAGGTTTGCTGGGGTTATGGAGGTGTACTTGGGGATACATATGAGGGGTGCCGAGGATTGTGGGGGGGATAGAAGTATGCTTGGGGCTGTGAAGGTGTGCAAGAGGGTGCAAAGATGTGTGTGGGGGTGCAGAGATGAGCAAGGGGGTACGGAGGTTTCCTGGGGGGGTACAAGGATAAAATGTGGATATGGCGGGTTCAGAGGCATTCTGGGAGTGCAGAGATGTCCAAAGAGGTACAAAAGCATGCTGGTGGTACAGAGATGTGTTGGGGAGTACAGGGTGTTCTGGGGGTACAAAGATGTGCTGAGGGGTTACGGAGGAGTGCTGTGCTATTTGTGGTGTAGCATAATGTAATATTAGTGGTGGAGCAACTGTAGTATTAGTGGTGGAGCATAAAATAATATTTGTGGTGGAGCATAATGTAATATTAGTGGTGGAGTATAATGTAATAGTGGTGAAACAACTGTAATGCAAACTGCACTTTCACTTGTGTAGAAAACAAATCCTTGCACCAGCCCTGCAGTCCACTTTTAACCACTTGCCGACCGCTGTCAGCAAATATACGTCGGCAGAATGGCACGGCTGGGCAAAGTAACGTACCCGTACGTTACTTTGAATTTCCCGCCATGCACGCGCGTGCACGCCTGCTGCGAGCTCCGTGACCATGCCCGCAGGACCCGTGGACTCGATCGCCGCGGGGATACCCGCGATTGTGTCATGGAGCTGAAGAACGGGGAGATGCCGATGTAAACATCATCTCCCTGTTCTGCCTAGTGACAGGACACTGATTGTCTGCTCCCTGTCATTGGGAGCAGTGATCAGTGTGGTGTCACACACAGCCCATCCCCCAGACAGTTAGAAACACTCCCTTAGGACACACTTAACCCCTCCCTGCCCCCTAGTGGTTAACCCCTTCACTGCCAGTGACATTTTTACAGTAATGAATGCAATTTTATAGCATTGATTGCTGTATTAATGCCAATGGTCCCAAAAATGTGTCAAAATTGTCCGATGTGTCCGCCATAATGTCACAGTCATGATAAAAATCGCTGATCGCCACCATTACTAGTAAAAAAAAAAATATTAATAAAAAAATGCCATAAAACTATCCCCTATTTTGTAGACGCTATAAATTTTGCGCAAACCAATAAATAAACGCTTATTGCGTTTTTTTTTTTTTTTTACCAAAAATATGTAGAAGAATATGTATCAGCCTAAACTGAGGAAAAAATAGTTTTTATATATTTTTGGGGGATATTTATTATAGCAAAAAATTAAATATTTTGTGTTTTTTTCAAAATTTTCGCTCTTTTTTTTTTATAGCGCAAAAAATAAAAACCTCAGAGGTGATCAAATACCACCAAAAGAAAGCTCTATTTGTGGGGAAAAAAGGACGTCAATTTTGTGTGGGAGCCACTTAGCACGACCGCGCAATTGTCAGTTAAAGCGACGCAGTGCCGAATCGCAAAAAGTGCCCTGGTCAGGAAGGGGGTAAATGCTTCTGGGGCTGAAGTGGTTAAGGTAGGCTAAGCTCATATTTTTACAATGACATATTTTTGTGCGTGTCTTTACATTTTCAATTGGGGGGGGGGTTGCCAGATATAGGATCCGCCCCGGGTGCCAAATATTCTAGGTACACCCCCCAATGAAATGCACACGTGCTCTGCATTTAGAAGTCTTGCGATTAAAAGATTTACTGAGCTCTTTCTGCTTCTATGAAATAGTGAACTGGACAGCGTGGCAGTAGAAAAGAAAGATAAAAGCTTTTCTCTGGTGCCCCCTTGAGATGGCCACTGATTCCACAGTAGAATGTGATTTTAACCCTTTCAGGGTGTGTACAATTGTAGGTGCAGCAGATCATTGCTAAAGAGTCTCATGTGCAGAGTAAAGGCCATATCAACCCCCCCCCCCCCCCCATACACATGATCAGCAATGTAAACATCCATTCACGTGCCAGTTTGGTACTAGTTTAATAATAAATGCAAGTGCTTAATAATGCTTAGGATTTGTGTCCATCCACAGCCCCAATAAATTCACGCAGTTGTCTCTTGGACATGTTAAAAAATGAATGTAAAAATTGTAAAAAAGCATGGCTGGATAATACATCTCATAGAATCAAGGTTCTACTCCATGTTTACACCCACTTTACACTACACTCCCCACCAGCTTCTCTCCCCCTCTGCTTCTCCGTGCAGACAGCCACCATTAGAAGATGGTGCAGCATCTGTCGTATGACCAGTGAGGCAATCCCTGTAGAGATGCAACACACACAGAAAATGCCATGAAGAAAGGCTCCAGCATCCATCTTGAGGAAACCTTCTTCACAATAACGTAAAGTTCTTTTCCAAGGACAGGGCAAAAATAGGGGTAAAAAAAAGTCTAGCGTGCAGAAAGAAAATGCACATTTGTGGGCTCCAGTCAGTGACCATTTTGTGAAAGCCTGGGAGGAGAGAGGATGTAAAAAATAAAAAGCTTTCTATTAGGTGAAGGGGGGAGTGTGTTGATAGCTATAGCTATAAATGATTTTATAGCTCCTTTATGAACCCTAAAAAATATTTACACCATACATAGAGCGTCTACACTCTTATTGGAAAATCCGCCCTGTCCTGGAATCTTTGTTTTGATTAACAATTTCATCTGCCAACTACCATATTGATTATCCTCACTCAGTTTGGGTGAGACTACTCAAAAACCCAGATCACACAGTTTCCAATGGCTAACATGATCCTGAACAATTTCTTAAGTCACAAGCAGGCATTTGTCAAAAGATGCATCCAAATGCAAATTGCAGGCAAACAAGATCCTCAAATTTGATGTCCCATATGTTAGTAACTATTGAAATGTATCTGTGCTTGAAAACATACTTTAGCCTAAATTAATAGTTTAAAGCGGAGCGCCACCCGTTATATCTAAAAAGATAATCCTCACCTTCCTCGATCCGAAATGGTAGTTTTTTTTTTTTTTTTACTTACCTTTAGTTGTTTTCTTCTTGCCATCCATCGCTTCCTGGTTCTCCTTCCCTTGGATATGGGCGGGGATATTACAGCTATTTCGTAATATCCCCTAGCCCGCACTGTCTCCTGGGAGTCATATGTGTCATAGGCTATGTGTCATAGCTCCCAGGAGTCAGTGCGGCGGCCTGGCCCGAGATAGTGCGAGACTTGAAACCGAACGTGACGTCATCACGACAGTCACGTTCGATCTCTGCTATCACAACGGGGCGGGACTTTCGACACCGCCTCCGCTGTGATGGCAACAGGAGCTGCTGACGGCACATGCGCGAGATTTCAATGAATGGGCGTCAGTGAAATCCAGGAAGAGGACGCCTGGAGGTTTCACTCGCCCACAGGCAAGATGGAGAACGGAATGAGACTTTTTATAAAGTCATTTTTGAAGAGAAAAAACGAAAGGCTCAAGTGCTAGAAACCCGACTGGTGAGTTAATCAATTACAAAATAGATTATTTATTAAGGACCTTTTAAAAAAAAAAACGTCAGGGGCAGTGTAACCTCGCTTTAATATCTAAAATATAGTTAAAGATGTGTTTCAGCTGTAAATTTTTTTTTTTAAAGTCAGCAGCTAAAAAAAAAGTAGCTGCTGACTTTTAATAAGTACACTTACCCTCCCAGGGCGCCCGCGATGTTGGCCGCCGAGGCCGACATGTCCCTCGCCGCCATCCTCACTAAGGGAAACAGGCAGTGGAGCCTTACGGCTTCACTGCCCGTTTCCTACTGCTAATGCACGAGTCGCGCTGCACTTTGTGAATGGGACGCGCTGTGATAGGGAACACACAGTTCCCAGAACACAGCGCGCCCCATTACCCAGAAGACAACGCGGAGGAGGACAGAAGACCGAAGATCAACGAAGATCACAGCGGAGTAGTTAAGGAGGCAGATTAGGAAGACTGCCTAGCAACAGGGATTTCGGATAAGGTACAAAAAAAAATTTTTTTCAAATTTTTTTTTTTTTTTTTTTTTTAAAGAATATTATTGCTGTTTTTTTTTTTTTTTTTAGGGTGGCCCTCCACTTTAACAGTGATAACTAAAGAAAAAAAAATTGTACTTAAAATCTTGCTTTTTTTTTTTTAGGGTGGCCCTCCACTTTAACAGTGATACCTAAAGAACAAAAAATACATTTGCACTTAAAATCTTGCTTTGTAGATTTGAGTTTTAGGATGTATTTATTAACATATGCTGTCAAAACTGTTCTTAATACAAATATACTAAATTGCCTTACAAAGCCGTTACACGTGTATTTTCTGTTATGTTCTTTTTTTTTTTAACTGTTTTATAATATGCTTTCTAATAAATGTTTGATTTCTCCTTTGAAAATCTAGCCCTTCCTGATACATTTAAGCAAATGAAGTTTAAGTGTCCAAAATGTACACAGTGCATAGGGATTGTAGGTCACACATACTATAACTAAATATATAAATAAGAAAAGAAAAGACACAACAACCAATATGGCATTTAAATGGCCCGCGGCACCTTTCTTGGTATAATAAAATAAATAACTTTATTCAATAAAATCAATCCATAAATAAACAATAAATTCTATTCAAAATATTATTTTATTAATAACCAACTCTAAATTCGCTCAGTCATAGAACTCGAGCATTAATGAATAAATCATAAAACAAAGTCCCCCCTTGATCCAAGGGTGACATAACCACATAATGGTGCCTGCGACAAGGGTGGGAAGGGAGGGGGAGCAAGTTCAGTCACTTCAGGTAAAACTGAGAGGGGGCTTGTGACACAGGGGGTTTATATAGCCTCTCCACACCTGTGGCTCACGTTTATTCCCGCTCTGCTGCCCTGTGACAAGCCCGCTTCCGCTTTTTTTTTTTTTTTTTTTTTTATTTACAACTTTATTTTGCAAACGATTTTTTTTTTTTTTTATATATATATATTTTAATTTAAAATACATTCTTTCTTGCCATTACAGTGGCAACCACAATCCCATGTTGTGAGCCCTTTAATTGTGCCCACTTTCATTGGCACAATGCAAAAATGTGTACATTGTGCTGCTACATTTTATATTCTCCAATCTTGCATTCTGCATGCTGGAACTTGTTTCTTACTTAAACAAGTGAATGTATGATCCCTTTTTAATGGATACAACTTAAATTGTCCACCTCAAACAAGACTTTCCCTTGTCTAATGATATGAAAAGAATGTACACATGTATTTTAGAGGAGTTTTCCACTTTTAGCAAAAGCGTAGAACTCTTCAATGGGCAGTAATGCGACTTGTTTTGAAAATTGCTTCAGGGAGGGTAAAACATTTCGAAGTGCTTTGCTTTTTTATGGCACGGTATAACTGCAGATTTCCAAAGCAGAGGATGTTTTGCATGGAAAATGATCAGAAGCTTCAAATTCTCAGGCTGCTCCAGAGCATTTCAAAAGTTGATTGGTGAGTTTCCTCTTTTTTTTTACTTTAAGCAGAAACCCCTTTAAAGAAGAAGAAAGCACAATGTAACAACCAATGCGTATTAATGATTCAATATAACATTAAAATGAGCTAACACTATTTTACCACATGCTTAATAAGGCTTAATATACTGTCTCCTCTCATAAGAAATCTGGTAAATTAAACCTCGGGAAAACATCTGAAAGCCGATTAGAAATTTGTGAACAGATAATTCCTCCTACATGAACCTAAGAGAGTCTTTTAACTGTTGCCAAAAACTGTCAGGCAAGAAAAAAAAATGTAGTGTAGTTATAAAACAAGTTCAAGGGTCCTTTCAGAGATATTTCTCCTTCCTTCGTTATTGTGCAGCAGATCATAGCAGAAAGGGTTGCTAACAGGTACTGAAAGGATTTAACACATTTGACACTTCAATAACAATTTACAGAACTCAATTTTCCTTTTGAAAGGACCCGTTCAAGTGTTGATGGGAACGGCTGCGCAGAGCGAGAGAGATTACTTTACCAGCTTACAATGGATAGGACTACGACAAGTTAACTTGTATGATGTCATGCCACCTCAGAAAGAATAAAATAATTCACTGCACAAAAAAAAAAAAAATTTGGCCTGACCTATTAAATGACAGTACACCAACAATTAAAAAAAAATTGTAAGGATGAAAAGGTTCACAATATCAAGAGCTGCAGCACTATTTGCACAAAAGATTGTCAATCAATTCCTAGCAGGTAAGAGTGGATTCCTGATTGAGGAATGTTGTGGATGAAAGTTGATGCGCTATGGGGGTTAATTTACTAAAACTGGAGCGTGCAAAATCTGGTACAGCTGTGCATGGTAGCCAATCAGCTTCTAACTTCACCTTGTTCAGTTAAGCTTTGACAATAAAACCTGGAAGCTGATTGGTTTCCATGCAGGGCTACACCAGATTTTGCACTCTCTATTTTTAGTAAATCGACTGCTATAAACATCCTTCAGTTATTGCTGCAGGTCCAGATCTTGATTGTGCATTATTATTAATTGACACGATGCCCCCCAAAAAACCCAAAGCAGACATGTGCTATTGACAATATAACTGTACATTGTGTTCTACTTTTCCAGGATTAATTAACATTTCACTTTTCTAATACTTTGACACTTCTGTAAACAACAGGAGACCCCTAGTCCAAAGTTAGCATCAAATGAGGCTTCAATGGAGCAAACCTGCAGCAGCAGAGCTGATGTTTATTTTATTCGCAGCCTCAGTGCTGCAGACACTTAATGTAGATTATAATGTCAAGTGAAGATAGAGTGATGAGAAAATCTCAAGCTTTGTCTGTAAACATTAGCCTATCAAAAGCTCAGCTCTGCAAAACTACATGCGCTGAATTGCCTGCTGTTGAAAGCAATAGGACTACGGCTGTTCAATCATCGTGGAAGGGCAGGTGGGGAGTAGACATAGACATAGCAGTCTATTAAAAAACACTTCAAAGAATGGTATA
Source organism: Lithobates sylvaticus (assembly GCA_028564925.1). Classification (NCBI taxonomy): domain Eukaryota; kingdom Metazoa; phylum Chordata; class Amphibia; order Anura; family Ranidae; genus Lithobates; species Lithobates sylvaticus. Next base: position 32,162,726 of record CM053033.1, on the reverse strand, counting down.
AAGAAGAGCACCATCTGGAAAGAGATTACCAGGACTCATCCCTAAAGCAAGTTACGGGTGGACGAACCCTCAAACTGGCCAAGCTCAGTTCACAGTAAGGACCTGTGTTGATGGGCCTTCATTCCCCTTTAACAGAGTTAGAATTCCAATAAAATATGAGGAAAACCTGTCTGAAGAAGGTCAAAGGCTGGGCCACAAGTGGGTCAACTGCAGGTTGAATGCACCTGGCATAGAATTTGAATGGTCTCAGAAGCATCTTAAACTATTGTCAAAGTGATACTATCCACACAAGCCTGAGGCCCATTGACACAAGTCCTACATGTTGTATCATTCTGTAGGCTATACCAAAAGTTCAGGTGCCACGCAACCAACAGAAGCAGTTAAGGTGACCAGAATAAACTAGCTCTGTACTGTGGCTTCAAACCACACCTTAAGTTTTCAAAGCTTAAAGTGGAAGTAAACCCCCCTATCGTTTTCAGCCAAGGAAGCTGCCATCTTTGCCTCTGTTTAATCTTCAACTGCCACAGTGCTGCACATGTGATCCGTTATGACACCAGCCATTGGATGGTTTGACTGTTTGGTTGAGAGCACAGCCAATGTGCAGTTAGCATTCACGGCATGCCTTTTTTTTTTAGACTGTTAAATCGATGGGTTTACTTCTGCTTTAATACATATTGCATAAACGGCTAAGCGTTACATATATGGAAGTTTTCAGGTGTGTATATTTATAACATAACGCTACTGCTTGATAGAAAGCAGAATTGTTTGTCATATATGAAATTCCTGGTTTTCGTTCTGAACTTTCAGTTGTAGGTAAAATAATCTGATATTGACTTACATGATTGGTATTTTGAAGGATATGTGTCCTCACCTCTAGAGACTTCAGAGGTTGCAGTATTATCAGTATGACTTGCAGACTTCTTATATAGCCAGAGGGGTCACAGTCAGATAGTTGGCACAAAGAGCTGCCTAACTGTGGCAAACATCAAAGGAAAGTTTGTGAACCGTCTTCCCTGCTGACAGGTGGTATGATGGCAGTTTGTATGCATGTCTGTTTTGTATGGTTTAACCACTTCAGCCCCGGACCAATTGGCAGCTAAAGGACCAGGCCCCTTTTTGCGATTCGGCACTACGTCGCTTTAACTGACAATTGCGCAGTCGTGCGACGTGGCTCCCAAACAAAATTGGCGTCCTTTTTTTCCCCACAAATAGAGATTTCTTTTGGTGGTATTTGATCGCCCCTGCGGTTTTTATTTTTTGCGCTATAAACAAAAATAGAGCGACAATTTTGAAAACAATGCAATATTTTTTGCTTTTTGCTATAATAAATATCCCCAAAAAATATATAAAAAAACATTTTTTTTCCTCAGTTTAGACCGATACGTATTATTCTACATATTTTTGGTAAAAAAAATCGCAATTAGCGATTATGGATTGGTTTGCGCAAAAGTTATAGCATTTACAAAATAGGGGATAGTTTTATAGCATTTTTATTAATATTTTTTTTTTTTTACTAGTAATGGCGGTGATCAGCGATTTTTATTGTGACTGCGACATTATGGCGGACACATCGGACATTTTTGACACATTTTTGGGACCATTGTTATTTATACAGCAATCAATGCTATTTAAATGCATTAATTCCTGTATAAATGACAGTTGTAGTGAAAGAGTTAACCACTAGGGGGAGGGGTTATGGGCTGTGATGTGTGTGTGTGTTTTTTACATTAGGGGGCGGGGCTGACGTCTGACGTCATTGATCGGCTTTCCCGATGACCGGGAACAGCCGATCAATGACAGGCAGAGTAGGAAGCGCGGGGAGAGGTTTGTTTACACAGACCTCTCCCCGTTCTTCCGCTCTGTGACCCGATCGCGGGACACCAGCGGCGATCGGGTCCGCTGGTCCCGCGGCCGGGGTCACGGAGGTCCCGACCGGGTCACGAGCGCGCCGCTGGCGGCGCGCGCGCGACCCACGGGCAGGCAATGAAGGGCCAAGTACAGGTACGTGATTTTGCCTGCCCGTGCCATTCTGCCGCAGTATATCTGCGTGAGGCGGTCGGGAAGCGGATAATATTTAATTCTCCTTTAACTGATCCAAATGTGAACAGGATAAAACCAATAACACCAACTTAACAAGGCTTTTTTGAGTTTTATTTCAAGAAAAAAAAGCAGATAAAACCAAAAATTTGTATATCTATAAATTTTATACTTTACAAGTTCTGATTTTCATAGGGGACTTCGCAACACATGATAAAATAATGTTTACAGAAACAAAAGTTCAGATTATAAAGGAATATTTTATTTTAGTATGAAAAATTATTTTAAAATTAATAAAGAAAAAGGTCTTTTATATGAGGCACACATTTTAATTTATGTTCAGCTATGACTTATTGCCATCTTTATGATCTAAAACATTCAGTCATGACCTATGTCTTAGATAACAACATGTATTTTTATCTCCTTTAGCTATAGTAGATCAGCGTTATGTAAGCTGTTCATGAAGTAAAGCAACATTGCATCGATTAAGTCTATTTATATCCCACATCTGTGGAACAAGCAGCTGCCTTATTATAAAAAACATTGATACAGAGGTTTGCCACAACCAGCCCTGTGCTTCTTCATGTAGCTGTGCAAATGTTGACATCCCTGGTGTATAAATCATACACATGGTAAATGGTAGATTTAAAAGAGGAGGACTGAATGAGAAATTATATGATTAGATGAAAGAAATGTCTGGCATCATTCTTGAATTTCAGTAAACAGACATCACTATGCCAGATATATAGTACCACTACTAAAAGTTTGAGACTTTAAGGGTACACAGATATTTATATCATTAAATCAAATAAATATTTGTACATCCATAAAAAATAAAAAAAGGGTAGTAATATTTTATTTTATAACTCTTTTGCCTTAATGGATTGCTCTCAACAGCTGTTTTTTCTCATATATCTATAATCATGATCCACATATGTTGCAAATCTCTTTCTTGGACATATGATGACTCGCTACATGCTTCATGAACAACATTCACTTCTTCAGGGGAGAAAAAAAAGAAAGTGAATATTTGCAATCACATATTTGGGTACTCAAATACCGGCAGAATTATCAAAAATCTTGACCTGAAACACCTTTTTTGTGCACAATCAGAAAAGACTTCAAAACATGGGGCAAACCTATGATAACCTGGTTCTGTAAATGTAATACCCTAAAAATGAATGTGCTGCTTAGATTTCTCAGTCTCTTCCAAATTCCTGTAATGCCCCGTACACACGGTCGGAAATTCCGACGGAAAATGTCCGATCGGACCATGTTGTCGGAAAATCCACCCGTGTGTGGGCTCCATCTGACTTTTCCATCGGAATTTGAGATCCTGCTCTCAAATTTTCCGACAAAATCCGATCAGACTTTTTCCGATCGTGTGTAGAGAATTCTAACGGACAAAGTGCCACGCATGCTCAGATCAAATTACGAGACCAAAGCTATTGGCTACTAGCCTCTACGTAGTTCCGTCGTATGCAACGAATGTCACTATGTTCAGAATGATTAGGATTTTCCGACAACTTTGTTCGACCGTGTGTATGCAACACCAGTGTCGGACAAAATCCGTCAGAAAAAATCCGACGGATTTTGTGGTCGCAATTTCCGACCATGTACGGGGCATAAGTCTCTAGCAGTCTTACTTAAAAACTTTTCATTCAGAATTCATCAAATTTATTTAGGTGGGTGACTCTCTTCGCATTTCAAAACATATTCTGTGACTACCTAAATCAACAGGAGTAATAGGCCTTCTAGACTTAATTCTGTACCATACTTCTGCACACCTGGTACACATAGTGGACTGGTGCATGACTGGTGCAGTACTACTTCCTTTTTTCCCATTAGCAAGCTCCTCATGCTTGGGTCCAACAGCCTTACAGCAAGCTAAAAAAAACACCCTTTGGCCCCACATTAAAAACATTAAACATACCTCTAAATCTCACAGATGGGGGATATATGGCTTATCCAACACCCATGACCCCAGTCATGTGACATCCTCACTTTATCCCTAGCAGAAATGAAAACGTTCTTGGCACTTGGATCCAAAATAACCATTTGCAATTACATTTTTTCTTCTCTGATTTCGGTTGGCACATAACCGCTCCCCCACATCCAGCTGAGAAGGGGTTACGTTTAGGTTTTTATCAAAATGTCCAACTCTCTCTTTTCGTTAGGTCACTGCCTAACATTTTGTACTATCAGAGCCCGTTAACCAAATATGAAGACATGTGCCCAAATCTATCTGTCTTCTCCTCCCCTTACTCCTTCAATCTCCTCTGAAATTACTAACGGACATATAAGCATGGATGCCGCACCAATTCCTAAACGAAATCTCTCTAAAACCGAGCTGATAATTCCCCCCTGCCATGCTTGCCTCTATGACTTTTCCATCAGGGTCAATAATGCAACCATCAATCCCTCTCCTCACCCCAGGGTACTAGGTGTAATCCTATACTCTGACCTGTCCTTTCAGCCCCAAGTCCAATTGTTGTAAAAAGCTTTTAGACTTCACCTCCATAACATTTCTAAAATGTGCCCCTTTTTAACTTATGAAACCACCAAGCTACTTATCCACTCCCTTGTTATATCTCACCTTGATTATAGCAACTCCCTCCTAATAGGCCTACCTCTCCATAGGCTATCCCCTCTTCTGTCTATCATGAATGTTACTGCCAGACTCATCTACCTTACCAACCGCTCAGTGCCTGCAACCTCTCCCTGCCAATCCCTACACTGGCTTCCAAATGCCCAACGAATTACATTAAAAATACTAACAACAGACTCAGCCATTCACAACTCTGCCCGGAGCTACACAACCAATCTTATCTCCAAATATCACCCAAACCATCCTCTCCGCTCCTCTCAAGACCTCCTGTTTTTAAGCTCCCTTGTCTCCTCCTCCCATGTTAATCTCCAGGACTTCTCCAGAGCCTCTGCAATCCTCTGAAACTCTCTACCTCAATCTGTCCGGCTATATCCTACTTTGGCTGCCTTCAAGTGATCCCTGAAAACTTATCTCTTCAGGGAAGCCTATCATGCCTCCAACTAATCTTTTATCACTTCCATCAGCTCATTCCCCACAGTTACAACCTTTTGTACCACTTGCCCCACACTATTAGATTGTAAACTCTTTTGAGCAGGGCCCTCTTAACCCTCTTGTATTTTATTGTATTGTCACTGTACTGCCTCCTTTTTATATTGTAAAGTGCTGCGTAAACTGTTGGCGCTATATAAATCCTGTATAATAATCAAATAATAATAATGTGCCCCTTACAGGGACCTATGACAGGCTCGCTCTCCACAATTTACTAATGACTGTGACATCATAGGGGGCGGGGTCACCATGTGACATGAGCATGTGACCCAGCCTCCTTGTCCCTATATAAGTCACAACACAGCGCGTCTCTGCCATTCCGGCCAGAGAGAGCGACGAGTCAACATCAGAAGGAGAAGAAGAAGAAGAAGAGGAAGAAGAAGTAGAAGAAGAAGACGGCGCAGAAAGCGGTGACAGCGGCAAGAACAGAAGAGACCCCGGAAGACCCCCGAATGCGGATCGAGACCCCCAGACGACGGCGGCGATGACGAAGAAGAAATCCGGGCTTCTCCGCTCAGTAAAAGAGCTAGGTAAAAGAGCAGAAGAGAGCGGAGGAGTCCGGCGAGAAGACTCCCAAGACGGAAGAAGACCACCGGAGCAGTGCAATAAAATATTTAAAAAATATTGTGTGTTTTTTTTATTGACACTTTTACACCTTAGGTGAATGGGTAGGGGTACATCGTACCCCATACTCATTCACATAGGGTGGGGGGGCGGGATCTGGGGGCCCCCTTATTAAAGGGGGCTCCCGGATTCCCATAAGCCCCCCGCCCGCAGACCCCGACAACCAACGGCCAGGGTTGTCAGGAAGAGGCCCTTGTCCTCATCAACATGGGGACAAGTTGCTTTGGGGTGGGGGGCCGCACTGCCCCCCTTTCCCCAGGGCACCCCCCATGTTGAGGGCACGAGCCTGGTACGGCTCAGGAGGGGGGGCGCTCGCTCGTCCCCACCCCTTTCCTGGCCGGCCGGGCTGCGTGCTCGGATAAGGGTCTGAGATGGATTTGAGGGGACCCCCACGCCGTTTTTTCGGCATAGGGATTCCCTTTAAATCCATACCAGGTGACGGGGCTACCGCAGCGGCATTCACTGCCTTCGCTAGCCCCGTCTACCTGCAGTTATGTTCTAAATGAACGGACTTTTCTCCGTGTTTGGGAATGTGTGGGCAAGTCCACAGCCCGGAAAGTCCGGCGGAGCTCCGCTGGAAAGTCTGGTGGTTTGTCCGCTGGAGAGTCCAGCGGTTTGTCCGCTGGACTAGGTCCGGCGGACAATCCCGCCGGAAAGTCCGAGCGTGTGTACGGGGCATAACATGTATTTAATCTTCGTATTTAAATTTTTGCCTAGATTTGAGCTTTAGGTATCACTCCTCCTAGTTAGAGAGAAAATCTATCTTCCTGTTGTGTGGCCTATTGTACCAAACAGGATCTTTCTGTCCAATGCATGACATCTGTAGAAATCTCCTAAAAGCTTGTAAAAGCTTTAGACACTTTTACAAGCGTCAGGCGTTTTTTTCTGTAAAAATGCTGCTGGCTTCTAGGAAAGTTAAAAAAATGTTCTGTGTGCATGAGGCCTAATGCCCCGTACACACGGTCAGACATTCCGACGACAAAATCCATTTTTTCCGACAGATTTTGGCCGAAACTTGTCTTGCATACACATGGTCGCACAAAGTTGTCGGAAAATCCGATAGTTCGGAACGAGGTGACGTACAAAACGTACGACGGGACTACGAAGAGGCCAGTAGCCAATAGCTTTCGTCTCCAAATTTATTCTGAGCATGCGTGGCACTTTGTGCATCAGAATTCTGTACACACAATCGGCAAAAAGTCCGATCGGATTTTGTTGTCGGAAAATTATAGATCCAGCTCTCAAACCTTTTCCGTCGGAAATACAGACGGAAAAAGTTACATAGAGCCTACACACGATCAGATTTTCCAACAACATTATCCGATCAGACTTTTTCCGTTGGAATTGTCCGACCGTGTGTACGGGGCATTACAGCTACATAGCACACAAGGAAGTAATAGCTGCAGGCTGGATAGTAGGGACACTTGGCTGAAGACATGGGATCAGTGCTATAGGTGTCATGTTCTAGCAACCCTCCTAATTCCAACACCTCAAAAAATGCACATAGATATAAGGGGTTTATTGTCCAAACCAGCTCAAAATAGCTGGTCAGAAAACAATCATATGACACAGATAAAAGGACAATATGGTACTCAAGCGCTGGTAGAAATTCCTAATAACACAAAATAAAATCCAGAAGCTTTACCAGTAAAAATGATCACTCACTGTGCAAAATATTAAAAAAATTAAGAAATTAGTGCGCTACTAGTATAAAAATCGCTGTGCAAAATAGTAAAAATCAATGTGCAAAATAAATATAAATACTCAATGGATGCAATTTAAAAAAGTGAATAAATAAGAAATGTTATTCATAAAAGGAATAAAGACAGAGCTTTCACATGTGTTAATTGATTGCAATAGTCCTCCTAGTCTCAAACAACACAGAAAAAAACTCCCGATATTCTTCCTATTTTATATAGATTGTCTGCGACTTTTTTTATTCACTGGGAATACTCTCTCTATCCCCTTCTCTTGACCGTTCAGATCTTTACTTGCTGTATTTCTGAATGGGACTCTTTATCTCGGGGTAAAAAGCAGAGAACACAATAGTGTATACCTGTGTACTGATGGGGATTCACAAATGAAATTAGCAGCGGATCTACTCTACAAAACCTCCCCTGGATGGCTATCGTTGTGGGTATAGGGAAGCAGTCAGATCAGATCTCCGCACAGCCTCGCTGTGTGTGCCGACTCCTCTGGTGTACGTCACTGGCTCTTCCTCCCGACGTGTTGCGTCACCGTTCACGTGACTTACTCATCTGCTTTTTACCCCGAGATCAAGAGTCCCATTCAGAAATACAGCAAGTAAAGATCTGAACGGTCAAGAGAAGGGGATAGAGAGAATATACCTGGTGAATAAAAAAGTCACAGACAATCTATATAAAATAGGAAGAATATCGGGAGTTTTTTTGTGTTGTTTGAGACTAGGAGGACTATTGCAATCAATTAACACATGTGAAAGCTCTGTCTTTATTCCTTTTATGATACACCCCGTTTTAGCATTTTTAAAAGGTTGATGATTCTTCTGGATATATGCCTGGTGGATTAGAGCCATAGTTTTAAGCGCATTGGGATACAGTGGTGTGAAAAAGTGTTTGCCCCCTTCCTCATTTCCTGTTCCTTTGCATGTTTGTCACACTTAAGTGTTTCGGAACATCAAACCAATTTAAACAATAGTCAAGGACAACACAAGTAAACACAAAATGCAATTTGTAAATGAAGGTGTTTATTATTAAAGGTGAAAAAAAATCCAAACCATCATGGCCCTGTGTGAAAAAGTGATTGCCCCCTAAACCTAATAACTGGTTGGGCCACCCTTAGCAGCAACAACTGCAACCAAGCGTTTGCGATAACGTGCAATGAGGCTTTTACAGCGTCCTGGAGGAATTTTGGCCCACTCATCTTTGCAGAATTGTCCTAATTCAGTTACATTAGAGGGTTTTCAAGCATGAACGGCCTTTTTAAGGTCATACCACAACATCTCAATAGGATTCAGGTCAGGACTTTGGCTAGGCCACTCCAAAGTCTTCATTTTGTTTTTCTTCAGCCATTCGGTGGTGGACTTGCTGGTGTGTTTAGGATCATTGTCCTGCTGCAGAACCCAAGTTCGTTTCAGCTTGAGTACACGAACAGATGGTCGGACATTCTCCTTCAGGACCTCTTGGTAGACAGCAGAATTCATAGTTCCTTTTATCACGGCAAGTCTTCCAGGTCCTGAAGCAGCAAAACAGCCCCAGACCATCACACTACCACCACCATATTTTACTGTTGGTATAATGTTCTTTTTCTGAAATGCAGTGTTCCTTCTACGCCAGATATACTTGGACACACACCTTCCAAAGAGTTCCACTTTTGTCTCATCGGTCCACAGAATGTTGTCCCAAAAGTCTTGGGGATCATCAAGATGTGTTGTGGAGAAATTGAGACGAGCTTTGATGTTCTTTTTGCTCAGCAGTGGTTTTCTCCTTGGAACTCTGCCATGCAGGCCATTTTTGCCCAGTCTTTTCCTGATGGTGGAGGCATGAACGCTGACCTTAACTGAGGCAAGTGAGGCCTGCAGTTCCTTGGACGTTGTTGTGGGGTCTTTTGTGACCTCTTGGATGAGTCGTCGCTGCGCTCTTGGGGTAATTTTGGGCGGCCGGCCACTCCTGGGAAGGTTCACCACTGTTCCATGTCTTCGCCATTTGTGGATAATGGCTCTCACTGTGGTTCGCTGGATTCCCAAAGCTTTGGAAATGGCTTTATAACCCTTTCCAGACTGATAGATCTCAATTACTTTCTTTCTCAATTGTTCCTGAATTTCTTTGGGTCTCGGCATGATGTGTAGCTTTTAAGGATCTTCTGGTGGACCTTACTGTGTCAAGCAGCTCCTATTTAAGTGATGCCTTGATTGTGAACAGGTGTGGCAATAATCAGGCCTGGGTGTGGCTAGAGAAATTGAACTCAGGTGTGGACAACCACAGTTATAGTATGTTTTAACAAGGGGGGCAATCACTTTTTCACACAGAGCCATGATGGTTTGGATTTTTTTTCACCTTTAATAATAAACACCTTCATTTACAAATTGCATTTTGTGTTTACTTGTGTTGTCCTTGACTATTGTTTAAATTGGTTTGATGTTCCGAAACACTTAAGTGTGACAAACATGCAAAGGAACAGGAAATGAGGAAGGGGGCAAACACTTTTTCACACCACTGTATATATCTGGCAGCACCACAAATTGATGTTACACATTTATTATTTACTGTCACGCAGACTACATATCAGCACGTTTGGAAATTAGCACTTTATGCATTTATGAATTCATAAGCACTTTATTATTTATTCACTTTATTGAATTGCATCCATTGAGTATTTAGATTTATTTTGCACAGCGATTTTTACTATTTTGCACATCGATTTTTATACTAGTAGCGCACTAATTTCTTAATTTTTTAATCATATGACACAACTGACCTTTCCACGTGTAATTACTATGCACAAATATCAGGGAAAGAACTGATCAACCACATAGATTTTACATGCCGCAATGTATTAAATAGGCACAAATGCAAAGTTGGTAAGTGTATCAGTTACTGGAGGACTGCTTATTTTTATACTATATGCTTTCCAATTAAAAGGAAAGTACATACAAGTGTTAACTGAGCATATTTAGCAGTTTCAGCAACTCCTTATTTGAAATCAGTCGCCTGCTTTTTAATTAGTCCAGAGTTCTTTAAACGTAATAGAGAAAGCTTACCGCTGCTGATCAGGCAAGAAACAGACTCACTCGAAACATACTTAGTTTGAGTTTGAGCAATTCTCCTTTTCTCACCTTTACTTGTCTGCGCAACTGTTTAGGGCTGCGACTGAATACAGTATCCACCCCGTAAACCTGAGATGCATTATGAGCAAATTATGTGATTAATAGAAGAAGCATAACAGACAATACAAGTTAGCAATTAACCCCACATTGCTCTCATTCACTGCAAATCTTTATTCATATGGAAATACACACAGAACATAACTGTTGCTCCAGGGTATTACTAACATACACACTGAATTTCCACTGGGTTTATTAGCCACTCGTTTCACTCGCGTCTATTTAAAAAAGGTGTGAGCTGAGCAGATGCGGCACATTGTGATAAAATTGTTACTGAATGCTTTGATTTAAAAAAAAAAAAAAAAACACCTTTCACTCATAGCAATTCCTTAATTCCTGTTCATAAGCTGATTTTTGTATTTTTTTGTTTTTTTTTGCTTAATGAGATTCATACACAGTTTGAAATGCCAATTTTCATGTTTGACTTGTGAGCTGTGACCTTTTAATTAGTGGGTCACATGTAATTAAAAATAGACTATTGAAGTGAATGTTTTCAATTTGTACATTTATAATAATTAAAATTGAAAACATATTTTATTGAGAAAATTTTTTTTTTTTTGATAAAACCTGGGGCTTAATCATTAAGTATATTACAATCAGTTAAACATTTTGAGGTACTGTGTCTACACTTAATAGATAGAGTGTTCATACATCTGTGATTCTCTCTTGTTACCTTCTCCTTTATACCCCATAAACTGTTCCCTCACTCATGTCAGCTAAAAATTTATTCTTTACCCACTTCAATACAGGGTACTTCCCCCCTTCCTGCCCAGAACAATTTTCAGCTTTCAGCACTGTCACACTTTGAATGACAATTGCACGGTCATACAACACTGTGCCCAAACTAAATTTTTATGATTTTCTTCCCACAAATAAAGCTTTCTTTTGGTGGTATTTTATCACCACTGGGTTTTTTATTTTTTGCTAAACAAACTAAAAAATACCCAAATTTTGGGGAAAAAAACAAGTTTTTCTTTGCTTCTGTTATAAAATTTTGTTTTCTCCTTCACTAACGGGCACTGATGAGGCTGCAAATAATGGGCACTGATGAGGCGGCACTGATGGGTACTGATGAGGTGGCACTGATAAGGTGGCACTGATGGGCACCGATACAGAGGCACTAATATTTAGAATTGATGGGCACCGATAGGCGGCACTGATATGCAGCACTGATTGGCACCGATAGGCTACACTAATATGCAGCACTGATGGGCACTGATAGGCAGCACTGATGGGCACTGATAGGCGGTAGGCAGCACTGATATTGCCGCCTATCAGTGCCACCTATCAGTGCCCATCAGTGCCTATTAGTGCCGCCCATGAATGGTCACTGATAGGGGCACTGATGGGCACTGATAGGTGGCACTTATGGGCACTGATGGGCACTGATAGGTGGCACTTATGGGCACTGATAGGCGGCACTGACAGATGGCACTGATATGCTGCACTGATGAGGAGGTACTGACAGGCATTACTGATGGGCATCTGAAGGGCACTGACAGGTGTTACTGACGGGGCACTGATTGGCACTTTGATGGGCACTGATTGGCAAGTTGGGTGGGAACTGACTGGCAGCTGATGGGCACTGATTTGCAGCTGTGGTGGCACCTCTGATGGGGGCTGCACTGATAATAAATGTGCTGATTATCAGCGCACACCCCCTCTCTGACAGAGCCGCCTATCGGCTCTCCCTGTCAGTGTGAACGGAGGAAAAGCCGATTACTATCACTTCCTGGTTCACGCTGTGATCATCTGTGATTGATCACATCTGATCACATGGTAAAGAGCCTCCGTCAGAGGCTCCTTACCACGATCGGAGATGTGGTGTGTCAGAGTGACACACCACACCACCGATCGCCGCGGGCGCGTGCTGGCTTGTTATCCTGAAAGACATTATATGACGTCCAGTCAGGATAACGGAACCACTGCCCGGCTGTCAATCTGCTATAGGCTGGGCCGGAAGTGGTTAAACTGTCTTTGAATGCATACCACTTCACTCTACCGTTCTACTGTCTTGGTCACTTCCAAATTTCAATCCCAGTTCATGCTGTTCCATCTACAACAATTTGTATTGGTGATATCTTATTATATTTGCTTACTCATCCTAACCTCTTTAATTAATGTACTCATTCCTAAATTATGTTATAAATACATTGTAACGAAACATCCCACACTCTGCTTGAATGCTTTCGCCATATATCACTTCCTCCAATCTGAATATATATATTAGATATTAGCCGCATATTACAACCAGGAACAAGGCAGGACTTGTTTGGTGGCAAGCAGTGGGACGCTTCCTGCAGCCTGGGACCTCCAAACCTCCACCTGGATCCAAGATCAGGATAGCAGCCTCCGGTCACCCCACAAGAGATATGGATCTGGCATCAGAGTTCCAGGGGCTGCTGCGGATCGTCCTTTCAGCATACTCCATGACTGTCTGAGGATGAATACCTGGAGCTCAGGCAGCAGATTCAGGTAGGATTGGAGCCCTTCAGGTCGCTGGTATGCAACAGGGAAAGTGCTTTCCAACCCCAGAGCAACAGGCCAGTGACCAGCGGGCATTGCGGATGGCATTCCTGGGAGATCGCCCCCAGGTGCAATGGGTGAATGAGTTAGACAGGCTGGTCCAGGAGGATATAGAGCTGGACAATCAGTATTGAGCTCTACAATGGCATGCAGAGCAGGGATATTTAGGGGTGACAACAGAATGCTCATGTGTTTCACTAAACAGTTCATGTTGTGCAACCAAAGGAAGTACTGCCTAGTTTGTGGTTGTCAGCGGTTGGAATATCTGATATCTATATTCAGACTGGGAGGAAGCAATATATGACAAAAGTACTCAAGTGGAGTGTGTGATGTTTCCTTACATACATGTTCTAGGATTCCCTAGCCAATTTGACAGTAGGCGTATAACAGAATGGTGGCACTTAAATCCTTGGCTATCAAATCACTTTAAATTTTTGTCTATATTTAATTTTATGCATTTAGTTCTCCTCAAGATGCATATTTATCAGCCTGTTCACTATTAGATTGTTATGTATATAGATCACATTTGTCACGGTCAGGGAGAGGCTCCCACCAACCAGCAGGATGAGTACACAAGCAAGTCACCCTGGCAGATGATGCAGGTTCACCCGAGTTACTGGGTCTAAGCACTAACCGGTATTTACCAGAGCTCCTGATGATGAGTATGGGTTCTGTTGCATGTTAGTAGCAAGTTGTGGTGCTCAGGATCACCCCACCAGGAAGTAAGCAAACCGTGGTCCAGTAGCAGGTATAGCAGAAGTGTAGTCAGCAAACAAAGGTTGGTAGTAAGTTGTCGGAGATTGGGATCAAGCTGAGGTATAGTCGAGGAACAAGCTAAAGGTCGATAACAAATGGTAGTGAAGATAAGGACAGCTGCAGATACACAAAGGAACAAGAGATCGGCTAGAGAGAGTACAATAATCTGGCAAACAGGAAGTGCAAAAATAGGGCTTAAATCAAGAAGGTTATGGGAGGGGCAAAGAGTTCAAAGTTCACCAAAAACAGGAGACAAGGCAAAGATTGCCCTAAGAGATCAGACAGGGAGCTGGAGCTGTCCAGCATCTCAGGTGGCATAGCAAGTAGAGCCAGAGCCAGACACCACAGGGGTCATAGGTTTAAATCAAGACTCTGACAACATCCCTCTGTCAGAAACCATTAATCAGACTGAGACAGAAGTACAGTTAAATCTCACTTGTTAATAATAATAAAAAAAGGTAAACAGAGTAAACGTAGTCAAAACATAGCCAGAGTTCAGGAACTGGAACGGATAGTCAGACAAGCCAAAATGTCAGGGAGCCAGAGATGAGCATAGTAGAACAGCAAGCAGGATCTGGAGCCAGAAGGAATGTCAACCAATCAAGTCTTTAACAGGAACATAGGAGAGAGTCTCTAGAGATGTGACCAAGGCGAAGGCAGAGATCATCTGGGCTGGACGGCTTAAGTAGGCAGGACTGATGAGCAGGATATCATCAACAGGTGAGTCACTGTGGAGATATTGGAGCTGCCAATTAGCCGACAGCTGAGCAGCCAGCTCAGAGAAGGAAGGGCTGAGCCCAGCCCTGGCACCCGCATATCTATTGTTTTCTGTTTATATCTGTATTCCTATTGTTCTGTATTACAGTTTATGTAATGTTTTTTTGTTAATCCAGAAGGATTTGAAATATGATGCCTGTTTGTTTATAAAAGCTATTTAAAACGGGTCTAAACCCAATTACTAAAATGTTATATAATAATAAGTTTATGTAATTTCCAACGTTTTTTTCATTTTTTTTAATCTGGCTGAGGGAATAAGGTTCTCATCCAAGATTTTATAATACATGGCCCATTCCATTGGCCCCTTAATGCGGTCTGTACCTTTAGCAGAGAAACAGCCCCAAAGTATAATGTTTCCACTTCTGTGCTTAACTGTAGGAACGGGGTTTTTAGGGTCATAGTAAGCATTTTTCTTCCTCCAAACACGGCGAGTCCCCCTCCTCAAGAAGACACATGTACAGTCATGCCAATGAACATCATTCAGAGAAGGACTGAAAGAAAGTGCTGTGGTCAGATAAAAAACAAAATTGAGCTCTTTGGCATTAACTTGATTCGCTGTTTTTGGAGGAAGAAAAATGCTGACTATGACCCTAAGAACACCATCCCTACAGTCAAGCATGGAGGTGGAAACATGCTTTGGGGCTGTTGCTCTGCTAAGGGTACAGGCTGACTTGGCCGCATTAAGGAGCCAATGGACAGGGCAATGTACTGTAAAATCTTGAACGAGAACCTTCTTCCCTCCCGCCAGAACACTGAAGCTGGGTCGTGGATGGGTCTTCAAGAATGACAATGACCCAAAACATACTGCCAAGGCAACAAAGGAGTGGCTCAACAAGAAGCACAATAAGGTCATGGAGTGGCCTAGCCACAGTCTTCAGACCTTAATCCTATAGAAAATTTATGGAGGGAGCTGAAACTTTGAGTTGCCAAACGACAGTCAAGAAAATTGAAGGACTTAGAGGAGATCTGTAAAGAAGAGTGGACCAAAATCCCTCTTGAGATGTGTGCAAACCTGGTAACTACAAGAAACATCTTACCTCTGTGCTTGCCAACAAGGGTTTGTCCACCAAGTACTAAGACATGTTTTGCTTGGGGATCAAATACTAATTTTACTTACTGAACTGCAACGTCATTTATAGCATTTGTTTTGTTTTTTTCTGGATTTTTGGTTGATATTCTGTCTCTATCATTTAAAATACACCTTGATTATAGACCCTTCATTTCTTTGTAAGTGGGCAAACTTACAAAATCTGCAGGCGATCAAATAATTATTTCACCACTGTATTTAAAAGGGGCAGGAGTAAATTAGTAGCACTAAGATGCAGAAAACGACAATTATGAAAGAAAGTCATGGCACTTGTATATTATACACCATGCCTTAGCAAACTAAACATTGCCCAGTAAGGAGTTAGAACTATTTTATTATTATTATTATTTTATTATTATTTGTGCTTTATTCCATTAAAGTCAAAATACAGTTGTCCTTGGGAGAAGCTAGCTGAAACAAAAGTTAGCCAAAGTTTGTAGACTGGACCCTTGCAATGTCACAACAATGTGAACAATGTGGCCTAACTCTCACATACACTCCCTAACCTATACTGTTCATTTTCTTATTCAATTTTTTATTCCTCATCACCTAGAAAGTTATAAATATAAACCAGTGTTCATGTAGGACAAAAAAGCCAATGTCAAATGATCTTTTAAAACTTTCCCACCATATGTGTAGCGCAGGGGTTTTTCCACAAAAGTTATTATGTTATTATGTTTATATGTTGTTTCTTAAGTAAGGGAATGGCTCCCTCTAGTGTCCTTTTTGTGTTAATGTTGTTAGAACTTTACTTACAATTCTTACAAGACAGCGCTGCAAAGCATTAAGGGAAATGTAGTTCAATGTTCAAGTGACTCATATACTTAAATCAGTCAAGGAACTACCTACCCACAATGCCCAGTTCACCTACCCACAATGTCAGGCCACAGAAGAGCCTGCTAGGTAGGTAAGTAAAAGGGACAGGCGTGGCATGTTTCGCTCTCTCCGGACACCATCTTACACACAGCAGGAGGGCTGTGTGTGTGCCCAGGGCTGGGAGAGCCTGCGGCCTACAGCGGAGAGCAGATCGCCCGCCCCAGAGGGATTTTTGGAAATTGCCCTGCTGATCGAGCAGGAGGATCTGTCTGCGCTTCAGAGCATCTGAAGCCATCTGATTTTACAGTCAACGGCCATCTGAAAGAGCAGTGCGGTGTGACGACACAAGCGTTTGATGAGACTGAACTATACAGGAAGGAGTCTGGAAGGAAACATTTCAAGCATCTGGGCCTGTTGTGGTGAGCGGGCACTTGCCCAGATCAATATATTACACTGTGACTGTGTGAATTAGTTCCAGCCTGCTGGTGGGATCTGTAGTCCCACAGGAGTGATCTCTCTTATCCATAGACTGTATACAGTGAAATTCAGGGTTTGCTTTTCCCTGTACTGCAAAGTTAATGCTGAGTTGCATCCCTCATTAAGGAAGAAGCATTGTGAGTGCTTTTACATGTGCGAGTACACAGTTATCAGCATGCCATTTCCTCTACAATTTGCTGCCTGTTTGTTTCTTACCTGGATTTACAAATACTGCAGTCTAATATAAAGAGCTAGCTGAAGAGGAAGAATACAAGAGACTTGGTCATTTTCTATAAGGCATCACAACCTCGGTTTGCAGAGTGAACAGTGTATTGCAATCTAGGGGGAACCCTTGAGTACATGATATAGAGATATGTATTGTATTGCACTGCTGCATTGTACTTAATATTTCACTGCAAATGCGTGTGTGCTCTGAGGATGGAGTGGGAAGGTGCTCAATATAAGTGCTTTATCATCACTCCTTGCCTGTCTGCATATACTCCTCAAGTGACCATTGAGTTTTTGGATTTATGTACACATTGATTGTTGTTTACTTTCATCCTTTATATTTGAATTACCACTGTCTATTGTGTTAAAAAGTCTTTCAGTAAACGGCTTAAGTGGTTAACTTACAATTTGTGTGAGACTCTATCTATTGCTACAGTTGTGCCAAGGGGGTCGAGTCCATTTCTGGAGTTGAGAGGCAGAGTGCAGAATTGATCATTTATCAGCAGCTCCTTTGGGGGTAGTGCTACATATGCATGCAGGCTGCTGTTTGGTGGATGGTGATCACATGCAGATTAGTAATAGCTAACAGCATGATATTTCAGAATTAGAAAGGAAAGGAAAATATTATATTTCCAAAGAAACTATGAGTGATAATAGCTTTAAGCTACATTTCACCTTTTACTGGTTACTCATTTCTGTCTGTAAAGTTGCAAGATGTACTCCCCACTTATGATAATGGGAAGATGGCAAGACATATTTCCAAAGTGGAACCAGTGTAATTCTGAACAATCAATTCCCAAATTACATTCAGATTGTTCTTGTTTAATTGAAATGCATGTCTATTCACTAAAGCCCTGTTTTCATGCTGGGATAACCCGAAGTTCTATTTCCAATGTATGTTTTACTATCTTTATCACTTATTCAAAAATGTGGATAAAAATAAATATTGAGATTCCCAGAGAAGCATACTGTGAACAGTCATTAAATTTTCATGTTTTACTACCTACATGCAGAGTAAAATGTCCAAAGTGATAAAAATGAAAATAATTTATGTGAGACAAAAAATACACACACAGTGGAGAGTGTTTAATAAAATGATATCTGTGCATTTATGTCACATAAAGCAAATTACAAATTTACTTTGAAGGGAACCTGTCACAACCCTTATGTAACAGCTGTTACCTTGAAGTACATAGCACCTAGTATGCGGAATATGCTGTCAAAATTTCAGTGCTTACAGAGGTTTTCTCTGTATGATGATCTCAAATTCTAAGACTCCACATTACTTACATAAGTTAAAAATGTGCAACTGGATGGGTCTATCTGTACTGCTCCCCATCTAAAATGTTCATAGGGAGTCCAAACTAGGATCCTTCTGTGCCAGTGCATTTTTGAAAAGGTACACAGCAAGCTGGGTGATCTGCATTCAGCCCATGCAAAATTATAAAGAAGAGTGTGGGCCTGCTATAGCCATACAGCTGCTTTAAAAAAACTACATACTACTGCAAATGTATAAAGCACAGCTTTGTGCTTTATAAATGTGCATTGCACTCCACTGGCTTTGGGTTCATAATCAAATTCAATGGGTGTTTAAAAAACAAAATAGGTGTGAGGTTACTATGTTCACATGACCTGTCAAAGTCACATGACCACTCTGCTCCAATCAAGAAGTCTCTGTGTCACGTACCTAATTAGAGGTTGAAGTGACAAGGGGGCTTCCCTTTCGGCTCTGGTTTAAACACTCCTGAATATGGTGACAGGGCGTGCAAGGCACAAAGTGGCACGGTTTGCACAAAGGTCCAGGTTGTTGATGGCTGCTCAAGAAAGTAGTCGACAGGAGCGGTCTCTAGCCAGCAGATAGTAAGTGTTGAAAGAGTCATGGAGAAGTACAACAGCTGGCACACTGTTAAAGTGTAAATAAAAGCAAAACATGTTCTTTTTTTAGTTTTAGATATAGCGAAGAGGGATTAGAACACCTGTCAGTTTTTTTTATTGCTGCCATTGCCCCCATTAGGGAGAATCACTTTCTCTATTTGACCTATTTGTCATTATCATCGAAAGTAAAAGAAACTCGCAGAATTTGAGTTGAATTTGAATTTGCGAGGGAAAATCTTCCAATGGGGGGGGGGGGAGATTTCCTCTCACTTCCTGTTTTGGCTAATAGACAGGAAGTAAAAAATCTGACGGGGGTTATAACCCTCCCTTACTATAGCTACAATAAAAAACATTTTGCCTTTAGTTACACTTTAACATCTATGGTAGGATGATGCAGGACAGGACCAGTAGGGAAGGTCTGGAAGGTAGTGAAGGTCAAGAACCAAGCCAAGGTCATACATGGGTGAGCACTAGGATGTGGATGAGAGAGACATAGCAGCTAACCCAAGGTCATACACAGGTGGGAAGTATAGTCCGAGATGAGGAGAGGTCAGGAGACAAGTTAGGGTCATACACAGTTGATCAGTGGAAACAAGGGTCACAACCAGGAACAAAGGAAAGTCCAGCGGCAAATTGAGTCAGTAACAGGCAGTCAGTGTAAACACAGGATAATTATACATGGGAACAAAGATAAAAACTAGCTGAAGATTATACAGCAGCTACCTGTCACTACTCATTCCCTTAATTAGGGTGTTTGGCACCAGTTCTTGAACTGGACATGTGAGAAAGCACGTGCAGATGTCTGCACAACATGTCTATGCATGTTTCCAAGCAAACACCTGTGCACATGCAGTATACTGGCAGAAGTTCCCAATGGCATGCATAGCTCTGTTCCATGCGTCCTCATACTCTGCCATTTTAATCAGAGAAAATTCTGTGAGGTACTGTAGGTTTAAAGCTGAAGTTTTAAGTAAAAATTACCTTAAGCCCTACAGTTTTATTGACTAGTGTAGGGGGCGAGACTGAAGAGGGTTCTCCTACCATTCATAGATCATGTTACAGGCAGTGAAAGTAATGAAAGAACTTCTTTCAATGGAGGAGAAGAGCGGATGGGGCAGGTCCCCAACAGAAACGTTTTCTATTGAATTCAGCCCGGAGGGTCAAAGCCAGGGCCAATCCTAGGCGGGTGTGCTCCACACCCGGGCACCGCAGAGGTGGGGACGCCGAAGCTCCAGAGTGCTGCTCCCCTTCCTCCTCCTCGTCTGTTGCCAGAGGTGGAGCGCATGTAGCGGGTGCTGCGGTTCCCCATCCTGCTTGCTCTCTCTGCCGGCAACTGACAAGAGCGCATACCGCTCCCGCTGTCCCCGGAATCTGTGCTGTGGAGCCTAGTACTGGAACACGTTCCGGTACTAGACTCCACTAATCTTTCTGTCGGGTGCGCGTGGAGAGTCTCCTGTCTGCCCCGCCCCCTCTGTGTGTGTCGGCTCTTCTCTTCTGGGTTGGCCGGAGCTGCTGCCAATCATCCAGTGCACTCCCAGAAATGCTGTTCAAGGGCCGCCCTCCTAGTAACCAAAGATGCCACGTATGACACACCTGCTGTGAGGGGGCTCTTCCCAAAGTGCCTCCGTCTGCTAATGAAGGAAAGGGGGAGGAGTCCGGTGCTGCTTTACGGAACTAACATGATTGTCGGCTTTACATGCTGTGTTTTCATTATCTTTATGTGAGTAGTTTGTGTTTGAACACAAAGATTTAATCTTATACTTAAGCGGTGAGCACTTAGATCTTTTCTTTCTACCCTTGACCTGGCGTCCTTGCTGAGATCTAAGGAGACGCGAGAGAAGTTTATGGCCCTTAACCCTTTTGGTACCCACTTGCATGACCACCTGTTTGCACAGGGGTCCATGCCATAAGGTGAGAGTGATTAGTTAGACCGGAGGTGGAGGGATTGTCACGCTACTGTGGAAAAAATAATTACTTAGTCAGTGCTACAGTTTGAATTTAAAATGTATTTATGTGAACTGTGAAGGTAAGTCATGGATTGTGGAAACTAACTAGTGTCGGGTGATTGTATATAGTGTATACCAAATTAGTCGATTAATCAATTTGAAAAAAAATTGATTAAACGAACACAAAAGTTTTAATCAGTAACAGCCTTATGCCCCATACACACGGTCGGAAATTCCAACCACAAAATCCGTCGGATTTTTTCCGACGGATTTTGTCCGACACTGGTGTTGCATACACACGGTCGGACAAAGTTGTCGGAAAATGCAATCATTCTGAACGTGGCGACGTTCGTTGCGTACGACGGAACTACGTAGAGGCTAGTAGCTAGTAGCTTTGGTCTTGTAATTTGATCTGAGCATGCGTGGCACTTTGTCCGTCGGAATTCGCTACACACGATCGGAAAAAGTCCGATCGGACTTTGTTGTCGGAAAATGTGAGAGCAGGATCTCAAATTTTTTTCGACGGAAAAAGTCCGATGGCGCCCACACACGGTCGGATTTTTCGAAACATGGTCTGATAGGACATTTTCCGTCGGAAATTCCGACCATGTGTACGGGGCATTAGTATATATAAAAAAAATATATATATATATATATATATATATATATATTATAATTACTTCAGCCCCAGCCTTTCTATGTAATAGTATAATGTTTGTCCCTGTACTTGGTTAATAAAAAGGATATAATTTCACACATTTATAGGCCAATTGATTTCCATGTGAAAAAAAAACAAGATGTTTATATATCACTTATCTTGCTAAGTTGTCATTTTGATGGAACAGTTGCTTTTTTCGATGGCTTTTGTGTTTCTTAGAGAGAATTATGCCTTCAAATAGAGACCTGAGAAGTTTTGAACAAGCACTGCAGAAGAAAAGGTTTCCTCTAATGAAGTGGCGCATTCTTCCTCCAAGATCAGTGTAGTCTTGTGTAGTTTGTTTTCACTCTGCTTAATCACTGACCAAAGCTTCAGTGCGGACCGCTAGTTCCCAATAAACCATAAAAGGCAGATCAGAAGCCATTGTTCTTTTTTTGTAGGGCTTAGCAAACAACAGCTGAATAAACCTGTTCAGTCTAGGGAGAAAGGAGTTCCCTACAATCAGACTGATGAACACGGGGTAAAAAGTGTGCATGACAAAATTGTGTCAATACCAGACATGGGCAAACTTTTTACAATTTTCTCCACCAGGGAAATGTCTAGTCTGTTCAAATGATCAGTACTAAATTTACAATTTAAGGGTTTTATAGAATCAATTATTTTGCAGGAAAGACAGAGAAAAAAAAATGATCCCTGTTGAGTTCCCACACGTGCATTTTTGAGAAATACACACCCAAAGTGTTTAATCATTTCAAAATTTGAAGTTTGATGCATAGGCAGGTGTACCTCCATCACTTATATTAGCAAAAAACTAAATAAATGCCCATGGGACTTTAAAGAGGCATAACTGTACAATAAACATATGTAAAATCTTTGTTTTATTAAATATCCACTTAGTTAAAAATATATTCTTATATATAAAATAGAAAATTCAGATTGAAATAAAACCAAAAAAATGAGTTTACTGCTGTCAGTCTATTCCAGTATAGGCAGTAACTATACAAACACATGTTTGAACAATTTTCCAACATGTTATAAATTGAATTTCAAAAAACTTGAAAAATAAATAGATGGCTGAATTCCATCAAGAATCACATTTTGTGAACTCAAAAATGTTGAGAAATTGAGAAAAAATCATCACCCAGATGGCGTGAACCATATTAGTCTCATATTTATTGTAAAAAATATGCACCTAGAATCAGATTGAAAATGACAATTAAAACCAGAAGGCCCTATGTATGCCAGCCACCAGAGGGTATCTGTTCCGGGAGCTGTGGGAAGGTGAGGGCCCACACGGTCCAGCCAAACAAGGGGAACACAGACAAGAATGGTCCACTATGATCCACAAAGGTGACACTAAGACCATGAGCAGCCGCAGAACTTTTTTCAGGGGGGGCATAATTTTAACCGCTTCAATACAGGGCTTTTAAACACCCTTCCTTACCAGAGCACTTTTTGCGATTCGGCACTGCGTCGCTTTAACTAACAATTGCGCGGTCGTGCGACGTTACACCCAAACAAAATTGACGTCCTTTTTTTCCCAGAAATAGAGCTTTCTTTTGGTGGTATTTGATCGCCCCTGCGGTTTTTATTTTTTGCGCTATAAACAAAAGAAGAGCGACAATTTTGAAAAAAAACACAATATTTTTTACTTTTTGCTATAATAAATATCCCATTTTTTTTAAAAAAAAACAATTTTTTTCCTCAGTTTAGGCCGATACGTATTCTTCTACATATTTTTGGTAAAAAAAATCGCAATAAGCGTATATTGATCGGTTTGCGCAAAAGTTATAGCGTCTACAAAATAGGGGATAGATTTATTGAATTTTTTTATTTTTTTTTTACTAGTAATGGCGGCGATTTGCGATTTTTTTTTCGTGACTGCGACATTGCGGCGGACACTTCGGACACTTTTGACACATTTTTGGAACCATTCACATTTACACAGCGATCGTTGCTATAAAATTGCAATGATTACTGTGTAAATGTGACTGTCAGGGAAGGGGTTAACACTAGAGGGCGCTGGAGGGGTTAATGTGTGTCCCTAATAGGAGTGATTCTAACTGTAGGGGGAGGGGACTTAAGGGGAGGAGACCGATCATGTGATCCTCTGTACTGGGATCACATGATCGGTCTCCTCCCCGCTGACAGGACGTGGCGCTGTGTGTTTACACACACAGCTCCACGGTCCCGCCCGGTCCCGTTGTTTTAACGGGCAATCGCGGGTGCCCGGCGGACATCGCGCGCCCCCCCAGGCGGCCAGGAATCCGAGGACGTCATATGACGCCCACCCAGGATGGTAGATCCACCTTGTGGGCGTCATATGACTATACGCGGGTATTGAAGGGGTTAAGGTCCTCCATTCTCCGCACCTTTTGACAATGTCACAAAGGAGAGGGGCTTAGTCATTATAACATAAAGCGCAGGCCAGGCCCCCCATATAGATCCCCCTTTAGAGCAGGCCCCCCATAGAATAGATCCCCCTTTACTTAGTCTTCTTACTCTTATCTCTTCGCATTACATAAAGGGCACTTTACAGCCCAGCAGATTACATGGTGGGCACAGCACATTACACAGAGGGCACACTACTCTGCATTACATGGTGGGCACTGTACAGCATAGCAGATGGCATGGTGGGCACAGCACATGATATGGTGGGCACAGCACATTACACAGAGGGCACACTACTCCACATTACATGGTGGGCACTGTACATTACAGCAGATGACATGGTGGGCACAACACATTACACAGAGAACACATTCCTTTGCATTACATGGTGGGCCCTGTACAGCACAGCAGATGACATGGTGGGTACAGCACATTACACAGATGGCACACTACTCTGCATTACATGGTGGGCACTTTTCAGCACAGCAGATGACATGGTGGACACAGCACATTACACACAGGGCACACCACTCTGCATTACATGGTGGGTACTTTACAGCACAGCAGATGACAAGGTGGGCACAGCACATTACACAGAGGGCACACTACTCTGCATTACATGGTGGGCACTGTACAGCACAGCAGATGACATGATGGGCACAGCACATGATATGGTGGGCACAGTACATTACACAGAGGGCACACCACTCCGCATTACATGGTGGACGCTGTACAGCACAGCAAATTAAATGGTGGGCATGCACATTACACAGAGGGCACACTACTCTGCATTACATAGTGGGCACTGTACAGCACAGCGGATGACATGGTGGGCACAACACATTACACAGAGGGCACATTGCTCCTCATTACATGGTGGGCACTGTACAGCAAAGCAGATGACAGGGTGGGCACAGCACATGATATGGTGGGCACAGCACATGATATGGTGGGTACAGCACATTACACAGAGGGCACATTACTTTTCATTACATGATGGGCACTGTACAGCACAGCAGAGCACATGGTGGGCACAGCATATTACACAGAGGGCACACTACTCTGCATTACATGGTGGGCACTGTACAGCACAGCAGATGACATGGTGGACACACCACATTACACAGAGGGCACACTACTCGCATTACCTAGTGGGCACTGTACAGCACAGCAGATGACATGGTGAGCACAGCACATTACACAGGGGACACACTACTCCGCATTACATGGTGGGCACTATAAAGCACAGCAGATGACATGGTGGGCACAGCACATGATATTGTGGGCACAGTACATCACATAGTGGGCACAGTTACAGTACATGGTGGGCACAGTTACAGTACATGACATGGTGGGCACTGCATTTCATATGGTGGGCTCATTACATGACATGGTGGGCACAGTACATCACATGGTGGTCACTGCACATGGTGGGCACAATACATCACATGGTATTCACTGCACATGGTAGGCACAATACATCACATGGTGGTCACTGCACTGCACATGGTGGGCACATTACATGACATGATGGACACAATACATTACATGATGGTCACTGTCCTGCACATGGTGGGCACAATACATCACTTGGTGGTCACAATACATCACATGGTGGTCACTGCACTGCACATGACATGGGGGGAAGCAGCAGTCTGCCCCGCAGTACAATCATTTCACCCCCAAAGGTCAATTTCTGCACAATCCCCCCTGTTTACTGACCTTATTTTAGCAGCATAGTTGATCTTCTTCCTCCCAGGCTCCTGCAGGATGACATCAGCGCCTCTCCCCCACACAGCTGCCTGAAGCTCCTGGACACTGAGAAGATCTGTATGTGCAGATCTCGTGATAGGAGCTAGGTAGCGCTGACAGCTTCAGCGCCCCTCCTCTGCCTCAGCTTGTGGCACCTGGGTGCAGCGCACCCTGTGCACCCGCTTCCGGTGGGGGCACTTAACTCCCTGACCTGAGGCTTGTCACTTCACTGGGTATATGTGAGGGTTTACAACTACTTAGTGTAAACCTATTGTGGGGTCTTCTAGCTCATTGGTAGTGCCAAACAGTGAGTTTACTCCACACCAGAAATGTCTTTTCAGGGCTTTTTCTGCCCACTTTTATGTAAACAAAGGAAAAGTTCACAAATGAATATCTTCCAATGCAGGGGTTCTTACCATTAATGCAACAAAACATAGAATTCAGCCTATGTTTTTTATCAGCCCTGCGGCTCAGGCCTCTTGCCTCGCTCCTCCTGATCATCAAACACAGTGCTTGTGAACACACCCGCTGTACCTCTAACAGCTTGGCTTCCCTGACACTTCCCAGCTACTCCATCTCTCATATGCCCCGTACACACGGTCGGAAATTCCGACCATAAAATCCGTCTGATTTTTTTCGACGGATTTTGTCCGACACTGGTGTTGCATACACACGGTCGGAAAAAGTTGATGGAAAATCCGATCATTCTGAACGTGGTGACGTTTGTTGCGTACGACGGAACTACGTAGAGGCTAGTAGCCAATAGCTTTGGTCTTGTAATGTGATCTGAGCATGCGTGGCACTTTTCCGTCGGAATTCTCTACACACGATCGGAAAAAGTCCGATCGGACTATGTTGTCGGTAAATTTGAGAGCAGGATTTCAAATTTTTTTTTCGTCGGAAATTCCAATGGAAAAAGTCCAATGGAGCCCACACACGGCCGGATTTTTTTCCGACAACATGGTCCGATCGGACATTTTCCGCCGGAATTTCCTACCGGGTGTTCGGGGCAATAGACTGTCTCTCTCTTAGGCTCAGGCCTTTGTCTGTCTTGGCCTGGACAGCACGGTGCAGATGTGCTACTTTCTCTGCTCCCTTCATACACTGACTCTCTGGGGGGGGGGGGGATGGAGCCCTGACCTCTAACTCTGTCTCTAACTTGGAGCCAGCACTCTCTTGTGCCATTAGTGTGCTTGTTTCCTGGAAAACCTGACCCAGATCTCCATATTAAACAGTGGCACAGGCTTGCCCTGCCACACTATATACAAAGAAAAATGGTTAAAATCGTATAAGGAATGTATGAATGAAAAGCGTGCATATCCAACAAATACATAGAATGTGTCAATATCAAAGCTTTAATATAGAAGTGATACTGAATGAAAAGGGGGATATATGACTAAAGAGCTAAAATAAAGACAACTGGCTAAGTGCACGGTCAATAAGATGAATATAGATATAATTCATCAAACAGAAATTACATAAAGTGAAGATGGTGACTAAAAATGGCACAAAGTTGTTAAAAATGGCCCTGAGATCCCAATATGGACAAAGACGCCCTACACAATGTAGCTACAGTGCCTTGGAAAAGTATTCACACCCCTTGAAATTTTCCATATTTTGTCATGTTACAACCAAAAACGTAAATGTATTTTATTGGGATTTTATGTAATAGACCAACACAAACTGGCACATAATTGTGAAGTGGAAGGAAAATGATAAATGGTTTTCAAACTTTTTTACAAATAAATATGTGAAAAGTGTAGCGTGCATTTGTATTCAGCCCCCTTTACTCTGATAGCTCTAACTAAAATTTAGTGGAACCAATTGCCTTCAGAAGTCACTCAATTAGTAAGTAGAGTCCACCTGTGTGTAATTTAATCTCAGTATAAATACAGCTGTTCTGTGAAGCCCTCAGAGGTTTGTTAGAGAACCTTAGTGAACAAACAGCATCATGAAAGACCGGGAACACCCCAGACAGGTCAGAGATAAAGTTGTGGAGAAGTTTAAAGCAGCGTTAGGTTATCACAAAATATCCCAAGCTTTGAACATCTCATAAAGAACTGTTCAATCCATCATCTAAAAATGGAAACAGTACCAAGACATTCACCTAAACGGACAGATCGGGCAAGGAGAGCAGTAATCAGAGAAGCAGCCAAGAGGTTCATGGCAACTCTGAAGGAGCTGCAGGGATCCACAGCTCAGGTGGGAGAATCTGTCCACAGGAAAACTATTAGTCGTGCACTCCACAAATTTGGCCTTTATGGAAGAGTTGCAAGAAGAAAGCCATTGTTGAAAGAAAGCCATAAGAAGTTCCATTTGCAGTTTGCGAGAAGCCATGTGGGGGACACAGCAAACATAGGAGAAGGTACTCTGGTCAGATGAGACCAAAATTTTAAGTTTTGGACTAAAAGCCAAATGCTATGTGTGGCAGAAAACTAACACTGCACATTACCCTGACCACACCATCCCCACTGTGAGACATGGTGGTGGCAGCATCCTGTTGTGGGAATGCTTTTCTTCAGCAGAGAGAGGGAAGCTGGTCAGAGTTGATGGGAAGATGAATTGAGTCAAATACAGGGCAATCTTAGAAGAAAATCTGTTAGAGTCTGCAAAAAACTTGAGACTGGGGCGGAGGTTCACCTTTCTAGCAGGACAACGACCCTAAACATACAGCCAGAGCTACAATGGAATAGTTTACATCAAAGCATATTCATGTGTTAGAATGGCCCAGTTAAAGTCCAAACATAAATCCAATTGAGAATCTGTGGCAAGACTTGAAAATTGCTATTCACAGATGCTCTCCATCCAATTTGACAGAGCTTAAGCTATTGTGCAAAGAATGGGCAAACATTTCACTCTATAGATGTGCAAAGCTGGTAGAGACATCTCCAAAAGACTAGCAGCTGTAATTGCAGTGAAAGGGGGTTCTACAAAGTATTGACTGTGCCACCTTGTGTTGGTCTATCATATAAAATCCCAATAAAATACATTTAAATTTATGGTTGTAACATGGCAAAATGTGGAAAATTTCAAGGGTATGAATACTTTTTCAAGGCACTGTATACATACAAAACCCCAAAATAAAAAACTGACATCAGTGCACATGGACTGAGCAATGGTCATGCCAAAATCCCAAACTTATATATATGCAAGTCCTAGGTGTTATCATGGCAGCTTGCCAAAAGCACAGAGAGGACCATGTCACGTCTGTAGCCCCAAATATAGCAGACCGCCATGACCCCCATCGCCATGTAAACAGGTGCCAAATCAAAGCAGCAAACAAAAAAGCCTTCCCATGGACAATGGCAGCAAGTCATGCCCAGTCTGGCAGGCGAGATGGTAAACAGTGCATGCACGTAATGTTGCAATGCAATGACATCACATGCCGTGGTGCACACATACTGCGTAAGGGCATGTGATGTCATCATAGCGCTGATGCAGCCTACCCAACTGTCCAATGACATACACAAAGTATGGCAAGGAAAAAGGATCCTTCTCTCTCCCCATTGGCCAGACTACAATAAAAACAAACAAGGACAACAAAAACTGCCAAAAATAGAAAAACTAAAAACAAACAAAAAATAAAAAGCAACAACAAAAACATAAGCAAAAGCAAAATGCAAAACCAAAACAAAAACAGAAAATCATAACAGTCCACAACCAACCCAAAAAGGAACAAAAACAAACAAAAAAAAAATTATTAAAACACAAGACAGAAAATATAAAATGTTAAAAGGGCGAAAGGGAGGAGGGAAGGAGCCGCTAAAGCTTACATTTCATTACCCAAGATTCAAGACCTCCATCTGGCAGAATTTCCATCTTACAAGGTTACAGGTCTCAAATATCGATATCCTGAATAAATAAATTATAGAGTTCCAATATGGAAAAACAGCTGTGTCAGTTTCATGAGTGACATCCATTATTTATACCAAATATATCAAAGTATCCATTTAACAAACAGTTAACATATTACTTAGGGAGAATTTTGTTTCCAATAGGTAACGTAATGTTTTTGTTTGTATTAATGTATTTACAATAGGAGCAGTTATCACACTTAGGCCCCATGCACACGAGACGCAGATGCAAACTCTGCTGAACGCGTGTTTTAAAAAGCAGAAACCTGCGTTTAAAAACGCGCGTTTTGCTGTGTTTTCATGCCGCGTTTAGACGCGTTTAGACGCGTTTGCGTCTATAAGCATTTGTAAAGATAACATCATATAGACCCTCCCCAAGCTCAGAAAGCATGTATTATTAACTATTTCTGCCAATTTGATCAGAGTGAGCAGCAGCAGCAGAGAGAGCAGTTGTACACTTGCAGTTGCCTCTCTTTCTGTGTTTTTTTTAAAAAATGGATCCCATATTGAATATATGTCAGGAAATGCTCCTGATGTTGCTCTTGATGCGGCAGCAATGTCGTCGCAAATTTGCATGAGAGGTCCAGAATCAGAGCTCGTCGATATTGGACCCATCCGTTGATGGCACTGTGAATGTCTGTTGGATATTTCACAAACATGTATGCATTTCACAAACATGTATGCACCAGTGAGTATATATGCTCTATGAACTATCTAAACTAATTACGACATTTTAAACAATTTTTTCTAGTATTTTTTATGGTTTACCATCATATTTCTGAGTTTTCTGCTCCAAAAAATTGGGTTCCTTTAAAAAGGCTTATAAACGCAAACGCGGCTAAACGCAGGTGCCTGCGTTTAGCCGCGTTTAGCCGCGTTTAGCTGCGTTTTGCATCTGAAAAGCAGAAAAGCAAAGTGTCTGAACGCATTTTTTTGCTTCTGGAAAAACGAGGTTAAACGCAACTGCATAAAAACGGGAAAAAACTAGACTGTGTACATGGACACATAGGATAACATTGCATGCGTTCAGGTGCAGTTGAAAAAAGTGTCCAACTGCCTCTGAACGCGCGTTTAACTGCGTCTCGTGTGCATGAGGCCTTAAAAGTCACATTTAGAAACTCCCTGAATGTGACTATGGACTAATCTGTCTTTGGGCAAAGATGCCCTGCAAAAGGCCATATTCTCTGTAGAGCTAACAAATTTGGAAATGATGGGATCACTAGTTAGAAGGTATGAGAATTTTTGAAGTGTGGCCTTCATCTTCAAGGCCATCTTTATAGAGGAAGTAAACCCTGATGGGTTTACTTCCTCTTTGTTTCCCTGCAAAGGTAAAGCATAAGGTACTACTATGCATCGCATAGTAGCCCATTATGTGTCACTTACCTGACACAGGAGCCAGCAATGTCACCGCTGTCCCCTGTAGCACGAAGCGCCCATCTTCCTTCCGGGTATCGCTGCTCCGGCGATGTGAGTGGCCGGAGCAGTGATGGCGTCACTCCAGCGCATGCGTGCGGGAGCCGCAAGTGACGGCATGTTTGCCTTCACTTGCGGCACACCCAGTGCGCCTACGCTGTTATGCATGCGCATATGCGCCGTAGACAGCGGTGCTCTATTTTTGTAAAATATCTCCTTAACCGAGTAGGTTAAGGAGATATTTCTTGGACCTACAGGTAAGGCCTTAATCTAGGCTTACCTGTAGGTCAAAGTGGTCTGTAAGGGTTTACAACCACTTTAATATTGATTGGACCCTGGGCAAACATTTTCTTGGGGCCCCTGGACCCCCCCCCCCTCCACCTCCTGCTCGCATGCAATTTCTCTGAGACATACAATAAATAGCAGCTAGACACAAAATCAGTTTATGCAGCAGATCAGGCAGCGATTGTGATTGCTTGCCAGGGGTTACAGCACATCATTATCACTCACGGACTGGTTGCTAGAGGTTACAGCACACATTACACCTCAATGATTATTTGCTAGAGGTTACAACACATAATTTCTGCTTGTAGATTGGTTGTTAGAGGTTACTGCACATCATTACCGCTCACCAATTGGTTGCTGGGGCTGGGGGGAGGTTGTGATCAGTAGCAGTGGTGGGTAGAATGAGATCAGTGGCAGTGCTGGGGGGATCAATAGCAGTGCTGGGGAAGGTGGGGAGGGTGTGATTAGTGGCAGTGGTGAGGGTGGGGACGAGTGGCAGTGCTGGGGAGATGGGATCAGTGGCAGTGCTTGGGGGGGATCAGTAACTCTCATTTGCTGTCACCTGTCAGTCAGTGTCCACTTGGTTCCCCCTGCCCGCATGTGAGAAAAGGGAGGAGAGAGAGAGGTGAGAGATAGAGGGTGAGAGAGAGGGGGCAAGGGAGGATGAGCGAGAGGGTGGGAGATAGAGGGGGTGGGGGGGGTGAGAGATAGGGGATTGTAGTGAGAGGGGGGTGAGGGAGGGTGAGAGACAGGGGGTGGAAGAGAGAGAGGAGGGGGTGAGGGATGGTGAGAGAGAGATAAGGTGAGATAGAGGGGGTGAGAGAGAGAGGGTGAGAGAGAGGGGTGGTGAGAGGAGGTGAGAGAGAGAGGAGTGAGGGATGGTGAGAGAGAGGGGGTAGGAAAGAGGGGGTAGGAGAGAGAGGGGATGAGGGAGGGTGAGATAGAGGGGGGAAGGTGAGATATGGGGTGTGAGAGAGGGGGTGTGAGAGAGAGAGGCGGTGGGAGAGAGGGGTGAGAGGGAGAGAGAGGGAGGAAGAAAAGGGGGGGAGAGAGAGGGGGGGTGAGATAGAGAGGAGGATGAGGGAGGGTGAGGGGGTGGGAAAGAGGGGGTGAGGGAGGGTAAAAGAGAGAGGGGGTGAGAGAGAGAGGGGTGAGAGAGGGTGAGAGAGAGGGGGTGAGGGAGGAAGAGACAGAGCGAAGGGTGGGTTAGAGAGAGGGGGAGACAGAGAGAGAGGGTGAGAGAGAGAGAGAGTGGGTGGAAGAGAGACGGGGTGAGAGAGGGTGAGAGAGAGAAGGAGGAAGAGGGGGGAGAGAGGGGGTGGGAGAGGTGGGAGAGAGAGGGGAGAGAGAGAGGGGGAGAGAGGGGGGGAGAGAGAGGGGGAGAGAGGGGGGAGAGAGGGGAGAGAGAGAGGGGGAGATATGGGGTGTGAGAGAGGGGGTGTGAGAGAGAGAGGCGGTGGGAGAGGGGTGAGAGGGAGAGAGAGGGAGGAAGAAAAGGGGGTGGGAGAGAGGGGGGGTGAGATAGAGAGGAGGATGAGGGAGGGTGAGGGGGTGGGAAAGAGGGGGTGAGGGAGGGTAAAAGAGAGATGGAGGTGAGAGAGAGAGGGGGTGAGAAAGGGGTGGAAGAGAGAGGGGGTGAAAGAGGGGGGTGAGAGAGGGGGTGATAGAGAGGTCCCCCCAGCCCTGCCCCTGTCTTCAGTCCCTCTTATGCTTGTCTGTCCCAGCCCCTGTCTGTGGGTAGGTGTGTGTGATGTACCTACCGCCCGCCTGTCCTCGTCCTCTGGGCCCTCGGTCAGCCTGCCTTTCTGTTTATGTCACAGCTGGGAGCGGACAGGAGAGGAGGTTGAAGAACGAGTGCAGGCTCTGGGAAACACCAGGAATGCTGCTGCTCGGGTCAGGGTGGCTGACTGGCTGTGGAGGTCTTTTCCCTCCCAGGCTTGGGGTTCTAGCCAGCCTCATGCTGCTTGCTTTCCCCCGCAGCCTGCGGACCACCCGCTCGCTGTGTTAAGATGATATGGAAGGTTCGGGCACCCCAAGGACGCCCCTGTCGGCACCAGATTTGCAGATTTAGCTCCGCTACCTTGCACCCCACTGCCACCACCAGACCGGGACGCTACATGATGAGGGGCTTAAGGGGCAGCTGCTTTGGGCCCCCCCCCCCCCCAATGATGACTGGGCCCTGGGCAGCTGCCCCTTTTTCCCTGCTCACCTGTTCATCTCACAATGCTGCTTAGTAGATTTGGTTTCGGCCTTTGTCCAGTTTTTACATTTTGCATTTTACAAACAAAAGAGACTCACGAGAGTGCCTTTTATTTGTAGGTCTTTTTCAAACAGTTCTTACCATAACCCTGCGATCTTAACCTATCCCTTAAATTCCTTGCTTCCTTTTCAAAAGTATTGACTTTAGGGAACTGAAGAGAAACCGGATGTGAACTGCTTCCATGTAGGATGGTGTTCCTAGCTGTCAGTTTCCGATACAATGAGCTTAGTGTCATCCCCCTTTGAATACTAAAACATCCAAGAAAGCCTTGTGGCATGTCATAGTGAATTGGAGGTTAAAGCTGTTAGGCAGGCCATACACGGTTTGAATCTCGGCGACGTTTAGCAGGAACCAGCCGATTCAAATCATTAATGGGCAGGCTGAATGCACCACGTTGATCAATCAATCAACTTTTGTACAACCAGCCTGCCAGATTTGCTTGCGATTGGCTATAGCCACTATTCATAATCACTGTCTTCTCCTGGCAGGTATGGCCAGGAGTATATGATGAAAATTTAAATTTTTTAATTAAAATGTCGGAGGAACCGAGTTGGCGAATCAGCTCGCATTCTTCGTAATGTTTCCATTACTGGATACCATGGGTTACCTTCTGGGATCTTCAAATTCTTATGTGTTTTTGGTAGAGCATAAAAGGTCATCACCCGGGGGTGTTCAGTTCTGATGAATTCTTAGATCTGTTTAGATATGATGTAAAGATTTTAGCGATGGGTATGCCTCATCTACCAAAGCATAAAGGTTTTGGTTGATTTCCCGTATTCTATCCACTGCACTGTTTTTGCACCAGTTTTTATTAGAAATTACTTTGTAGCACATTCTCCCAGTCATCAACATCCATTAACACTATATTTCTGCCATTATTAGGAAGCTTAATTATTAAGTCTTCCCAATCCATCAACTGTTTCAATGCCAAGTTTTGTTGGGGAGTAAGATTAGAGTTACTATTGCATTGAATGTTTATTGTTTCAATTTCAGTTATGATCTGCTTAATTGCTAAATTTGTATAATTCTGCACTGAATGAGATTGTTTGGACCTAAACTAATGCCTAGGACAACCAGGCAACATTCGGTCCGTGTGTATGTCCGCTTGGCCAGCTTCTGTCGGGAAAACCAGCAGCTGACCGCTCCCGATCAGCATTCACAGGCAATGGCAGAGAGCGCTGATCGGAGTGTTCTGGCAGGGAGGCCGTCCCCCTGTCAGAACACAACAGCTTAATGGGGAGATGGATATACTAAAGTTGGATTGATAGTACATCGGCTCCGACCGGAGCTGTCAGTTTTTTGTTAGTGTGTACCAGGCTTAAGATTTCCCGTGACATTTTTTACTTATCTTTACTTTTTCTCATCTGCTGAATGAAGCAAACTTTCAAGGTCTATACAATCAATCGGGTCAGGTGGTCTACTCTCTTCTGATAACTCAGTTTCCAGGGCTCCGAAATCCCTTTTGCTATTGTTAACCCACAGGGGCTCCTATGAGTTTCCATTTCCCCAAAATCTCAGCAAATATTAGGAGATTATGGCAAGCATTTACAATTTTCCAAATTGCATTGGTAAAGAAGGAAAAAGAACACAAACCCTAAATGAAATAAACTAAAGTACCAAAAAAAGGTTTACGCTTAGGTAAATTTTTCTGAAATGACTCTGCTCATCCCTACACAGATCTAGAAAGATGAAACTGGAAAAGAATGGGGTAAATACTGCGCTGTATAGGTATCGTAATTAAATATATGGAGCAGCTAACATTTCCAAAAGACTATCGGTGGGGTGGAAATGTGTATATGTGTAAATGTAGCGCTAGAATGAGAAAAGTTCTTTATTGAAGAACTGGTACTATTAGTATGTGCTTAGGTGTGATACCTTATGTGCAAGACATGGGAGTAAAGGGAACGGGGCAATTTCCCAGAATATACCCTATCAGTCTTGATACCATAAATAGAAACACAGATATAAAATCTTATCGGAGCATGAATATATAAAAAGTTAAGAAAACTTACTTATATAAAATTATTTATGCGATAAAACCCAAAGCAAGGGGATTTAAAAGATACATGTGATAAAAATAGTGAGTTAATACCAAGTGCAGAGGCGGCTCTCTAATTAGGCAAATTAGGCGGTCGCCTAAGGCCTCGCACTCACATGGGCCTCACGGCCTCCTAATTTGCCTGTGCTCAATCACTGATTCTCTCTCTCCCCCCTCTTTGTCTCACCCTCTTTTCTCTCACCCCTTGTCTCTTTTTCTCTCTCTCGCCACCCCTCTCTCTCTCTCTCTCCCTCCCTCCCTCATCCCCCTCTCTTTCTCATCTCCCCCTCTGTGTTACCCCTGGTCTCTCTCTCACCACCCCTCTCTCTCTCTCACCTCACTCCTCTCTCTCACCCCTACTCACCCCTTCCCACCCCTCCCCCTCTCTCCCTCTTTCTCTCTCTCTCTCTCCTCTCTCTCTCTCCCTCTCACTATCTTCCTCCCTCTCTCTATCTCCTTCCCTCTCTCCCCTCTCTATCTTCCTCCCTCTCTCCCTCTCTCTTTTCCTCCCTCCCTCCCTCTCTCTCTCTCTCCCCCCCTCTCTTTCACTGCGTTTTGCTGGGATCCTCCACTCTTCGTCCTCCCAAGGCATGGGAAATTTTTAGAGGGGTGGGTTGCCACTTTGCTGGGTCCCAGATGTTGTATTGGCTGCATATGTCTGATGGGTGATGAGGGTGCCCTGGAAGTGGTGCTGATGAACTGTGTGCTTGTATTTTTTTCCTATTACGGCGTGAGTGGAGTTTCGCCTAAGGCCTCACAAAGCCTAGAGCCGCCTCTGACCAAGTGATTCTGTGATAAATATAATATGTGATAATTACATAAAAACAAAATGACTCGTATTGTAATAATCGTAAAAAAAACTCTGAATTGAGTTTTTTTAAAGTGCTGAGTGAGAGAAACTATGTAAATACATAAATGTATATATATATATAGTGATAAAAGTCCGTCTAGACAGTAGCTGGTGAATAGAATGAGTGACATTAATTCAAGTCCATAAAAAGGATGATTAGTGGTCAAACGGATGATGTTGTTCAAACGGGTGTTCCCTGTGCCGGGTGAAGTGATAGTTGTCTGGTGGCAACTAAGCCTATTAGAATAAGGCTTACCGGAAATTTTGTACTTGAAGGGGCATATGCCTCACAAGTCACAAAAGCTTTTTAGTATAGGGGTGGCAGGTCCTCGCTCCACGCAATGGCTCCAAGATGTGTCTTGATGCAGCATGGACAGGTAAAAGCCAGGAGGGTAGATGGCCGATAGGGGACGGGCATCAACATTCCATAATTCAATCGTGTATATACATCATAATAGAAAGAGAGACTTGCATAGTGTAATACCGTTTGAATGAGTTTTATTGTGTAAAAACAGTCTAAAAACACTCACATTTTTTGGAAGTAAAACAGGCCTGTTTAAAATTGTGAAGATTGGCGTGGTGCTGTCGTAGTGGTCCACCCGACGCGTTTCGTCCACATAGACGTCGTCTGGGGTGTGACAGAAGTATGGCTTGGGGAAATTATAAATGTTTGGGAGTACTTTTCCAGAACTCTCTTCCCTGAGGCTTCTCCTTGGGAAGAGGCCTGTGTGAAGAATTGATTTTTAGGCTTTGGATCAGTCTGAGGACATGTGCTGGAAGCCTATAAAACTATAAAACTAAGCTAGAACTGAAGAGAATATCTAAAGGGAATAGGACTGAAAAGGATTCTTCTTAAAGAGTATCTCAGAGGAGCTGGATAGAAGTTGCCATCTGGATATTGTGAGAACGATTCATTACCCCAACGTTCAGGTATCTTTGTCTACTTACAGAGGGACAAAGGCCAGATTAGCACGAGAGAAAAGGCTGCGACTGCTCTCAGATTTGTCATAGATTTCTCTGGTTGCCCCTCTACTTCCAACATTTACTTGGAAGCTGCTATAAGACCTGTTGCTATTTTAGAACATCTGTGCTTCTGAGGTATATTGCACCCCAAACCCCCCTCTTCTATGGAGGGTTCAGCAATAAATAGTAAAATGACTGGCACCCAACTCTTTATTTCCCCCCCCCACACACCAAGAACCAGACCCTGACAACTTAAATGCTAGCCCTCTAAATCACCTGGGTTATGGTATGCTACAAATATAATATGAAATATTCGGTACACCAATAGACATGTGCATTCGTTATCGTCCGAATGCATTTTCGTCCGAATGCATTTTCGTCTGAATTTCAGGTATTTTCGTTCTCGTTTTAACAAACGATAACGAAAGTGCAGAGTCCGAAAAACGAAAGATCCGACAAAAGACAACAGTTCAATATAGATAGGAGATTCAACGCTGACAATAACAATCTGTGTCCATTGAACCTGTGGTCGAATGTGCCTAACTTTAACTCTATTAGTCCAAGATTATTCTACATAGAGAGAAAAGATTTGACGTAGAGAGAAAATATTTGACATAGAGAGAAAATATTTGACGTAGAGAGGAAAGATTTGACGTAGAGAGAAAAGATTTGACGTAGAGAGAAAAGATTCGACGTAGAGAGAAGATTTGACGTAGTGAGGAAAGATTTGACGTAGGGAGGAAAGATTCGACGTAGAGAGAAGATTTGACATAGTGAGGAAAGATTCGACGTAGAGAGAAAAGATTTGACGTAGAGAGGACAGATTCGACGTAGAGAGAAGATTTGACGTAGTGAGGAAAGATTCGACGTAGAGAGAAAAGATTTGACGTAGAGAGGACAGATTCGACGTAGAGAGAAGATTTGACGTAGTGAGGAAAGATTCGACGTAGAGAGAAAAGATTCGACGTAGAGAGAAAAGATTCGACGTAGAGAGAAAAGATTGCTGCTGGAATTGGGTGGAATTGCAGCTAAACTATACAGAGTCATACAGTTTAGCTGCTCCGTCGAATCTTCTTTGAACATTCAACAGACACCATAAGCCTTCAATGACAGATTCAACCTTAATTCATTTGGATTTTCGGACAAATGCAATTTTAAACGAAAAACAAAATAAATAAAAAAAACGAATTTCGGGAGTAACTAAATACATTTATGTTTTGGACGAAAACGAAATTCCGAAACAAAATATTTCAGTGTGCACCTGTCTATACACCAAACATGTAAAAATGTGAAAGTCATCTGCAAAAACTAATGTCAAATAATCTTATAATAATAACTAAGATATGCACTCCAAAAGGTGTACATAAAAGCCATGTTTACTCACAATTGATAAAAAAAATTTGATTGATCTTCATGAACTTACCTACCTAACAGTCTCTTGCTATATCTTTCGAAACTCCAGGGGCAGGATGCCCTTAAAAAAATTCCCAAACTTGTCATTACCACTATCAAAACCATAATTTTTTTTTCCAAAATATTTTTTTTTCCCAAATTTTTATTTTTTTTCAAAAAAAAATTTTTTCCAAAAATTATTTTTTTTTAAATGATTTTTATTTTTTTCAAAAAAGATTTTTTTTATATATTTTTTTTTTCTAAAATTATTTTTTTTTCTAAAATTATTTTTTTTTCTAAAATTATTTTTTTCTAAAATTTTTTTTTTTCTAAAATTTTTTTTTTCTAAAAAAATTTTTCTAAATTTTTTTTTTTTTCTAAAATTATTATTTTATTTTTTGTACCCAAAGGAACATCACCAAGCAGACACAATCCTGTTTCAAAAATTATTTTTTGTTTTCAAAAATTATTATTTTTTTCAAAAAATTTTCCAAAATAATTTTTGTTTCCAAAATAATTTTTTTTTTCCAAAATAATTTTTTTTTCCAAAATAATTTTTTTTTCCAAAATATTTTTTTTTTTCCAAAATAATTTTTTTTTTCTAAAATAATTTTTTACACCCGGTCGGATTTTCCGACGGAAAATGTCCTATCAGACAATGTTGTCGGAAATTCCGACCGTGTGTAGGCTCCATCGGACTTTCCGACAGATAAAGTTTTATCTCCTGCTGTCAAATTTTCCGACAACAAAGTCCGATCGTGTGTAGCGAATTCCGACAGACAAAGTGCCACGCATGCTCAGATCAAATTACGAGACCAAAGCTATTGGCTACTAGCCTCTACGTAGTCCCGTCGTAGGCAACAAATGCAACAAATGTCACCACGTTCAGAATGATCAGATTTTCCGACAACTTTGTCCGACCTTGTGTATGCAACACCAGTGTCGGACAAAATCCGTCTGAAAAAATCCGATGGATTTTGTGGTCGGATTTTCCGACCGTGTGTACGGGGCATTAGAAATAATTCACTTAAATCTGTCCAAACAAGAGTCTAATGCCCCGTACACACGGTCGGAAATTCCGACCACAAAATCCGTCTGATTTTTTCCGACTGATTTTGTCCGACACTGGTGTTGCATACACACGGTCGGACAAAGTTGTAGGATCTCAAATTTTTTCAGACGGAAATTCCGACAGAAAAAGTCAGATGGCACCCACACAAGGTCGGATTTTCCGACAACATGGTCGGATAGGACATTTTTCGTCGGAAATTCCGGGGCATTAGAAATAATTCACTTAAATCCATCCAAACAAGAGTCTAATAGACATCCCGGGTATGATAACGTTTGAAATACAAAATCATAAATTATAATATAATATATATATATATATATATATATATATATATATATTATATATATATATATATATATATAATAAAATAAATAACTATAAAACTAGAAATAATTATAACAAATAATAATATAATAATAATAAAAATTATTCAATAATGGTATCAAATCAAAAACACTGGAATTTGCTCAGTTGCAGAATTGTCGCTGTCATTACTTTTATTGTTTGATGACGAATTTCCCCACAAATCGCTATCGCCCAATTCTGCAAGTGATTCTAATTTATTATCGCTGTTTTCTAGCTAGTCTAAAAGCACTTTTGACGTAAACGGACATTTTTTGATTGCTATGGACAATCTCCAGTTTCCTGGTATAAAGAACAGTATTTATAATATAAATCTGCATGCAGGACACTGGACAAACCACTAGGGACAAAGGGGATGTGTAATTATTTGATACAGTACTGTCATCTGTAAGATTACAGTACTGTATCTATACTGTGTTTTTAACTTTTTGAATTTGGCACCGAACTCTGTCCCCGTGCGTCGCAACGTCGCAGGGAACGGAGCTCGGCACTGTGAATCGAGCGAGACACGGCGGCTCGCAGATCACAGCGGGGAGACACCGCAGGATCCTGGGGACAAAGTAAGTAAACCTCTACATGGATCCTGCGATGCGATCCCGAGTCTGGCTCGGGAATACCGCTTTTGATACTGAAATATCACCCCGAGCCAGACCCGGGAATACCGCCAGGGAGGTTAAGAGAACAGGAAAAAGTGCTTTCTACTAGGAACACACTTGTGCCTTTCCTCATCAGATCTGTGCATCTGCCACAGAGGTGGCCAGACAAACCAAAAAGGAAATTAAAAAATGGAAATGCTCTGCTTTGGGTCTCTTCTGACTTCCATAGACACTGTCTATCATATAGGAGCACAGGCAGTTCAATCCCCAAATCAATAATATGTTAATTATAGACATGTGCAATTCGTTTTTTTTTTCGTTTTTCGTTATTTTCGTTCATTCGTTATCGTACGAATGAACGAACGATTCGGTAAAAATTTTAACGAATAACGAATCGTTCGAATCGAACGAATCCGAAAAACAACAAAAATCCGAAAAAAAACAAATTAGAAACAACAAATCTACGAAAGAAGAAAATCCAAAAAATGAAAACAGGAACAACGAAAATCAAAATGAACGAAAAAATTCGTACATTCGTAACTTTTTTTTGTTGTTGTTGAGTTGGTAATTTTCCGTGTCCCTTACAATGGCGCTGCTTAACGTGCTTCGAATGGATTGAAAGAAAAAATTTGTACATTCGTAACTTTTTTTTTCGATTCGTAATTTTCCGTGTCTCTTACAATGGCGCTGGTTAACGTGCTTCGAATGGATTGAACGAAAAAATTCGTACATTCGTAACTTTTTTTTTTTTTTTTCGATTCGTAATTTTCCGTGTCTCTTACAATGGCGCTGCTTAACGTGCCTCGAATGGATTAAACGAAAAAATTCGTACATT
This sequence comes from Lithobates sylvaticus, assembly GCA_028564925.1. Classification (NCBI taxonomy): domain Eukaryota; kingdom Metazoa; phylum Chordata; class Amphibia; order Anura; family Ranidae; genus Lithobates; species Lithobates sylvaticus. Next base: position 32,120,897 of record CM053033.1, on the reverse strand, counting down.
CGTAACTTTTTTTTTTTTTTTTTTCGATTCGTAATTTTCTGTGTCTCTTACAATGGTGCTGCTTAACGTGCTTCGAATGGATTGAACGAAAAAATTCGTACATTCGTAACTTTTTTTTTCGATTCGTAATTTTCCGTGTCTCTTAAAATGTAATAATAGCATACACATTACATAAAATTATGAATTATGCTCCGATTACGAATCTACGAATGTTACGAATGTTACGAATGTACGAATAAATACGAATGCATCCGAATTTCGAATAAACGAAAATTAAACTAACGGAAAAACGAATCAACGAAAAAATAACTCTAATGAAAATACGAATCGTTACGAATACGGACACCGACGACTTACGAATTTACGAATCGTTATGAATACGAACACCAATGACGTACGAATTTACGAATCGTTAAAAAAAAGAACACCGACGACGTACGAATTTACGAATCGTAACGAATACGAACACCGACGACTTACGAATTTACGAATCGTTATGAATACGAACACCGATGACTTATGAATTTACGAATCATTACCAATACGAACACCGACGACGTACGAATTTACGAATCGTTACGAATCAATGGAAACGAAAAAAACTAAACGAAAATAAACAAATTTTTTTGTTGTGCACATGTCCCAAAATAACTCTAATGAAAATACGAATCGTAACGAATACGAACACCGACAACTTACGAATTTACGAATCGTTACGAATACGAACACCGACGACGTACGAATTTACAAATCGTAACGAATACGAACACCGACGACTTACGAATTTCCTAATCGTTACGAATACGAACACCGACGACTTACGAATTTACGAATCGTTACGAATACGAACACCGACGACTTACGAATTTACGAATCGTTACGAATACGAACACCGACGACTTACGAATTTATGAATCATTACGAATACGAACACCGACGACGTACGAATTTACGAATCGTTACGAATCAATGGAAACGAAAAAAACTAAACGAAAATAAACAAATTTTTTTGTTGTGCACATGTCCCAAAATAACTCTAATGAAAATACGAATCGTAACGAATACGAACATCGACAACTTACGAATTTACGAATCGTTACGAATACGAACACCGACGACTTACGAATTTACGAATCGTTACGAATACGAACACCGACGACTTACGAATTTACGAATCGTTACGAATACGAACACCGACGACGTACGAATTTACGAATCGTTACGAATCAATGGAAACGAAAAAAACGAAACGAAAATAAACAAATTTTTTTGTTGTGCACATGTCTAGTTAATTATTCCAGAAGCTAGCATAAATAATAAACAACTACCATGATACAATCTAAAGCACAGTACATTTTGATGTTCCATTGGTAACGGGAAAGTGCAGGAGCACATGTTCTCTGCATTATTGCATCAGCTGCTTTATGTCTTTGTGGTTTTTAACAGAATTAAAATGAACAAACTGGTTCTACCATCCGGTCAGTATTTTCTGTATGGTAATGGACTCACTAATTGATATTAACATAGTCGTATGGTAAATAATATAACCATGCCAATCGATGAACCACTGATATTGCACTTTAAGTGCTATCTGTAAGTAAAATATAGTTCTCAGGTGAAATTGAAGATCCCAAAGAGCCCAACCAAAAAATGGAATATACAAATACGACAACTTAATAACACATAGAAATACGTTTTCTCAGCCCTATTCTTAAGGCCCAATCTCGCGGTCATAAGATGTCTCCTTTAATGGGCTGCTAATCACTCTGTGCTGTGTTACTTAGCCAGAGGTAATGCAAGTCTACCCTCCAACTGAGTTTCTTCTCCACAGGTGGCATTACAATGTCATTTCTATTCTCCACACTCTTGAAGCATCTGACAGCAAAAGCTACCAGATAACTGATCACTCTAGACAAATATGAGATGCAGTATGTGCCGAAGAAACTTTGAAGTAAATTGCATGAGCATTTTTAAACACATCCATATGCATTGTGTTTTTTTAAACATCAACATTCACATCAAAAGGATGCACAATCAATTATGGCATTATCTTTATTCAGAATATGCCCTATTTTTAAAGTAGCCATGTTTACTCCTGGCTTTCAACATATTTGTACATAATTGAGGTCCATAAGAAAATATTTAAATTTCTTGTTTTTGGACATCAGAGAAAATTATTTTCCCTTGTTTTCAACTCAATATACAAATGGAAAGATCGCAAGATTCAAGAAATCTTCAAAGAACAATCTGTTAGAAAGATCTCTTCGTAGATTAGCAGCTAACCACTCTAGGACTTGTAGTTTTGCTTTAAAGATTGTATCCTTGTTCCTCATATCAACTAATCAAATTCCAATTGTCATACAATGTGGAAGGATGCACTAAAAAAAAAACTAAGAGTCAGCTATTAGCAAGTAATGTCACCAACAATTGGCATTGCATGTTTCACAAAACATATACTCAACACACAACAACACATAAACAAATAACTGACTTACAACTAAGAGCTCTTTCACACAGGCGGACCGTATGTCTGTATTTCATCCATCCGTTTTCGGATGAAATACAGACATACATGCATCCCTATGGGATAGCGGGTGTCAGCGGATGAACATCTGCTGACACCCGATATCGTCCGTCTCCGCTGTGGTCCGATTCTGCAGACGGAGGAAAACACTATTTTTCCATCCGTCTGCAGAGCGGATCGGATGAACACGGACAGACGGTCCATGTTCATCCGATCCCCCATAGAGGAGAGCGGAGATCTGACAGGGCGGTCCCTGCACACTGTCATCCGCCGGCTCAGCGGGGATCAGCGGAGCGATCCCCTCTGAGCAGCGGATCTTCACGGGGCAGATCAATACGGATCCGTCCCGTGTGAATGGGGCCTTAATGAGAATCAGGACAACATGACTCAAGCACAATTTGTAGCAATATTAAATTCAACTTGAATCAAAAAAGTCACTAAAAAGTATTATGCCCCGTACACACGGTCGGACATTTCGACCACAAAATCCGTCGGATTTTTTCCGACGGATTTTGTCCGAAGCTTGTGTTGCACTCACACGGTCGGACAAAGTTGTCGGAAAATCCAATCGTTCAGAACAAGGTGACGTATAAAAACGTACGACGGGACTACGTAGAGGCCAGTAGCCAATAGCTTTCGTTTCCAACATATTCTCTACACATGATTGGAAAAAGTCTGATCGGATTTTGTTGTGGGAAAATTTTAGATCAGGCTCTCAAAATTTTTCCGACGGAAAAAGCCCGCTAGAGCCCACACACGATCGGATTTTCCGACAACATAATCCGATCAGACTTTTTCCATCGGAATATCCCACTGTGTGTACGGGGCATTAGACTTTCTTACATGGAAAATGAGAAGTGTGAATCCATTTGGAAGACATTAGACATGTGCACAACAGAAAAATGTGTTTATTTTCGTTTTGTTTCTTTTGTTTCCGTTGATTCGTAACGATTCGTAAATTCGTAAGTCGTCGGTGTTCGTATTCGTAACGATTCGTATTTTCGTAAGAGTTATTCTTTCGTTGATTCGTTTTTCCGTTAGTTTAATTTTCGTTTATTCGAAATTCGGACGCATTCGTATTTATTCGTACTTTCGTAACATTCGTAACATTCGTAGATTCGTAATCGGAGCATAATTCATAATTTTATGTAATGTGTATGCTATTATTAAATTTTAAGAGACACGGAAAATTACGAATCGAAAAAAAAAGTTACGAATGTACGAATTTTTTCGTTCAATCCATTCGAAGCACGTTAAGCAGCGCCATTGTAAGAGACACGGAAAATTACGAATCGCAAAAAAAAATAAAAAAGTTACGAATGTACAAATTTTTTCGTTCAATCCATTCGAAGCACGTTAAGCAGCGCCATTGTATGAGACATGAAAATTACGAATCGAAAAAAAGTTACGAATGTATGAATTTTTTCGTTCCATCTATTCGAAGCACGTTAAGCAGCGCCATTGTAAGAGACACGAAAAATTACGAATCGAAAAAAAAAAAAAAAAAGTTATGAATGTACGAATTTTTTCAATCAATCCATTCGAGGCACGTTAAGCAGCACCATTGTAAGGGACATAGAAAATTACCAATTCAACAAAAAAAAAAAAAAGTTACGAATGTACAAATTTTTTCGTTCATTTTGATTTTCGTTGTTCCTGTTTTCGTTTTTCGGATTTTCTTCTTTTTCGTAGATTCGTTGTTTCTAATTAGTTTTTTCGGATTTTCATTGTTTTTCGGAATCGTTCAATTCAAACGATTCATTGTTCGTAAAAAATTTTAGCGAATCGTTCATTCATTCGTACGATAACGAATGAACGAATATAACGAAAAAAAAAGAAAAACGAAAAAGAACGAAACGAATTGCACATGTCTAGAAGACATACACTTGCCTCTTTCTGCATAACACCTGAAAAAATCATCTACTAAAATAGAAATATATTAGAAAGGTGTTCCAATGCAACTATCTTTGAAGTATAATAATATATATTGATGATCCAAATTGTTTATGCTTATAAACTGACATGTTTTGGCTTTTAAATGTGCTTTTTTATTATTTTTTTAAAGGGAACCTTTTACCTGCAACTAGAGGAAGCCCACCACAAGCTGATTGCTGATTTCCCTTTTCTACCGCCCCGACATCCCCAAAGCGCTGCTGGCTTCCCTCCTCTCTTCTGCCGCAGACTGCTGTGGGGGATGTTTCAGGATGGAGCGTGTGGCCCCTTCCTTTTCTGAATGAACAAAGTGAGTGGAAACTGAACTCAGTATTACAAGGCCATGGACTTTCCACCCACCTCTGCACAAAAGTTGTATTTAGCCAGTAGCAAGGCAAAACATTTATTTTAAGAGGGCTCTAAACTATCTTAATAACAATGGGGTTCATTTACAAATGATAAATACACTGTTTACTTTGCAGGGGAAGTTGCATTTTGCAAGGGAATTGACTCCAGAGCTTAGTGAATGTGGTGAAGGTTCACTTTGCGTAGAATAATCAATCACATGCAAGGGAAATTAAAAACAAACCAGAATTTTTGCTTGCACATGATTGGGTTATAGAAGTCAACAGAGCTTCACCCCATTCACTAAGCTCTAGGGGAAAAATCTTTTGCAAAGTATAGCAACGGGAAGACACTACCAGAAAGGTTAGAGAGTGCTGCTCACCCCCGAAAATGGAACATGGGAAAAATTCCACCACAATGGGGTTTTTAGGCAGCAGAAAATGAAATGTTAAAGGGTACTATGTAAAAATTCAATATTTATTGATGTAGAAAAACATAACACAGTAGTTAAAAAAGCTCCATTAAGAAAATAATATACAAATCAATAAAAAGAATGGGTATACATTTGCAGACAGCAATTTCATACAAACATTGTACAGAAATGTCGACAATGTGGAAATATGGCCCAGACACGTTTCAACCCACATAGGTGTCTTCTTCAGAGGGACAGTCTGCTAGGAGAGAAATGTCATGAATACATGTATCAATTGTTATTTTTATACAATGTAGGTACTTGATAATATAATATAATTTCCCAGTAGTGTATATCCAAAAGGATAAATAAAATTTTTTCCTATATGCAGATCCTTCTTAAAAACAAACAGCTTATCTCTCCCCACATTGGGTTTCAAAACCTTCAGTCACTGCTGTATACCAGGGGGGACCAGGGTCCAATGGTGTGGCTTGCGAAAGGTCACATTTATAAAACCCCTTGCAAATGTAACTTCCTTTGTAATTAAACAGCATATTTGCCTTTAGTAAATCAACCCCATGGTTTAGGTTTACGGCCAAAGCATTAGTACATGGTACATACATGGGAGAATCAATACATATGTCCTTTTCACAAAGGCTTTTGTTTAGAAACAGATTTCCTTTAAAAACCTAAATCCAAGCATAAATGAAATAATTAACATTGATTAACATTGTTCTCACGGCTTATATGAACTTTTATGCTAATTTTTCTTAGGGATGATCTAATACAGAGGAATACTTACATTGATCTATATTCTCCCAATCTTCCTCCCCACCAGCTTTAGTTGTGACTTTGTTCCCAAAGTTGGTCTTCTTGATACCCTCCAAACAGTCTTGTTACTGCTCTTCTCATCAATGTCACCAAGTACGATGCAGAACCATGGGCCTCTGTTTCGTCATGCATTGTATGAAATGACATTGGAGTTCCGGTCCACATTTCAGCTTTGCAGAACTGGGCAGTGGGCCATGGGAGGTATTTTTCTGTATAACAAAAACTAGCACTTCACTCTGGAGGGGAGAGAAGGTCGGTGTTAATTATTTAATTAATGCCTCTAGTTCCCATTTAGGTTTAACCACTTTCAGACCGGACCATTTTGCTGGCTTAAGACCAGACCACTTTTTGCAATTCGGCACTACGTCGCTTTAACTGACAATTGCGTGGTTGTGCGACGTGGCTCCCAAACAAAATTGACGTCCTTTTCCCCCACAAATAGAGCTTTCTTTTGGTGGTATTTTATCGCCCCTGCAGTTTTTATTTTTTGCGCTATAAACAAAAAAAGAGCGACAATTTTGAAAATTATTTTTAACTTTTTGCTATAATAAATATCCCCCAAAAATATATAAAAAAAAGTTTTTTTTCCTCAATTTAGGCCGATACGTATTCTTCTACATATTTTTGGTAAAAAAAATCGCAATAAGCGATTATTGATTGGTTTGCACAGAAGTTATAGTGTTTACAAAATAGGGGAAATTTTTATAGCATTTTTATTAAAAATATTTTTTTTACTAGTAATGGCGGTGATCAGCGATTTTTATTGTGACTGCGACATTATGGTGGACACATCGGACAATTTTGACACATTTTTGGGACCATTGTCATTTATACAGCAATCAGTGCTATTTAAATGCACTGATTCCTGTGTAAATGACACTGGCAGTGAAGGGATTAACCACTAGCGTGTTACTAACTGTGGGGGGGGCGTGGCTGTGATCTAGTGAACACTGATCTCTGCTCCAATCACAGGGAGCAGAGATCGGTGTCACTAGTTGCTAGGCAGAATGGGGAGATGCTGTTTTCTTCTGCATCTCCCCGTTCAGCCATCGAGTGAGACGATCGCGGGTACCCCCGCGGCTATCGAGTCCGCGGGACCCGCGACCGGACTCACGGGGGTCCCGACCGGCGCAGCGGCATCTTAAAGGGGACGTACCTGTACGCCCTGATGCCTGTCCGTGCCATTCTGTCGACGTACATTGTCGTGCGCCGGTCAGGAAGCAGTTAACAGTGTCAGTGCTGGAAAGACACATCCAATGTCACTGAAGGCACTATGGGGTTGATTTACTAAAAGGGGAGAGTGCAAAATCTGGTGCAGCTCGGCATATCAACCAATCAGGTTTCAGGTTTTTCTTCAAAGCTTACGTGCCGGTTCACACTGGGACGACTTGTCAGGCAACTTAGCCGCCTGACAAGTCGTGCCCCGTTCTGTACAATGGAACCGTTCTAATTGGAGCGACACAAGTCGCTCCGACTTAGAAAAAGGTTCCTGTACAACTTTGGGGGCGACTTGAGGCGACTTGCATTGACTTCTATAGAGAAGTCGTTTTGCAAGTCGCCGCTGCTGTCCTGTCCAGGTCGCCTGAGGCAGTCGCGCTGCAAGTCGTGCTGCCTCAGTGTGAACCGGCACTAATTGAACAAGCTGAAGTTAGAAGCTGATTGGCTACCATGCACAGCTGCACCAGATTTTGCACTTTCTAGTTTTAGTAAATCCACCCCTATGTGACTGTACATAACCAGCAGCTATGGATCCAATTGCATGTCAGCTGACTGCCAGATCAGATGCTGATTTTTGCTGATTTTTGTATTCTAGTCTCACCACAACAGTTTTTAAATCTCTTATTGCCCATCTCAGAACTACATTTTTAAAGTACTCTATAAATAATATCTTTTAGAAAAGAAAAGGTCAGGAAGCTTAACCCCTTGCCGACCAACTCACGACGATATACGTCGGCAGAAAGGCATGTACAGGCATATTAATGTACCTGTACGTTGCCCTTTAAGATGCGGCATTGTGGGAGCGTGCCGCGAGCTCCGTGAGTGTGATTGCGGGTCCCACGGACTCGATCTCAGTGGGGATACCTCTCGCGGAGAGGAAGAACTGGGAAATGCTGATGTAAACAAGCATTTCCCCATTATTCCTAGTGACAGGACACTGATCACAGCTCCCTGTGACCGGGAGAGGTGATCAGTGTCGTGTCACACGTAGCCAACCACCCCACCGTTAGAATCACTCCCTAGGACACACTTAACCCCTGCAGCGCCCCCTAGTGGTTAACCCCTTCACTGCCAGTCACATTTACACAGTAATCAGTGCATTTTTAATCACGCTGATTGCTGTTTAAATGTGAATCGTCCCAAAATAGCGACAAAAGTGTCCGATCTGTCCGCCATAATGTCGCAGTCATGATAGAATTTGCAGATCGCCGCCATTACCGGTAAAAAAAATATATTAATAAAAATGCCATAAAACTATCCCCTATTTTGTAGACGCTATAACTTTTGCACAAACCAATCAATTAACGCTTATCGCGTTTTACCAAAAATATGTAGAAGAATACGTATCCGCCTAAACTGAGGGAAAAACATTTTTTATATATTTTTTGGGGATATTTATTATAGCAAAAAGTTAAAAATATTGTGTTTTTTTTTCAAAATTGTTGCTCTTTTTTTGTTTATAGCGCAAAAAATAAAAAACACAGAGGTGATCAAATACCACCAAAAGAAAGCTCTATTTGTGGGGGAAAAAGGACGTCAGTTTTGTTTGGGAGCCACGTCGCACGACCGCAAAATTGTCAGTTAAAGCTGCGCAGTGCCGAATCGCAAAAAAACGCTCTGGTCTTTGGCCAGCCAAAAGGTCCGGGGCATTTTACAATAATATACTGCAGATAGCAACTAGCTATAATAAAATATAACCAATCAGATATCTGTTTTCAGCTGCATACAGCAGTCAAAATAGTGAAAATTTGTCTTTATTATTCATATTATATATATATTAATGTTTTTACTACAAGTCTCGTGTATCAAAAAAAAGCAGATTCAGTCACTTGCCAACTTATTCAAATCATATCTATAGGCACCTTGCTGCTGTGACAGGGTTTTTTCAGCAGTCATTTTCTGGTGCAGATTACAAAATAAAATGAAGAAAGTGACTGCTACAGGCAACTTAGGTAAAGTGATTTTAGATGTTTTTCAGACCTGTTGTGCATGTATATTATGTTTCTATTCTTTAGAGTTTTGTAACTGTTACTATTAAAGCGGAGCTCCACCTGATTTTTAATCACTAGCTCCCAATTATTATTTATCTCGATTAGATATAAATATGACAATTTTAAACATGTACCTTTTTTTTCTTGTTATCTTTCCCATTTCCGGGTTTCGGGCATTGCGGGTATGGGCGGGGTTGTTGCGGCTATTACGCCACTTCCTTTGTGCCGCACTGTCTCCTGGGATCCTTTTTTTTTGTTCCTGGCCTGCGGCAGCCTGGAGCGAGTTCTCGCGCAATTTAGAAGCCTCAAGTGACGTCATTACGACAGTCACGTTGAGAGGGCGGTTCACCTCGACGATTGTCCGCTCTATCTAGAGGTAATGGTATTTCCGCGCTAATATGGGTTGGGCCAATGGGTAAACGGAATGGTTTGCAGCAACACCGAAAGGTCAAACAGTACCAGGGAAAGAATGTAAAAAATCAATATATGGTGTTGCGCTCCCAGGGGCTGTACCGAATAAATGGACTATTACTGGTGTACAGCATCAAAAATTAAATAATAACACAATCAATAAATACACATGGATATAAATAAAAAATATATAAATAGTGACATCAAAATGTGACTAAAGTGCATAAAATTGACTAAAATAAAGTGTAAAATTAAATAGTGATAAAATTGTGCAAGTTGCTAAATGATCCAATGGACTGTGCGTTGTGATGGCAACAAAAGCTGTTGATGGCGCTCGTACGTAAATATTACTGCGCATGCGCAAGATCTTAGATAGAACGGCGTTCTGGGAGATGCACGTCACTGAATCCCAGAAGAGAATGCCTGTGGGCTTCACATGCCCAAAGGCAAGATGAAAACTATGGAGAAGAGTTTTATAAAGCGTTATTAGATTATAAAAAAAGAATGGGAAAACTTCTAAAAACGGGGCATGTAAGTAACATGTCAAAAGGAAAGTATTTATAAATGTCACCAAAAAAAAAAAAAACGGCGGAGGCAGTGGAGCCCCGCTTTAAGGTAACTACCACCAGTTTACTAGAAAGTACTTTTTTTTCAGGATGGTGAAGCTTGTGTTTGGCTGCTGTGAGCTTTAACTGAGGACACTCAAACTAGCCAAATAACAAACCAACTAAGCATCCAAGTACTGGCCCAATACATTACCATTCAGAGCTTCCATGCTACAGAAAGGTTCTGCACCAAAATTAGCCAAACACCCACACACCAAATATGCATCCAAGTACCACACCAACCAATCATCTTTCAGAGCTTTTAGAAGTACAATGACGCTCAAGAAAGCTTAGCCAATAAATGGCCAGCCCAAACATCTGTTAATTATTTTGGCAATGTTTGCTGTGCATGATCATGCTGTCCTGTATAGGCTACATAGTCAAAAATTGCCAAAAAATTAAGGGGTTAGGAAATAACATTTTAGCTGTAGAAATATAATTTGGCTAATGAAAAAATGGCTTTAGATACACTTACATTTTGCCGCAAAATTGGTGAGGGGTTAAAACTTCTGTCAGGTTTCTGTTGCTGTCCACCAGGACCACTATCACTAATGCCCCGTACACACGGTCGGATTTTCCGACGGAAAATGTTGGATCGGATCATGTTGTCGGAAAATCCGACCGTGTGTGGGCAACACCAGTTTCGGACAAAATCCGTCTGAAAATATCCGACGCATTTTGTGGTCGGAATGTCCGACCGTGTGTACGGGGCATAAGACTGATAGCGAGGGGAAATCTAAAATGTTAAGCTATTACTGGAACAGGAATATAGGAGAAATGCTCCAATGGAGGCACCTGTTCCAGTGACAACTCTCTAATGTCCCGTACACGCGGTTAGGAAATTCCGACGGAAAATGTAATATCGGACCATGTTGTCGGAAAATCCGCCCGTGTGTGGGCTCCATCGGACTTGTAGGATCTCAAATTTTCCGACAACAAAATCCTATCAGACTTTTTCCGATCGTGTGTCGAGAATTCCGACAGACAAAGTGCCACGCATGTTTAGATCAAATTATGACACCAAAGCTATTGGCTACTATGGTGAACGTATTCCCATCGTAACAGACGAACGTCATCACGTTCAGAATGATCGGATTTTCCGATAACTTTGTCCGACCGTGTGTATGCAACACCAGTTTCGGACAAAGTCCGTCGGGAAAAATCCAACGGATTTTGTAGTCGGATTTTCCGACCGTGTGTACGGGGCATAAGGCTGGATTCACACCTATGCAGTTTTAGTGCTTTTTGCATTTTGCAGATTTGCACTACAGAATGTGTTCCATAGAAAACCATGTTAAATGCTCTCGTCTCAAATCATCTCCTTTCTATTCTGACTTGAGACAGGAAATTAAGGAAAGTCTCCACGAAGGGACACAGATAGCAAAAAAAATGATACTTGACAGGGGTTTTATCTATTCTCCACTCTATCCAAAACGAAAGGAAAAAAAACAAAAAAACTGTTGCCTTTGTATATACAGTATTTATGTAGTTATAGCTATTTTTTTTTACCAGAGTTCATTGCTGTCACTATTGTTGACTTAACTAAAATTTAGTCTGCTTTTAATACTTTAAAGCCACACTTAATAGTAAGCAAGTACAAACTTGAATAAGTATGAAAACATTAGCCACAGTCTGCTAGGCATGTGTTCATTTTGTGCAAGTAAAAAAGCATTTCGTTGAATTATTACTCGGACCATTCACAATCCCTGATTTACAGCTTTTGTACACTTTTTTCCTCACCTGCAGACCCCATGGGGGAATGCTGATTGCTTTAATTTTAACGTTTGGAGTAAAACCCATTCACGAAACTTTCTGGCTGTGTGATTCAAACTCAGTCTCTCTTTCCTCTTTTTGTTCTCATACGAAAATCAATTCACTTGAAGAGCCTCTTAATCCCATTTTTGCAATCAACAATCGCCACTTGTATACCGCTCTAATAGATTAAGAACCGGGATGATGCGGTTGTCTGGTCTGATTCAAGCCTATTCAGGTAACTGCAGCCTTAGGCACTTTGTAGTACCAAGTGTAGGACTCTACAGGAAGACTTTTTGCGATCATAATTTCCTGTGGAGCTATGCACTGCACCCACTGAGTACTCTGAATTACTTTTAATTAGCCCCGACAACCACAGAGAGCAGAAACCTAGCAAGTAACAATAACCAACTCATTGAGCATGACTTGCATGGACTATATACTTTTTATCCTTGCATTAGAAAAGTGAACAGAATTGCAAAACGTATATCTATTTAAATGAGAGTGACCTGCCATAAATCAAGTGTAAAACAAAGAGAAGATACTTTGGCTGGTGGAAAAGGTAAAGTGGTCTGGATCATAATTAACTAAAAAAAATATAAAAAAAAACTTTACAAAAAAAACATGTGAAAGGTTTGGGACCTACCGTGTTGCTATGGTAACTATAGGCAAGCACATCCTGAGTACTGTATTAATATCATAAAAGCTTTCTAGTTGCACAAAGTAGATTGTACTGTAGACTATGACAAAACCCTCAAGTATAGTTCACCAACTCTCAATTTCAAGTCACAGATAACAATAAAATTTAACTAATATATAAGAGAATTATGGAAGGCCAATGTTGGTTTAAAGAGAAGGCTATAAATCATAAATGTTATTACCCTGGGAATCCATCTCCCCATCCCTAAGGACCCTCCATTGGCTCATGGTAAAAGATAGGATCACATTCAAGACCCTCTGCCTCACCCACAAATGTACACAAGGAAATCCTAGTCCTAATGTTGAGAAAGGAGTGCGACTCGTCACTACATCCGAGTGCGCATGCTCACGAAACGCGTCCATCTTTGATGACGTCATCCCCCTGAGCTCGTCGCTTCCCTGCTATCCAAGCCTCGTTTTGAGGCCGCCTTCCGGAGCCGGCCCTTACCATCCACAGGAAGTGCTTCTATGGAACTGCATGGACAAAGCTGACAGTCATACATCGCTGGGGAGCCGCCACTGAGAGACATATACCATGCTGTTTACTATCTTCACAAATGTGAGTGCATTGATATTGCTGTAATAAAATTTCCTTTTACCAAAACTACTACACCCAGAGGCTCTTTTTCTCCACTTGTTTTTCACAAGGAAACGCTCCTCAATACCTATGTGAGAAAATAAAAAAAAAACATACCAAATCGCAGCCTTCGATCAACAAACCAAAACCGCCTTCTCATCCCAAAGCCCGCTACAAATCTAAGAGAGAACGAAGATTCGCAGTACAGGGACCTCGGCTATGGAACGCTCTACCAAACAACATCCGCTTGGAAGAAAACCATCGGGCCTTCAGGAAAAAATTCAAGATCTACCTCTTCTAATATAGCAGGACAACAAGGACAGACCAAGCTCCTTGAGGCGATTCAGTTCGCATTTGCAGCGCTATACAAATCATTCATTCATTCATTAGATCTCTATGAAATCTGGAAGAAAGAAAATTAGGTGTATTGATGGTAGCACCCAATTGGAATCCATCGGATGTTTTTCTACTACTTAAAAAAAATCAAGGTTTCTAAGTGGTTGCTGTCCCACGTTTCCCTCACTCCCCTTGTTAAACTGGGCCTAGGCTACTTTTATGCAAGACATACTGGGAAATGAAAGTGTTGCTTGCTGCATGCGCATGTTGTCACTTTTTTGAGGACAGGCAAAAATGTAGCATTTATTAAAATTAACATTGGCAATAGGCCTCTAATGTGAATGAGGTCCATAGGGGAATGTGTGATCATTGACCTGAACTACAGTTCTCTGTACTCAAAAATACAGGAAAAGATGTCTAGAATTAATGAACCCCCATAACTTGCAAAAAAAATTGTAATATTCCCCATCCAATGCTTAAGCTCCAAGCTAGTAGAGTGTTTTGGAATTCCAAACAAAGTACACCCCCCCCCCCCCCCCACGCTACTTGCAGGTTATATTAAATGTTTTTTAGGTACTTACCTTGATTTCCTCCATGTGTTCCAACTTCTTTACTAGCATGGTAAATGGTTTCTATACAGTGATCTATAGCAGCCTTTTTGCAAGGGGTGCCTTCAGGTTTGTTCAGGGGTGCCTTGGCAAAAGGCCTACAATTCCTCAAACATTTTATCCAAGCCGGTGGATGAATCAAGCCTGCCTTTTAGTTACATAAAGCCACATGTTTTCATTGTGCACCATTACAGCCATCTAGCCATAGGATCCTAACAACCAATGATGTAATTGGTTAATAAGGAGAACATTGGGGGCCTACACTGCACTGCCCCTCCCCTGCCCCTCTCTGTCAGCACTGCGGTCACATTAGCTGAATGAGGGAGGGAAACTGAGGGAGAAGAGAAACATTGGAACACTAGTCAGTACCATTGTACAAAGGTGTATTTGCTTTGGAAGAATAGATCATCTCCATCGTTGGGTTTCCTACATGTGTGAATGTTGCTACTTTATGTAAAACTATTATGTACACACGGTCGGAAATTCCAACCACAAAATCTGTCTGATTTTTTCCAACGGATTTTATGCAACACTGGTGTTGCATACACATGGTCGGACAAAGTTGGCGGAAAATCCGACGGAAAAAGTCCAATGGAGCCCACACACGATAGGATTTCCGACAACATGGTCCGATCGGACATTTTCCGTCGGAATTTCCGACCGTGTGTACGGGGCATTAGTTTAGTTTTTCACATTTTAGAAAGGGGTGCCCCAAGATTGTGCAGAAATTTTAAAGTGAGCCTTGATCGAAAAAAGGTTGAGAAACACTGATCTAAAGCGTAAGGGTGTGGAAGAGACATTTGATTGTAAAATTTGCTAAGGCAGAGGCTAATATGATTAAATCTATGTACTTTGTAAGATGCGTTGGATTATGACAAGGTGACTTGATTTCATAGAAGAGGCTTATTCTGTTATTATTATTTTGCTGTTATTATTGTATCCCTATTTTTCTAAATATCCAAACAGTATAGACACTTAAGGCATGCTAAAATTGTCCAAGGTGGAAGTAATTAGAGTATTGTTTATGAATGATACCTTGGTAATTATAGTCAGCTATATTCTGTGTAAAAAAAAAAGTATAAGATATGGGTTTTCTCCTTCAATCAGCACTCCCTCTTTTACCTTTCTATGTTCAGAAAATAAAGAGAACAAAGCCGGAGTCCCACTGATTTGAAACTAGCAGAACAGACAAACAACACTGCACAACTGTTCCTTCATGCATGACTGGGATTAGGATAAAAGGGAAGAAAAAGACTTCTGAGAAAGAGAAAACAACAAAAGGAACAGGAGTGCTGACAAAACTTTGCTTCTTTCTACCAAGGCAAAAGAGAGAAGAAAGGACCTGTTATAAAAAAATATATAGAAAAAAATCACGGCTTAACAACAACCAATAGTAAAGGACTTTGACCCTCCGCATTACTTACCAGTGAGATTTGGCTGGAAATGGGAAAGTCAAAAACAGGGCAGCCAAACAGTGGCCAGCCCCTTCAGGTTCAACTGTAAGAAAAACACCACTGTTATGCCTTGTGGTGCTGGTGACACCCAATGGTTGCAGTGACCTCTATGCCATCCACAGATGGTATTATCACTTTTTTTTTTTAAATAAAAATGATTGTTCGGTTAACAGGCACACTTGGATTACTCAGATCTTTGAAGCATGCATAATAGCTATAGAAGAGGATGGGGGAAGTGCAGACAGACTCCCCAAGTGCTGGTCTTATTTCGATGAAACCATAGTGGTAAATGTCTGACCACCCTCTGCTGTCTAATTTTGTTAAAACAGGTGTCCTAGACCTTTTCTACTTGCTGAAACCATTCAACATGCTGCAATCTGCTCCATCATTTTTGTTTCAAAAATTAAAAACATTGTACATAATTTCCCTAAGATGCAAAGTGTAAAATGCAGTTTGTGCAGACTTACAGGTATACTATAATCACTTAACTTATTCAAATAGTGACAAGTAGGGAAACGTCTGCTCCCATAAAGTCTGCTGGCTGCACAAGCCACCCATGGCCGACAATCCCTGCTGGCAGGTAACAAGAGTTCTATAGAAGGAATCTTCCTGTTTATGAACAGCACTTGGCCATACCCAGGGGTGGACCGACCATTTGGCCACTCGGGCACTTCCCGAGGGCCCCGGGCGACTAGGGGGCCCATCAGGGTTGCCAGCCTCAGTATGTACCAGGGACAGTATGTAAAAATCTGTGTTTTTTTTACATCTGTTTCTGAAATGTCCCTTGCCGACATCCTTTTGGTCTAAAAATCCAGAGTTTATAGCTGCCCCACCTCTCCAGTACCTTCTCAGCCAATAGAAACATGTCTGTGTATACTGTGTGTACATGTATGTGTATACTGTGTGATTGTATATTGTGTGTGTGTATACTGTGTGGCCCCATAATCTCTGATTGCCTGGGGGCCCCATAATCTCCTATTGCCCGGGGGCCCCATAAGTTGTCAGTCCGCCCCTGGCCATACCCACCTACAGCTGCCAGCACCAGTGTAAGCTACTGTGGTGGGGGGATGCACTGTTGTATGTGTCAGGGGAAGGGGGAAAAATTGTAAGTATGCATGGGGGGGGCATTGTTTGTATGTATGATGAGGAGAAGAATAGATACTCTGCATAGTATGTACTGTATATATGACTAGAGAGGGGCTGCATTGTATGAATGTGTAAGGAAGGGGGGCTATACTGTATGTACTATATGTGTAAGGAAGGGGATTGTAAAGTATGTATGTGTTAGTGGGATAGGCAGGGGATGCATTGTTTGTATGTGTGCCGAATGTAGAGTACTGAGGACTGTTTCGTGAATAGCCTCTTAGCCCCCGTACACACGGTCGGAAATTCCCACCACAAAATCCGTCGGATTTTTTCCAACGGTATTTGTCCGACACTGGTGTTGCATACACACGGTCGGACAAAGTTGTCGGAAAATCCGATCATTCTGAACGTGGTGACGTTCGTTGCGTACGACAGAACTACATAGAGGCTAGTAGCCAATAGCTTTGGTCTCGTAATTTGATCTGCGCATGCGTGGCACTTTGTCCGTCGGAATTCTCTACACACGATCGGAAAAAGTCCGATCGGATTTTGTTGTCAGAAAATTTGAGAGCAGGATCTAAATTTTTTTCCATCAGAAATTCCGATGGAGCCCACCCACGGGGGATTTTCCGACAACATGGTCCGATCGGACATTTTCCGTCTGAATTTCCGACCGTGTGTACGGGGGCTTAGTGCTAAAGACTCCCAGAACTCTCACCTTCTGGTAGACTTTAGCACTAAGAGGCTATTCACGAAACACAGATGAACATACATGGACATTTCAAAGTGCTTACATTCATCCAACATTACTCTTATTGGATCCATCAGTCTGTGAAGGCGGCGGAAGTTTACACTTTATTCACCAATTTAGAGGATTTTTAGCCTCATTATATATAATATTTTTGGGGGATTTATTCACATTTATGTTATTTTTATTTTTTTGAAGGATCATTACTTGACGTGATCTTAGGAAGAATTTTGGACACTCCATTGCAATTTTGCACACTTATATATCTATTTGCACATTTGGGACACTTTATTTGCAATTTTTGCGCATTGTTGTCTATGTGGAGTTATTCCTTTTTTTAGTGATATATTTTTTGGGTATCTCATCACAGTGTTTTTATAGTGATATTTATTTTTTGCGCAAAATCACTTTATATAGATTAACTACGAGTTATTAACTACCCCTGCGGAGCCCCACGTTTTGAACTGCATACAAGAAAGGGAAAGGGACCTAGGTAAAACTTTCAGGACAACACATTCTCAGGTTTACATACAAATCTTCTATTTGCGCGAACACACAAGAGACTAACTTTAAGATCCTAACTAGGTGGTACAGAACCCCAGTTAGACTGAAGAAAATCTTCCCAGACACTCCTGATCAGTGCTGGAGATGCAAGGAAGACAAGGGCACCATCATACATATTTTTTGGACCTGCCCCAAACTACAACATTTTTGGACGGAGGTCCAACGTACCCTCCAAAAAGCCCAGCGTACTTCCTGCTACACGCCACCAATATACCAGGGAAGATATACAAAAAGTCTATTATCCGGCACCTTCTTGACGCTGCTAAAGCTTGCATCCCTCTTAGGTAGAAATCTCCGCAACCCCTAACAGTAAGGATGTGGATTCGAAAATTAAGTAGATTGGAAGCCCTAGTTCTAACTGCGCGACACCAGCAGGAGCGATACTCTAAGACCTGGTCGCCATGGAACGTCTTTATCTTTTCACACGAAGGAAGAACCCTCCTTGACAGCAACCGAATGACTAAAAGTCATCCTACAAACTAAATAACTAACTATTGACCCTAATGGCTACAGAGTATCATGGTGCCCTGACTGATAGCCCCCTCATATGGTGGGCTCTCACAGAATTATCCTCCAGATCCCCACCCCCCCTCCTCCCCCCCTTACCCCTCCAACCCCTCTTCTCTAACGTCTCTCCTTCCTCTTTTTCTCTATATAACTTCTAACTATCCTTCTTTTCTATCCTTTTTCTCAGTTTTGGAGACCCGAATTAACGGGATCCAAACTCTTCTAGTATATTAAAATTAAAAATGAACTGGGATCGGTCTGGGACCCACTAAATTGCAACACACCTGCACCACTAGTATTGCTGCCCTACATACACCCAATCACAAGACGTTACTTTAAGCATATATCACATAAAACAAAAGAGAAGTCTCAGTTAAGCAAAATGTCATACTGTTCTTTGAATGCAATAAAAGGTTCTTGTATAAAACGTATACATGCAATGTGATGTAAGATAACAAACTGTGATTGCCCAGATGTCTGTCTTTGACCGTGTTCCTTAAATAAATAAAATAATTGTAAAAAAAAAAAATGGGGGATGGGGGGGGCGTGTACAAGATGGTGCTGTTAGAGGGCGCAAGGGCCGGAGCTCTGCTGGCCTGTTTAATTTATCCTCCATCCTGGCTTGTTATTTTTGCTCCTTAATTATTTTTTCCACCAGATTGCAGCACAAGGGGAGAAACTCTGCTTCCCTCCTCTGCCCGAGCCTGGCTCACCAGAACCGGGACCCCACGTGGCAGCTTCCTTTAGGCCTGCGTAGAAACATGGCCTCTCAAATGGAGGCGAAGGAACCCACAGACTCCCAGCAGCTTGGCTTCCAGGAAGTAATGGTGGCAATTGCGTCCTGTCAGGCCACCCATCACCAACAAGACAAAGGCTGTGCAGCTCGATGTGGGATTGATCAGGCAGGATCTGGATAAGATCCGCTCCCATTTGTGTGTGGTGGAGCAGCGGGTCAGCCAGACAGAAGACACTGTAATGGAGTATGCTGCCTCTCTCCAGACTCTGTGGTCTCTAGTCTGTGCCCTTAAAATTCAAGGTGGATGATGCCGAGAACAGGAACCAGAGCAACAACTTGAGGATTATGGGGCTGCCTGAAGAATCCTACTGTCTTTGTGGAAGACCTGCTCTGCTCCCTTTTACCTGGGGCACAATTCTCCTCTCACTATGTCGTGGAGAGAGCCCACAGGACTCCACCCACCCCTGGCCCCATAGGCTCCCCTCCTCGCACCCTGATATTCCGGCTCCTCCGTTTATGGGATCGGAATGAGGTCCTCCGGGTGGCACAAATGGTCGGTGAGCTGAAGTTCCAGAATGCCAGATTGCTGTTCTTTCCCAACTACTCGTTGGAAACGCAAAAGCTCCGTCGATCGTTTGACCAGGTGAAGGTGGCACTACAGGCCCAAGCTATAGGTTACAGCATGCTTTTCCCTGCCAGATTGAGAGTCCAAGATGGGGAGACCATTTGTTTTTTCCCTTCACCTAGAAATGCTACCACATGGCTGGAGACCCTCCCACCTCATCGTTGATCCAATGAGTCCCTCCTTCTATTGGCTCAGTTTCACGTAAGCTGTTGGTTCACCTGTACCTCAATTGGCTCTGGAGTGCCCTGCTGCTTACCTGCCCTGGCAGCAATAGTTCCAACATCTGCACCCAGAGCCTGTGTTTAGATTTTCTTTTCTTTTGCTCCCATTCCTATGTTATATCACAGTTGTTGCCTGCAAACTGTCATGGATGCCCCTCTATATAATATACTCTGCCTGCAATATTGGGTACTGCACCGTATTTTGTCTGCCTCTGTGTCATGGCTTGCAAGCCACCTGCTTGTATCTATACTCGTTAGGCTGGATTCACACGTATGCAGTTTTAGTGCTTTTTGCATTTTGTAGATTTGCACTGCAGTCCATTTAACATGGTTTCCTATGAAACACTTTCTGTAGTGCAAATCTGCAAAATGCAAAAAGCACAAAAAATGCATAGGTGCATCACTTGTCCGACTAATCAGCTCACAACATATATTCTGTATACTCTTCCACCTTCTTCCTCCCTCGTTTGGATCTGGGATGCTGCCTGACTCATTTACCTTCTATTGTCCACTAGGGCCTCATGGTTTCTATACAATAAGTATATACCCCTGGATTTATCCAGGAGACTAAGAATTTTTGTTTATATGCCAGCAACTCTGCTGTGACCTACTGAGCTCTCTGATTATAATTTCTCAGCTACATAGGGATCTACGTCCTCCCTAACTATGTTCCTGTTGGGTGTTTGGGAATGTATGCCTTACTTGCACTTGTGGGGAATGCAGGGTGGGGGGTAGTTGTACTGCAGTTGCAGTCTATTAGGGGAAGTTCTTTGTTTTTGGTTGGGGCTAACCCCCACCGCGGGGGGGGGGGGGGCCTTTCCCTCTTTACTGCTTTTGTTGACATGGTTTTTTTTTACTTCCCTTTTATGGGTCATCGCACTCTACGAATCTCGCCTACCCTTTTCATCCTCATATCTGTACTGATTTCCTATGTTTCAATTTAATATAATTTGTTGGAATGTCCGGGGTCTCAACTCTGCTGTTAAGATATCCCTGGTGTTTCAGTTTCTACAAAAGTCTGCCCCTTATATCTGCATTTTATAAGAAACCTATGTGGTGGGCTCTAGGGTTCTTGCCCTCTGGAAATTGTGGGTGGGGGCCTCTTACCATTCTACATCCTTCTGCTATGCCCGAGGAATTGGAATCCTCATACTGGGTTACGACACTTCTGAGTTTTTTATCTTTGGGGATTTTAACATGGTCCTTTCCCATCATCTGGATAGACTCCACTCCATAGATAGATCTTCCCCAGCGGGTGGAGACTTACGCTTTAACCGATGTTTGGTGACATTACCACCACCAAACTCGGGTATTTACCTGCCGCTCTAAAACATTCAAGGCCCTGTCTCGCATTGACTTAGCCTTTGCTTCTACGGCAACCCTCCGCTGGGTCAGAGAGGATCATCACCCCTCTAGAGGAATATCCAACCATGTTCCCCTCTGTCGTACCCTCTCCCTAGCTAATTTGCTGAATCTAAGGGTGTGGCGTCTCTCCAGGTACTGGAAATTAGACACCAAGAATCACTAATGGAGGCTATTTGTAACTATTGGGTCCTAAACCCGAACTTGACAAGTTGTGGAGTAATGTGGGATGCCTTTAAAGCCTGGGTTAGGGGGGGAAATATCTCCTGTATATCCTCAGTGCAGAGGGAGGCGGCCCGTTCCCTGGAGGTCCTGGAGGCAGAGGCTGAAAGGCAAGAAAAGGGTATATGTGAACTTTTCAGATGTGACTTATCATTCTGCCTGGTAACAGGCGCTCCAAGAGCTCTCTCTCTATGGAATTGAGCAGACCAAAAAATCCATGCTACACTCCGATCAAAGAGTGTTTGAGTATGGGGACAAAAATTTCCGACTGCTGGCCTGGTTGGCCAGGGTTTGGACATCCTCTACCCATATTGCAAGCATCCGCGATGAAGCGGGTCAGCTGGTAGTGTCCCCGGAGGGTATTAATGCAAGGTTTTCTAAATTTTTTCCTTGAGAGCCCAATTCTCCACCTCAGATCTTCACATTTTCTTAGATGGCATCCCCTTCCCTGTGTTGGAGGATTCTTCAAGAAATAGACTGGAGGCAGATATCAAACTGGAAGAGGTTCAGGCTGCTTAGGAAGGGTTACAAGGTGGCAAAACCCCTGGAGCAGATGGTTTGCCCATTGAATTTTGCTCCTAGCGCATTGAGCTACTTGCCCCTAGACTAACAGCCCTCTTCTCCGAGTTTGCAAAGCTGAAGATCCTCCCTGAATCCTTGGCAGAGGCTATTATTGTGTTGGTGCCCAAGCCCAGCAAGGATCCTCTGGGATACGCTTTGTATAGGCCCATCTCCTTGGCGTTTGGATGGAGGGATGGAGCATGGATGAGCATGAATGAGGATGGATGAGCCAGGGATGGAGCATGAATGTGGATGGATGAGCCAGGGATGGAGCATGGATGAGCATAAATGTGGATGGATGAGCCAGGGATGGAGCATGAATGTGGATGGATGAGCCAGGGATGAAGCAGACTTGCTTTAAAAAAACAGGCTGTACCTAAGGTGCTAATTGGGCTAATTGTGCTAGTTTATAGCTACACAGGGTATCCAGATACAGTTGGGCTAATTTACTAAGACTTCTTTCACACAGGCAGTGGACTTCATTGCTCCTCTGAAAAGAGATGGATCACTTTTTATCTGTGTTTGAGTGTAGGTTTGCAGGTGTTGAATTCAATGGGCACATTTGACAAGTGGAATGTCTACCAAACATGCCACATCAAGTTAAAATTGTTGCATGTGAAGCATCGTGGCCATGACAAGGTGAGCAAATGGTCAGTATTTCAGCTTGTAGACAGACAGTAAAAACACTATTTAAACACCAATTTTTACTGCCCCTCTGCGGTTTGTGTGAACGAGTCCTTAAGGAGTTGAGAATATTTATACAAATAATTGTGTGAGTATTTAATAATGCAATTATGTGAACAAGTTCTTGTTCATTTTGAATACACTGTCATGTGTAGATAAAACGCCTAAACAGGAATTTGCTCTTCACATGATTGGATAATTTAATATTCACACTTTTTGTTGTTTGAAGATTCTCAATTCCTTAGGTAAATGAGTGGGTAAGTCTCAATATCCCAGAGTCTGGAAAATAGCAATCAGACAGTTAAATACATTTTGTCTGACCTCTGTTAATTTAGCGTGATACAATGGCACTGGAGATGTGTGTTGTGCCCCACCCCTGCCTGAAAATTATAAGTTGACTCAGTTGACCATTCTTGTTCAGAGATGCAGTGGTCAACAAACAAGCTTGTCAACAAGCTTCCTTGCAGAAAAAGAAGGGGAAATTTCTAACCATTTAAAAGCCAACATTAGTGCTTATTAGGATGTACAGTACACATACAGTACCTCCTGGTGTATTTCAACTCTTACGTTTCACTCCCACATGGAGCTTATTTGCAGCTTTTCCATTTATTTGGCTGCAGCTTTACTAGTATGAAAACAGAGAGAGCATTACATGTTCTCGGTTTAACATGCACTTTCAGTTATCTGAGGTTAGACGTGCCACAATGCTTACCAGTGAAAGGCAGATTGCAAGGTCACACCTGATAACCATCTAAACACAGGCTGTAGCCACCGTTTTAACTGTCACATGTGTCAATGCACTACATTCCCAAACTGGGAAACTTGGGGAATAGGACCCCATTTTTATCCCCATATTTCCATTTCCATGGGTGAGATGTGGAGAGATAGAGACTCATAACACTTGAGTGACGGTTCAGCGCATCTCTCTATGATTCCTGATGAGGTGGACCAACTGCTAGAAATGTGCGATTAGTTTCGAACGAATCGGAAATTCGTACAAATTTTTTCGAAATTCGTACATTTGTACGAATCCGAATTATGAATTTTTACGAATACGAATTCTGTACGAAATACGAAATTTCGTTTACGAATTTCGGATCCAAATTATCCGAATCCAAACTACCAAATGATGAATTTCAACTAATATGAAAGAAATTATAGCGGATATAACGAATGATTCAAATGAATTTGAGATTCAGTATAACAAATACGAATTTCGTACGAATTGTTACGAATCGTTAATGTCGTTGCGAATCGTTACGAATCGTTACGAATATCGACACTCTACGAATAATAACGAATTATCCAAAAACGTATTAACGTTACATAACACAAGTCTATTGTCTATTGTTCACAAATCACTCAGAGGAAGTACGAAATATGAAATTTCGTATTCGTAAACGAAATTTCGTATTTCGTACTTCCTCTGAGCGATTGGTGAACAATAGACAATAGACTTGTGTTATGTAACGTTAATACGTTTTCGGATAATTTGTTATTATTCGTAGAGTGTCGATATTCGTAACGATTCGTAACGATTCGCAACGACATTAACGATTCGTAACAATTCGTACGAAATTCGTATTTCGTACGAATCCGAATTAAATTTCGTACACGAATTACGATTTTTTTTTTTTATACGGAACGGAACGAAACTAAACAAATTTTTTGATGGCTCCCATGTCTACCAACTGCATGGAGAAATGCATTGCATTCTAACTGGACCCCAACATTATGATCAAGGTGCAAGATCAAACTGTTTCTGTATATTTTGCGGATATACTTTATGTAGTATGTTGATGGGTGAGGGCAACTGGGGGATTATATGAAAGTATGTAAAGTATGAAGTCACAATTCTAATACTACTAAATTTAGCCATACTGAGGCCCTAAAAAGCTCTCTAGTGAAACTTTAAAAAAAAAAAGATTATTATACATGAGAAGATTTTTAACAAATGAAAAATGCTGCATATGTGTGATAAATCTAACTAGTACCTGTAAAGTCCCAATCTGTAATCAATATTTCAATGCACTTTCATAAAGAGTTAAATATCAGAATTGCCAGTAGGATGTGGAAAATTAGGTCAGAAGTTGAACCCCGTTAAATGTCTCTCTAGTATTTGCATAATATCAGAGCATCATTTCACAAGCGAACCTGACATCACACTTTGCTTGATCTGCATTTGCTCTCCACACTCTAAGTGTAGAGCTTCACACTCTTCTGCGTACACAAATTCATAAATTAAACATAATTAGGGCATTAAGTTTGCCGGTAATAAAATATTTTTTCAGTGAGAAACAAATAAAGTTTGCAGCATTCTGGTGAGAAGAGACTGTTAAGGTAGGCTCATACCTTTTAGAGAAAATGTTATTGCAATATCATGCATGAAATCAGACATACAACTTTATTGTTTCCACCCAATATATCACTTGAACTTTAATTTTGCTTTCGGAGAAGACGACAGCTGAAGCTTAAAATCTAAAATCAGTAATGAATTTAGAAAGTTTGGGAGGTACTTTACGTAGCTTACTGTGTCATGAAAAAATTATGTAGGCTATCATTGCAGACATCTCCCTTTGAAAAAGCTAGTTGCCTTTCTGTCATGTTGATGGCTTTAATGGACTTAGTCACTGACCTGATACAAGTTACATAGTTACATAGTTAGCTAGGCTGAAAAAAGACCATCCAGTTCAACCATAAAAAAAAAAAAAAAATAAAAATAAAAAATATCGTACAATCCAATATACCAAATTCTATACCCACAGTTGATCCTAGACATGTGCAATTCGTTTCGTTTTTTTTCGTTATTTTCGTTCGTTCGTTTTCGTACGAATGAACGAATCGTTCGAACCGTACGAATCCGAATAACGAATCGTTCGAATCGTACGAATCCGATTAACGAATCATTCGGATCGAACGAATCCGAAAAACAACGAAAATCCAAAAAAAACAAATTAGAAACATGTACTAATGAAGAAAATCCGAAAAACGAAAACGAACGAAAAAATTTGTACATTCGTAACTTTTTTTTTTTTGTTGAATTGGTAATTTTCTGTGTCCCTTACAATGGTGCTGCTAAACGTGCTTCGAATGGATTGAACAAAAAAATTCGAACATTCGTAACTTTTTTTTTCGATTCGTAACTTTTTTTTTTCGATTCGTAACTTTTTTTTTTCGATTCGTAAATTATTAAAATGTAATAATAGCATACACATTACATAAAATTATGAATTATGCTCCGATTACGAATCTACGAATGTTACAAATGTACGAATAAATACGAATGCGTCCAAAAATTAAACTAACGAAAAAACGAATCAACGAAAAAATAACTCTTACGAATGTACGAATCGTTACGAATACGAACGCCGACGACTTACGAATGTACAAATCGTTACGAATCCGAACACCGACGAATTACTAATGTACGAATCGTTACGAATCAACGGAAACGAAAAAAACGAAACGAAAAAAAAACGAGTTTTTTTCGGAAACGAAAAAAACTAAATGAAAAAAAACAAATTTTTTTGTTGTGCACATGTCTAGTTGATCCAGAGGAAGGCAAAAAAAAAAGTATAACTATAATGTTTTTTGGCATTTTTCGGACACTCATCTGCTCTCTTTGAGAGTATGACACAAAAGTACTGTATCTAGACAAAGCCCCAGAACTAGCATTTTTTGAAGGTTAGCAATAGCAGGCCCCATATATATCTCTCACAAAAGGTCTACTTTAATATATTGTGGCAACAAACTGCAAAGACTCTACAAAAACCTGTTAATTCATCTAATTATTGAACAAGTGCATGTCTAAGCGGTCTTGTCTACATGGCATGTCTGACCCCTGTGTCATATACTAGTTCTGGGGCAGTAAAGGTGAACCTATATGTTTCAGTTTGTTTTCATGGTGAATAATATAAGCTTAAAGTAGAAGTAAAGGAAAAACTTTTTTTTTTCACTTTGGATAGAGTTGTCACCAGAATTAGTATTCCCAAGATTTCCCCTTTATGCTCCGTACACACGGTCGGACATTTCCACCACAAAATCCGTCTGATTTTTTCCGACGGATTTTGTCCGAAACTTGTGTTGCACACACACGGTCGGACAAGGTTGTCGGAAAATCCGATCGTTCCGAACGAGGTGACGTATAAAATGTACAACGGGATTACGTAGAGGCCAGTAGCCAATAGCGTTCATCTCCAAATTTCTTCTGAGCATGCGTGGCACTTTGTACATCGGAAATTCTCTACACATGATCGGAAAAAGTCCGATCGGATTTTGTTGTCGGAAAATTTTAGATCCTGCTGTCAAATTTTTTCCAACGGAAAAAGCCCGCTAGAGCCCACACACGATCGGATTTTCCGAAAACATTTTTTTTACATCGGTATATCCGACCGTGTGTATGGGGCATTATTCTTGTGCAGATGACAACACAAAATTTAGGGTTTTCTTTCACCTTTTCTCTTTATGATAACAGTAACCAGTACAAATAGAGGGAGTAGACATACTTCCTAATCCCTCTCCACTCTATCAAAAAAACAGAGATTGATTTAGTAAAGGAGAGAAGGCTGTTACTTAGCAAAATGAATGTTCATTTTGCAAAATGTAGGTTCACTTAGACCCCTTTAACACTGATTTGCTTTACAGGCGTTTTTGCGCTAAAAATAGCGCCTGTAAAGCACCTGTAAACTGCCTCTTTTGCAGCCCCAGTGTGAAAGCCTGAGTGCTTTTACACTGTGGTGGTGCGCTTGCAGGACAGAAAAAAAAGTCCTGCAAGCAGCATCTTTGGGGTGGTGCGGGAGCGCTGTATATACCGCTCCTCCACCACACCTGCACAGAAAGGTCACTGCTTTCAAAGCACCTTAAAAGTGCTTTCAAAGCAGCGCTAAGTGGGCGCTTTTAACCTCTTTTTAACCCTTTCTGGGGGGTTAAAAGTGCCCCACTATCGGTGCCAAAGCGTTGCTATATCAGCAGTAATGCGTCGCTAAAACTAGCAGCGCTTTACCGCTATCGCCCGCACAGCCCCAGTGTGAAAGGAATCTTAGAGTGCTAAATAAAGTGAATCTTTGTTCACTTTATGTAGCCGTTCACGTGCAAAGGAAAAGGATTTCACGACTGAATAAGTAAGTGAACACAGCTTCAAATTATTCGTCATAAATACACAGAAAATAAACAAACAGTGCTTAAGATTCTCTGAAAATACACAAATAACAATATGCAATGCTAAATTTAAAACTGTTTGTATAAAATGCGTATCATAATAATAAAGCCTCTGTATGAACTATGGTCTCTGTGTGATGTCAATATTCCTCATTCACCAACTTCAAAAAGTGTATCCCAGATATCTGCATATTAGTGACAATTTTACTCTTTGGTGCTCCAACTATGCCCTCCATCCTCCAGAAAAACACCCTCAGATCGGCTGGACCGCAGATTATAAAGGGCTTAATGCGCTCAAGAAATTTCCAACAAATAACATCTACTGTGCAGCTCCTGCCTTCTTAACACATCAATCCCAATGGTATCGTCATATGTTATCCATAAAAACTTAAGAGAGAGAGAGACATACCCACAGTGTATTATCATCCTATTAAAAGAAATAATAATAAAAACAGTTGGTATGCTCACATTTTCAATATGCTCTCAGCACTATGAACATTAGCAGATAATATTTTTTTCTCGTTCAATAATTTTATTGAAGAAAAAGCAACAAAAAACATAACATACATTATACAAGGGAAGACCATTGTGACGGAGTAGGTATAAATCAGGCACAGAAAAGAATACTAGATAAACATGGCCTATCTGCTAACATACCACAAAGTAAAATTGTAGAGCAGGATGACTATAGCTTATCCCATTATAAGATGAAGAGGCCAGCTGGGGTTTACAAACTCAGTCAGAGCAATCTTAACAATCAACAGTCTATGAAAAATGGCAAACTGTGTTTGTCCGTCTACTGTGTAGAAGCCTAGTTACACCAGTAGAGAAAGAAAAGAGGGAGAAGAAGAGAAGAAATTCCCTGAATGTAGAGCTTCCCCTGATAGGGTGTTGAATAGAACAGAAAGTTGTGTTCCTCTTACCATGGCAGAAGCACCGATTCTTCAAAATCTGGTGGTAGACAGTGTTTAATCCATGGCTACCATAATTTGTCGATTTATTAAGGTGCTCTTTTTCAAGGGCTTCCATCTTTAAATGTGGCAGAGTGCGATTCATTCTGTGTTTAGTCTTGGCCACAGTCAAGGTAGGAGCTTTCCATGCCTTAGCTATTGTCTGTTTCGCTGCTGTCAAGAGCTGGGTTAACAGTTTGAATTGTTTATGCGTTTAAGATTCCAGCCTCAGGGTTAGAAGGGCAGTTACCAGATCTGGTGTGAGAGAGAGTTCGAACATCCCAGATGCAAGTGTAAAAATGGCTTTCCAAAAATCCTGCGCCACTGGGCAGCTCCACCATATGTGCAGGTGCGTACCAAGTTCAAAACGGCCATGTGATCAAGAGCAAATTTAGCGATTCTGGCGGGGACTAAGTCCCAACATGTAAGCACTTTGTAGTTGGCTTCAACTGATATTACGTTTGGTAAGGAGGCCTTGGTTTCTGACCAAATTTCCGATTCAAGATTAGTCCTCTAATATGTGGTTCCCATATACAGATACAGTGGATATAAAAAGTCTACACACCCCTGTTAAAATGTCAGGTTTCAGTGATATAAAAAAATGAGACAAAGATAAATCGTTTCAGAACTTTTTCCACCTTTATTAAGCAATCACATTCAAACTCATGTTAAATATAGAGTCAGTACACACCTGCCATCATTTAAAGTGCCTCTGATTAACCCCCAAATAAAGTTCTGCTGTTCTAGTAGGTCTTTCCTGACATTTTTTTAATCCCATCCTACAGAAAAAGCCATGGTCCGCAGAGAGCTTCCAAGGCATCAGAGGGATCTCATTGTTAAAAGGTATTAGTCAGGAGAAGGGTACAAAATAATTTCCAAGGCATTAGATATAACACGGAACACCATGAAGACAGTCATCATCAAGTGGAGAAAATATGGCACAACAGTGACATTGCCAAGAACTGGACATCCCTCCAAAATCGAAGAAAAGACGAGAAGAAAACTGGTCAGGGAGGCTGTCAAGTGGCAACATTAAAGGAGCTGCAGGAATATCTGGCAAGTATTGGCTGTGTAGTACATGTGACAACAATCTCCCATTTTCTTCATATGTCTAGGCTATGGGATAGAGTGGTAAGACGGAAGCCTTTTCTCAAGAAAAACATCCAAGCCCAGCTAACGTTTGCAAAAACACATCTGAAGTCTCCCAAAAGCATGTGGGAAAATGTGTTATAATCTGATGAAACCAAGGTTGAACTTTTTGGCCAGAATTCCAAAAGATATGTTTGGTGCAAAAACACTGCACATCACCAAAAGAACACCATACCCACAGTGAAGCATGGTGGTGGCAGCATCATGCTTTGGGGCTGTTTTTCTTCAGCTGGAACAGGGACCTTAGTCAAGCTAGAGGGAAATATAAAAAGTTCCAAATACCAGTCAATATTGGCCCAAAACCTTCAGGCTTCTAATAGAAAGCTGAACATGAAGAGGAACTTCATCTTTCAGCATGACAACGACCCAAAGCATACATCCAAATCAACAACGGAATGGCTTCCCCAGAAGAAGAATACATTGTTTTGCATAGAAATTTGGCGTCTTATATTGTAGGCCTATAATTCTTAGGAATAACTCACTTAAATCTGTCCAACAAGAGTCTAGTAGACATCCCGGGTATAATAAGTTTGAAACACTAAATCATAAATTATAATATAATAAATAACTATAAATAATTATCAAAAATAATAATATAATAATAACAAAATGTATTTAATAATGTAATCAAATCAAAAACACTGACATTTGCTCAGTCGTAGAATTGTCACTGTCGTTACTTTCAGTGTCTGATGACAAATTTCCCCACAAATCAATTTAATTGACAAATCTAGATACATGCAGAGTTGCCCAAAAGAAGCAAACCCATGGTTCTGCAAAACACATCGGGACACTCCATGCACCAGCATCCTTCAAGCTTCTTTATACTTTTTTGCTGCCTGTGTTGCTGATGCAATTTTAATAAAGTGTATGTAAAGTTTTTGGATAAAGCAGATAATTAAGATTTAGCTAATTCAAGAATAGGCCTTCCTCGTCCATGTATAGGAAGACCATAATTGAGACATGGAAAGGGGATACAGTGGTTGCCACCCTAATAGAGGTATGCACATTGGTGTAACAGTTTCAGAGAGAGAACAACATTACTACTAGAAACCAACATACTGCTGAGTGAGGAGTCTCATCTAGTCCATTAGGGATGGTATACTGTACTGCAGAATAATGTCACCCCCATGACTTGTCAGTGACTTGGCATTCATGCAGTCAAGGGCCCAGGCCATTTCTGTGTCAGACAGGATCCACATGGAAGCAGGACCCTAAAATATCCACAAAAGTCCACTGCACAGATGGTTTGAAAGTACTTCTGCCTTCCTTCTGGCTGTCAGCAGAAGTTACATTAAAACTAGGGACCCTGTTTTGAAAGTGAGTTCTTTCAAGAATGATATCACTCTTTGAGCAATAAAGGATAAGTTCACCTTATAACAATAAATGCACATTTTGTTTGCGGGTGCGATGCAGGACTCGTGCAAGTTTTGTCAGCGTATCTGTCTGCTCGTACCTCATATGGGCAATAGACATGTGCACACTGAAATATTTTGTTTCGAAATTTCGTTTTCATCCGAAAAATACATGTATTTAGTTACTCCCGAAATTCGTTTTTATTTTAGTTTGTTTTTCGTTAAAAATTGCATTTGTCCGAAAATCCAAATGAATTAAGGTCAAATCTGACATTGAAGGCTTATGGTGTCTGTCGAATGTTCAAAGAAGATTTGACGGAGCAGCTAAACTGTATGACTCTGTATAGTTTAGCTGCTCCGTTGAATCTTCTTAGAACTTTCGACAGACACCATAAGCCAAAGATTCGACGTTTGTATGTTTTTCGATGCTTTGTCGAATCTTTGTCGTTCATGTTGAATGTATATAGTTCAAACAGAAAATGGACTGGTGATAGTGATCACTGATCAGACAGGTAACAAGATAGGGTATATAGAATCTATATAGAATCTATAATATATAATCTATAATAATAAATCCCCCCCCCCCCCACAACACGGGCAACCTCTTAGGCTCTCACAACACTAGCAACACTAGTATCACTATCAAGTTCACAACACTAACACAATAGCAGCAGATTATTATGAAAAAGCTAGGTTGAACTGTAGCTTGCTTCACTATTGTTCTGCTGCTGTGCTTATGCTTAATTGCTAAATAATTCAAGTTCTCTGACAAACGGACCAGCTAAGATTGACTGTCTTCTGAAAGGATTCAGTGTGTGTGTCTCTCTCTGCTAGCAATTGTAAGTGAAAGTAAGTTGGCTGTACGTGTGTACTTAGTTCTGGCTATTTTACTGCTCCTCTTTGGTTACAATCAGCCAATAACATTCATCATTATCATTATTTTTATTTTACTTTCCCCACCCAATTCCAGCAGCGATCTTTTCTCTCTACGTCAAATCTTTTCTCTCTAAGTCTAATCTTTTCTCTCTATGTAGAATAATCTTGGACTAATAGAGCTAAGGTTAGGCACATTCGACCACAGGTTCGATGGACACAGATTGTTATTGTCAGCGTCAAATCTACTATATATATCGAACTGTTGTCACAACGAAAACGAAAATAAAGCATTTGTTTATGTCGGATCTTTCGTTTTTCGGATTCTGCACTTTCGTTACCTGAAATTCGGACGAAAATGCATTCGGACGAAAACGAATGCACATGTCTAATGGGCAAGCAGATACACACTGACAGGAAGAGACAATGAACTACCAGAGCACTCAACAGCACCATGGTAGTTTGTTAAGAACTACTGTACAAGCTGAAAGCCACAAAGACTGTCGGTACTTGTAGTTTCAATTTACAGACCATAAATTGGTCTGGATCTTCAACATGCTGCTGGAAACAAGAAGGTTGAAAATGTGCTGGTGTTCTATTTCTTTATAAGCACCCTGACATCACCTGGTAATTAAAAAAAGGAGGGTACAATTATGACTTATGGATAGGCAGATTAAAAATGCTCTAACATAAGATATTTTTCCTAATGTATTAAAAAATTGAACAGAACAGCTGTTAGCTAATAGTTAGAAAATATATTTTCTACTACTAGATCAAACTTCTGAAGCAGTGGAGCCTTTTAAAGCATAAAACAAACTTGAGTGATTTGATTAATTAAATGGTTATCTTTGACCCCTGTTGTGCCAACTGAATATTAAAAGTTTGGGTTCTTAAATGTATATAATGATACATTTAGAAATAATTAAGTTAGTGACAAAAATGAACCATGCTGCTTGATGCAATTGATATCACAAAAATATATAATTAAATAAAAAATACACATTTTTCTTTCCATAAATTGGATAGCAAAGAAAAAAAAACTTCATGAAATTCCTCTTCAATTCCTTTGTACCTCTGTTTTTATATATTTAATATCCTTTGTGTCTTCTCTTTTTTTTCCATAAATTCCACAGCCTGATCACTGCTTGATTAAAGGAAATGGGATGTAGAGGAATGAGACTATGTCAAATACAAAATGATTTCATCACAGTAAGATCCAAGAACTCTACGACATGCAGAGAGGGTCATTAAAAGCTCATATTATCTTTAAAATAAAAATCTACCACAAACAGAACTAATAGCTTCATGCGAACAGAAAAAGATAAACTCTGGTTCATATGAAGGTGAAACCTTCAGTAGTATATAGTAGTTCAAGCATTTAAATTGAATCTGGTTGTTGATGAATTACACTACAGTGGGGATCGAAAGTTTGGGCACCCCAGGTAAAAATGTGTATTAATGTGCATAACGAAGCCAAATGTCAAAAAAGTTAGATTTTATTTCCATCATTTACACTTTCAAAATTACAGAAAACAAAAAAATGGCGTCTGCAAAAGTTTGGGCACCCTGTAGAGTTAATATCTTGTACTACCCCCTTTGGCAAGTATCACAGCTTGTAAACGCTTTTTGTAGCCAGCCAAGAGTCTTTCAATTCTTGTTTGAGGTATCTTTGCCCATTCTTCCTTACAAAAGTCTTCCAGTTCTTTGAGATTTCTGGGCTGTCTGTCACACACTGCTCTTTTAAGGTCTATCCATAGATTTTTATAATGTTGAGGTCAGGAGATTGTGAAGGCCATGGCAAAACCTTCAGTTTACGCCTCTTGATGTAATCCCCCATGGATTTTGAGGTGTGTTTAGGATCATTATCCATTTGTAGAAGCCGTCTATATAGTGGTTTACAACACGTCATGTGACCCTTCTCTTTTTGTTGTAGAAAATAAAACCCATCATAATTTTTGCTGGAATCAGTTACATTTGCCACCATTCACCACATTGCCATTTAGATTGGCATTGTTCCCTATACCCCTACTAAGCTCCTGAGATCTTCACCGTGTAGCCCTGTCTAGTATTTGCAGAAAATAGGCTCCGCATTGTTAAGCTCCTACTTCACATGCACCCCATACTTCCTATCCATTCCTATGGTTTGGTCCATACTCTTATGGACAGCTGGGGGTAGAGACAAGCCAAAAAATGAATAAAGCAGTCATCATGCATGCTTAGTCATAAGCTTAGATGTAGCTGGGACTTTTTCCTGCAAAGGCCATGTAGCAGCTGGCAGAGCTGCAAAGCGAGGATCTCAGGAGCAGGCCTGTGTTAAAGTAATATTAATGTCGCTTTAAGAAAAAAAAAAAAAATAACAAACATGTTTTACTTACCATCCCTGTGCAGTGGTTTTGCACAGAGCAGCCCTGTTAATCCTCTTCTTGGGTCCCTCACCGGAAGTCCTGGCCCCTCCCCTCTGCTGGGTGCCCCCAGAGCAAGCAGATTGCAAAGGGGCACCCGAGCAGGCACA
Organism: Lithobates sylvaticus; assembly: GCA_028564925.1. NCBI lineage: Eukaryota > Metazoa > Chordata > Amphibia > Anura > Ranidae > Lithobates > Lithobates sylvaticus. The sequence goes on along the minus strand of CM053033.1, from coordinate 32,085,890 downwards.
CTCCTGAGCTGCGACTCTTCATGTCCATTAACACACAGAGCCACAGCTCAGCCCCGCCTCCTCTCTTTTGATTGTCTTAGTGTTTGGGATTGACAGCAGTGGGAGCCAATGGCCCCCGCTGCTGTCTCAGCCAATGAGGAGGTAGAGTCACCGGAGACCAAAGGCACTCATGCACTCACTGGATCGAGAGGGGGCTCGGGTAAGTATTGGGGGGGGGCTGCTGCACATAAAAGGTTTGAGCCTTTAGAACCACTTTAGAACCACTTTAAGTGTTTGGTAGGTGGCTTCAACTAAGGGGGACACGGAACAGCTTTACTAAAGCAAAATAAAAACAATTTCACTAAAAGTAAAGTTTCAGTAATATTTGCCTTAATTATAGTGTGATGTGTAATAGCCATTAGCCCTGATATGATTTAATTATTCACTAATTGCAGAAGGCAAATTATTTATTTTATCAATAGAATGCCATTCATTTTGCGGTTCTGAATCACAGCAATCCAGTAAAGGAAATTATCAAAATGCTCACACAGATAGACTGGGAATAGGTGGAGTCATCAGTCATCATTGCCTTAATCAGTCAGTGTACCTGTCACACCAATGCAGCTGTCATCAGTGCCCTGATCAGCTAGTGCATCTGTCACACCAGTGCAGCAGTCATCGGTGCCTTGATCAGCCAGTGTACCGGTCACACCAGTACAGCTGTTGAAATTAGTATTCATGCATTGTATATCATTCTCCTCGCTTTTCCTTCCAGACAACTCCAACTGTGGCGTCCAATGGTATCAAAAAGACAAAATTACTAAAATAGTGTAATACCACTTCCCTACTTGCCCATAGTAATATGATGCCCGCAGATGGGATCTCCCATCCTGGGCGGGCGTCATATGACGTCCTCCCCTTCCCAGCCATCTAGGGGGCATGTGCGCGCGCGCCGTGTCGCTGGGGACCCGATGCGCGTGCCCGGCGGCCGTGATTCCCTTGGAACACAGCAGGACCATGGATCTGTGTGTGTAAACACACAGATCCACGTCCTGTCAGAGGAGAGGAGACCGATGGTGTATTCCCAGTACAGAGCCATAGAGGAAAACATTCATACAGTAGAGATTTATTAGAGATATATTGTAACATATGGGGAAAATGAATGGAGTTTAAAAAATCTGAGGGTTGGAGGAATTTGATGGAGGTCTGGGGGAGGGGGAGGAGAGGGGTTTTTTTGGGGGGGGGGAATAGGGAGAATAACTGTATACTGTAAGCAATCTATGTAATGAGGATTTTTTTTTTTCAAATTCTTTATTTGTTAAATTAGATAGAAGAGTAACAGAACATAACATAACATAACTGCCACAACACATATCAGCAGAGAAAGAGACAAAAATATATATATGGTGCCATGTCGGAAGAGCTATAACCTAGTCTAGAGGATGAGTTGCTCAATAGCAGGTTAGTGTGACAGTGCTAACAGTCAGGTATCTTTCTCCCTTCAACCAATTAGATGGTACCCATGTACATGTCGCTCGCGATTTTGACATAGGAATGTCAGTTTTTTTATATATATATATATGAGTATCTTTATTTATATAATAAAAGAGAGACTAATAAAAAAAAAAAAACAGTGATCTATCTTATTGGATCTCTCTACAGCATCTCCTAATCTTTCTTTCCTTCCAAGCCTGGCTGCGGGTTTTTTGGTATGCTTGACCATAGCATAGCCTTTTTGGGATTATGGATGTATGTCTACATCCTTCTTTTTATTTATATATTTTTCTTTTCACTATATATGTGTTTTTTTTACAGGATCCCCATTTTGTAGGCCCCGATACACGTGGCCTCGCCACAATTAGGGACAAAACCCCCTCTATTGATTTGGGGCATAGTCCTTATATATTTTTTTTCATTATATGCTCTGGGCTGGAGATACCTCTATTACAGAGATTCACTCCAAGCAGCTATAATGTGTGCATGACGGTCGGATGACTCCACGTGACAGTGTCTTTCATTTTAAATGAATATGGATGATCTCATGTATGTCCAATTGACCAAGATGTAAGTTACCAGCACTTTAGACTATGAATTACGGGATGGATGTACTAACTTACTGTTGATTATTTGTATTTGAATTTTATAGATTATATATTTCCTGTTATACTCTAATGAAGGAGACAACACTCATCTCCGAAGAACGTTGGTTATAGGACTTTTGTATCGTCAATTTGTATATCTTGATTCTTCAATGTCCATGACCTTGTTCAATATTTCATGTATTTTTCTACAAAATAATTAAAATTATTATTCTTAATTTTTATTGTCTTTTGGTAGTGCCTAAAAAAAAAAACCCCCAGCGGATCTCTTTCTCTCTATTCTTCATGGAATGTGGCACACTTTGTAAATCTTACATATTAAAATTCCTTTCTCATAATGCACTTTATACAGCACTTATTACAAACCTAGACTGCACCTAAACCCAACCTATACTGCATTACACCAAACCATTACCGCACCTGAACCACATCTACCTTGCTAAAAGTATACCATACCTATACCGTACTTGTGCTGCATAGAGGTTAACTGGAACTGTCATTAAGTGCATCAACACTTTAATGCCCCGTACACACGGTCGGATTTTCCGACGGAAAATGTCCTATCGGACCATGTTGTCGGAAATTCCGACCGTGTGTGGGCTCCATCGGACTTTTTCCGTCGGAATTTCCGACGGAAAAAGTTTGAGATCCTGCTCTCAAATTTTCCGACAACAAAGTCCTATCGGACTTTTTCCGATCGTGTGTAGCGAATTCCGACGGACAAATTGCAACACATGCTCAAATCACATTACAAGACCAAAGCTATTGGCTACTAGCCTCTACGTAGCCCCGTCGTACGCAACGAACGTCACCACGTTCAGGATGATCAGATTTTCCGACAACTTTGTCCAACCGTGTGTATGCAACACCAGTGTCGGACAAAATCCATCGGAAAAAATCCGACTGATTTTGTGGTCGGAATTTCCGACCGTGTGTACGGGGCATTAGTGTTACATAACTGCAGAAACATAAGCTCCCCTACCCTGCCAGAAAAGATTGTGCTGTATGGCAAGGCTGTGTAAATCTCAGAACTGGATGGATAGAAGTACAAATCCTTTTCAATTTGAAACAGATCCCTTATATGTATTTCATCTGTGTGTGTGTGTTAGCTATTTGTCTTAAAGTATACTTTTTTAAACTCTTATAATAGTTGATAAATGAAAAGACAAAAAGGAAATATATCCAATCCGTTTTTATCTTTTGGGCACAGTTGATTAAAATTCACTCAATGTGGCATGTACGGTAATTATTAAATAACATCAGTGTCATATTTTTTTATTGATAGTGGAGTTTATTAATTGACATCAGATTTATGTTTTATAAAGATAATGAAATGTGTTAAACAACAGTATTATCATGTTTTATATTGATGCTGGAATTAATGTGGTATTTGCTGTATATTATAGCCAAGGTGTCTGACCTCTGCTATTCGAATGATGCCTTTCAAATGATCAGCAAGATTTACTTCTCCTGCCCTCTTGGACGCGCTCCTCTGAGGCTCTTATTTCTGTCATTTACGGCCACATCATTACAGATAATTGAAAACTGCCGCCAGCCATTTAGGCTGTAAAGAAATGGAATGCCATCGATCCTGAGTGTGTGTTCACAGCCTGAAAATGAAAGCAAGGCCAATAATCAGCCAATCGAAGAGAGACTTTCAAATGTAGTGTCTTTAACAATGAAACATTTTTGTATCATTGACCCACTGAAAATCTTTTTACACACTGTAAAAAGAATAATGAAAGTGTCAAATATGCCCAGTCCATAAATGATAATGATTTTTCATTTAGTTACTATTGTATTAAATTATTAATTATATTATTATTTTTATAAAAATGAAAAGTAGGCGCATGCAATAATCAAATTATAAATTGACAACAAAATTAGTGCTCATGAATAGAAATCAATAGTCTATATATATGAAAAAAATTCATAGCTGTAAGACTGGTGAAAACACACCTGAATGAAAGTGACTCTTGTGACAATTTTTCAGTCAAGTCCCAACTACTAGTGGCACCAACTGAACTGTAAATTCCAATGCTCACTCAACAAAGGATATTGACCCCTGAACCCAAGAAGGACAATATGCACTTTTGATGACAATGAAGGTGACTCCACAGCTCTGGGTACACTATTTTCCAAAATTGGCTCACAGTAATGGTTCCCTGGTCAATCCTTCATCTCTCCATCACAGCTCACAAAAAACGCCTACTTGTAGCAGGGCCTGGACCGTGCCTTGTTTACATGGGCATCTCCCCGTTCTGCCTCTCCGTGTCATGATCGCGGGCCACCGGCGGATATCAAGTCTGCGGGACCCGCGGGCATGCAGGCGACATACAGGTACGTTGTTTTGCGCACCCATGCCACTTTGCCGACGTATAACGGTGTGCGCTGGTTGGCAAATGGTTAAAGAAAACTGTAAATATGGGCTTGTGTATTTTTTTAGACATTGTATATTATGACTGAGGGTAAATGTCTTATTGTGACAATTAACATCAGTTATTTTTGTACAATAATTGCAGACTGAAAGTTTTTGCAAAATAACATTGACCGATTATTGCAAGTCTTCCATCATATTGTGAAAAATATTTTTTTTTTCATCTGAGATAAATATACTGTCAAGTCAGGGCCTACATGAGATGTTTGTTGTAGACAAGAGGTACACACAAGAATAGGTAATCCTGGACTATGATCTATGCTTTAGGCCCCACATTCAATCACTGTCCAAATCTTGCCGCCTCAACCCCCGCAACATCTCCAAAATATGCCTCATTCTAACCAATGACACCACAAAGCTCCTAGTTCACTACCTGATCATCTCTCGCCTCGACTACTGACATTTCCCTTCTCATTGGCTTACCTTTTCATAGGCTATCCCCCCTTAAGTCCATCATGAATGCTGCTGCCAGGCTCATCCACCTCACAAACCGCTCCATGTCTGCTGTCCCTCTCTGTCAATCCCTCTATTGGCTTACCCAACGAAAAAAATTCAAAATACTAACAACAACTTAGAAAGCCATCCACAATTCAGCCCCCAGCTACATTTCTAGCCTTGTCTCAAAATACCAACCTAATCGTTCTCTTCATTCCCCCTAAAGTTATAATAAAGATTAACTAACATAGGACACTACAGTTTATTCAGTAGGTATTTACATCAACAGAAAGCTCAGAAAGTCTAACATAGGTATTATTGTTAAAGGGTTTCTAAAGCCAAAAACATTTTTTTCACATTTTGGATAGAATGTTAAGAGGTTAGAACCCTTCATTAGGGGGTAAATCATAGTGCAACATTTTGAACATCTATCAGCAAAAGTAATTTAAGTAACAGCTTCAGATAATTTTGATATCTACGATGAATATATACCCAGGTTGGGTCAGTAATGATGCTGGATCTTAAAGTTTTGGTTCTTGATGATGTAGCAGAGAGAAAGTGAACTCTGAGGCATTGATGCTTCTAAACCATTGGAGCCCTTTACCAGTTAAGGAGCCTTGGATAAAAGAGTTGCCAATCTACAACTCAAAGTTTACAGCCAAAACTTTTTGTGTCTTGGATAGAATAAAGAAAGATTAGATCCCCTTGTTGTCTGTGTCCCCTCTAGATAGACCCACCCTCACTATTTGTCCTGCTGACCATTATCACCTATACATAAAGTGATGGTAAATCCAAGCTTTTACAGTTGTAACTAAGAAAAGAAATAAGGGAAAATCTGAGACACCTGTTCCAATAGGAGTTCCCCTCACTTTGTGAGGACAGGATGTGAAGGGAAATCTTCCTAAACATGACACAGACAGCAAAAAATAAACTGACATAACTTTGGACTGTTACTACAGGCAATTTTTTTTAATTAAAACAATAAACATGTTATATGTACTATATTACTCCAGCAAATAGGCCCCAAACCTTCTCATCTTCGGTTCCCCGCCGGCAATCTTGGATCCTCTACTTCTTCATTGCTCCTGAGCTGTGTGTGTGTCTGTAAAGCCGCTTGGCCCCACCCCAGCCTTCTCCGTACAGCATTTGATTGCCAATGCCACCTGCTGCTCCCCAAGTCCCTGCGTGAAGAGGAAGAAAGGAGGGAAGAGATCCAGCCGTGCACATTGCTGGATCGAATGAGGACTCAGGTAAGTATTTAGGGAGCTGGGGGATGATAGCAAGCTGTAAAACATTTTTTTACCTTATTGAAAGGAATGCATTAGGGTAAAAAAGGTTTTGGCTTTAGAACCACTTTAATTATCCATTGTGTCCAAAGAACATATTCACTGAAAAGTTCTAGTCACAGGGTATACAAAAAGCGTTGAAAGGAACATGAATATGTTATCAATAGAAACCAACCAGATATTTTGTTTTATTTTCTAAGCTCCCCAAGAAAAATTATAGATTTTAAGTAATTCTTACAGGCAATAGAAGAGCATACATTTCTGAACTTTTAGAAAGTGCACAGAAATATATAAACCGGGTTAACAATTTATGGAAATATTCACAGAATGTACCTTCCAGTAAGGCAGTTTGGTAATTTTGTGTGCCAACTCATTCCCTGGACATTATGAACTCAAAATAGTAAAACATTCTTGGAATATTTAGCAATAAATGACTAGGCATAAGAATTCATGTCTGTAACAGACATTTACAAGGAAATTCTATGTGTAAAACTATATAGGTTTCTTTAGATGCTGAAATGAGATAACTCATAGCTCCAATGAGTAAATGTTCAGTCACAGAAAGAGAGTATGTCTAGAATGAAGGTAACTTAGTATTCCAAGTCTGTCTCCAGGACAATCACTTCCATATGGTTTGGAGAAGCATTTAGATAGTAAAATAATGTTTTACTAGGTTTGTAAACAGTAATGCCGCGTACACACGATCGCACATTCCGACAACAAAATCCATGGGATTTTTTCCGTCGGATGTTGGCTCAAACTTGTCTTGCATACACACAGTCGCAGAAAATTGTCAGAATTTCCGAACATCAAGAATGCGGTGACATACAACACGTACGACGGGACTAGAAAAGGGAAGTTCAATACCAAGTGCGCCACCCTTTGGGCTCCTTCTGCTAATCTCGTGTTAGTAGCAGTTTGGTGAGAGATGATTCGCTCTTTTCAGACTCGTGCTTTTCAGTCCGTTACTGCTCTTCTGTTTGTGCTTGTGGGTTTGTATCTGGTTTTTGGTGCGTGTAGTCAGTTCGTATATGTTTTTTAGTGCGTTTTTGTCCGCTCATATCTGAATTTCAGCTCGCTCTTCTCAGGCCTTGCTGTTTTTGAGTGAGTTCTGTTAGTTAGTTCGGACCAGCCGACAGTTTTGAAGCCATGTTACAGGTCGTAGAGTTTGTGCTGTGCAGGGGCTTGGTGTTGGGGTTCTTACTTTTTACTTTGACCCAAGCCCAGTCCATGAACAGGGCGGGGAGGAGGAGTTCATGGACCAAGAATTGGTTGCTCCAGCGTGACCAATTCTCTCATATGCCTTTGTTGCTGGAGATCTGTGAGAATAATCCTGATGATTTCAGGAATTATCTCTGGGTGATGGACCCCGTTTTTCACCATTTGTTGGCTTTGCTGTCCCCTTATATTACCAAGCAGGACACCTGCATGCGGCAAGCCATCACTCCGGAACAAAGGCTAGTCGCCTCCTTGTGGTACTTGGCGACGGGGAGAAGTCTGCAGGACAAGTTCTCAACAGGCATCTCCCCCCAGGCTCTGGGATCATTATTCCAGAGACCTGTTCTGCCATCATTCAGGTCCAGCAGAAGGACTATATTAGGGTAAGTTTTATCCTTTAACATCACATTATATGTATTTAATGTTTGCTAATGTATTGTATTTCTTTCATTATTCCCTAATTACCGTGATTGTGATATGATGTGAATATCCCCTTTGTCCTCATGCATGCTGGAAGTTTTTAAACTTCCTTTTTTGTCCTTCATGCATATTTGCCTTCACTAACCTCACCAGCATGCTATCCTGGGCCCATATAGACCTAGCCTAGTCACTTAACAATGTATTTTGTCAGGTCCATAGTAGTGCTTTACCCTAAACACCCCCTAAAATGTGTACAAATGTTATTTGTGTCCTTAACTTCAGGCAGAGTGCCAGAAGCTTTTTTTGGGGGTCCCAAAATCATTTGGAACCCTCCCCCCAACCACTAAGTCAACCGGTACCAATCCTCTATCTGCTGACTTTGCCAAACACATACACACTATACCTACCTCTTTTGTGGTCATATTTATGGATGAATTCACCAAAGCATGTAGTGAAAGGGTCTGACTGAATACTTTAAAATGGTACTGTTTAAAGTTTTGTTCTCCTATTATCTTGATAGGTAATTGCAGAATGTAAAAATGTGCTTCCATTTGTACAGTGTGTATTTATATTTTTGTATTATGACACTTCATACCTGTCCAGTGGGCTGCCAATAGTGTAAGTAAGGAGGGGCTGGTCAAAGTAACACACATTATTTATGCATTCAGCTCTCAATGAAGTGGAGAGGGTTACCTGTCCAAAACATGCCCCCCTAAAAATTTTACAATGGGCCATCAGAGTGGACCTTATACTTTTGTCTTTTAATACTCCTTAAAATAAAACTTATACTGATGTTGGCCAAGAATGTTTGTGTCTAATCTGCTTGCAATGTTTATGTGCAAAATTACCATTTTATTTTTTCTTGTGTGACTCCACAGTTTCCTTCAATGCCACAGGAATGGCAGACTGTGGCATCCCACTTTGCCGATCGTTGGGACTTTACCAATTGTGGAGAGGCAATTGATGGGAAACACGTCCACATAGTACCACCACCAACTTGGGGTCATACTATTATAACTATAAGGGGTTTAATAGTATTGTGATGTTGGCGGTGGTGTCGGAGAAGAATGGCCGAATGTCGGAGTTCTACAGGCGTCTCCAGAGTGGTGGCTTGGGATTGACATCTCCGGAAGAGAACATTGTGTTTGTTGCTGATGAAGCATTTGGTCTGGGTGAACACACCTCACCCCGGACCAGAGGCTTTTTAATTACCGGCTGGCCAGAGCCAGAAGAGTGGTGGAGAACGCTTTTGGGATAATGGCCAGCCGGTTCTGCCTATTCCTCACTCCAGTTATTATGGCAGAATATAAACGCAATCATATAATCCTTTCATGCTGTATTCTAGACATGTGTACACTGAAATATTTCGTTTCGGAATTTCGTGTTCGTCCGAAAAATAAATTTATTTAGTAACTCCCAAAATTAGTTTTTATTTATTTTGTTTTTCGTTAAAAATTGCATTCGTCCAAAAATCCAAATTAATTAAGGTTGAATCTGTCATTGAAGGCTTATGGTGTCTGTCGAATGTTCTAAGAAGATTCGACGGAGCAGCTAAACTGTACAATGCCGTATAGTTTAGCTGCTCTGTTGAATCTTCTTAGAACTTTCGACAGACACCATAAGCCAAAGATTTGACGTTTGTATGTTTTTTCGCTGCTTTGTCGAATCTTTGTCATTCATGTTAAATGTATATAGTTCAAACCGAAAATGGACTGGTGATAGTGATCACTGATCAGACAGGTAACAAGATAGGGTATATAGAATCTATATAGAATCTCAATCTATAATATAGAATCTATAATAATAAATCCCCCCCCCCCCCACAACACGGGCAGCCTCTGAGGCTATCACAACACTAACACAATAGCAGCAGATTATTATAAAAAAGTTAAGTTGAACTGTAGCTTGCTTCACTATTGTTCTGCTGCAGTGCTTATGCTTAATTGCTAAATAATTCAGGTTCTCTGACAAACGGGAAAGAAAAATAGTAAAAAGTTGCGCTAAAAAATAAATGATGAAGTCGTGACTTTAAACAACATACCAGTGAAAAGATAAATGTGCCAAGATAAATAGCACAAATAATTATTGACAAACAGTCACCACATCTCTGACAAACGGACCAGCTAAGATTGACCGTCTTATGAAATGATTCAGTGTGTGTGTCTCTCTCTGCTTGCAATTGTAAGTGAAAGTAAGTTGGCTGTATGTGTGTACTTAGTTCTAGCTATTTTACTGCTCCTCCTCTTTGGTTACAATCAGCCAATAACATTCATCATCATCATTATTTTTATTTTACTTCCCCCACCCAATTCCAGCAGCGATCTTTTCTCTCTATGTCAAATCTTTTCTCTCTACGTCAAATCTTTTCTCTCTATGTAGAATAATCCTGGACTAATAGAGTTAAGGTTAGGCACATTCGACCACAGGTTCGATAGACACAGATTGTTATTGTCAGCGTCATGTCGAATCTCCTATCCATATCAAACTGTTGTCGCAACGAAAACGAAAATAAAGCATTTGTTTATGTCCGATCTTTCTTTTTCGGATCCTGCACTTTCGTTATTGTTTGTTAAAACGATAACGAAAATACCTGAAATTCGGACGAAAATGCATTCGGACGAAAATGAATGCACATGTCTACTGTATTCTCCACACATGTTTTAAGGAGAAATTCTTTGAACTATGTTGCCTCAGATGGGCCTGAGGCCGGACTTATTACTGAACAAACCCTGATGGCGCTTGAAGCTGGCCGTCCGGGCTTGCCCCCCCAAAGCGCCCGGGAGGTACATGGAATATTTTGCAGGTAGGGGGGCCATTGATATGCCAGAAAATGTCTGAGATAAATAAATATATTTTTGAAATAGAACAAATATTTGCTTTGATTTACAGCCTGTGTTTCTTTTAGCTGTCTCCTAGGTTATCTAATGTTTTTTTGTTTTTTTTGCCTTTTTCTTCATAATTGCATGTAATTTCTCAAATTTTCTCATCCTCTGCTTGTGTTTTGGAGACTTCCCCTTCTTTGGATGTTGTGGGTCCCTGGTGTCCTCAGATGTCCTGAGTCTTTTCTCCCCTATGTGAATAAAAAAAAGGTATACTTAGCACACAGATATTTGAGGCCAGAAATAGGAATATGAAACATTGTTTGGAACAATTGTGTGTTTTGGCAGAGTTCCAAGCTGAAGACATTTTTATTTCCTTTCCAATGCTGGAAAACTTCCCTTTTTTGGACAAGTTTTACACATGGAGACACCCCTAGTATCCACTGGAGCACCTGTGTGGCACACACTAAAAAGTTTGTTCTGGTGTCCCACACTAGTGCTTCTACGTCCAGATGTGTAAACAGCTGCTGAGTGTCCTCTCCTCACACTGAATCAAGTTTGCATTTCATTCTAGTTACAAGCCCATCTAGACAACAAACTTATTTTAATACAAATAGGCATTAACAAATGTAGTTAACCTGCATCTGCCCAAAACATCGTATTTTAGTGGGCGAACGATGTTTCCTACAACCGATTAATGTGCCCATGACCATGAAAGTTGCCATTTTAAACTGTACAACAGTAAAGAAAAGCACATGGACCAATATGCAAGTAATAATAATAATAGGAACACAGGACAATTACTTACTTTTTAGAAGCACTCTCTTGATTCATCTGTACTGATCGTGCTCCCTCAATTTGAGGTCTGACCATTGTTTCCTCTGTTAATCCTTGGATCGCTGTACCCCAAAATTCTTCTGCAGACTCTTCGCAACTTTAGTCATGATCTTGGCCTTTCTGACATTTGGGTTTGGGTAAGGTCCATACTTCCCATCATAGTCAGCCCTCTTCAAGATGCCCACCATCTCCTCCATCACTACAAAGGATATATTTGAGGCCTTAAATCTCCTCCTAGATCGGGACGTCCGTGGCTCCGGGCTTTAGTCGTCCTCGTTGCTGAGATTATCATGCACCTGCTGTGTCTCCGCCATGTGCTCACCCCACTGCACCGAAAGAGAAGGGGCGGGGAATAGACTAGGAAGAACGTCAGGGGCGGGCGGAGTTTCACGCATGCACAGTGTATATAAAGCGTAACACGCATGCGTCATACATACGATCTGTGAGCGGAGGACGAAGTAACGGAAGTGACGATCGTTCTAAAGAAGGTACAACTTTAACTTGGTGCATCACTGGCCTATACGGCTTATAGATTGAGGCCTATATTGGGTCAAGATTAGGAGAGTTTAGCCTGACATTAGGGTTTGTCTTGTGTTGTGTCTTGCAGAGAAAATGGATGGGTTCAAAAACCACAGCTTTCTCCCAATCTTCATAGACAAGTACAGGGAGCTGCTCTGTCTGTGACAGGTGAAACATCCACAATATAATAACAAAATAAAGAGGTAGGCAGTGCTGGAGAAACTGCTGGAGTTGAAGAAGCCGCACGTCACCACGACAAACATCCCCTATTTAAAAACATAAATTGGTGGCCTGAGGAGCACATATCTTAGGGAGCGCAAGAAGGTCCAGGATTCCCAGAGATCAGGAGCAGCAGAAAATGACATGTATGTCCCCACGCCAGGGGCGGACTGACAGGTCGGTGACTCGGGCGCCGCCCGAGGGCCCGGGGCCATTAGGGGCCCGGACTCGGCCACATGAGGGGCCACTTGAAACGGCTGTATTACATGCCGTGATGCCGCTAACAATACTGCTAGCGGCGCGCGGCTCCCCGCCGGCCCCTTCTTCCCTCCCGTCCGTCCCAGGTGCTTCTACTGTATGCGTCGTGACGTCACCTGGGACGGACGGGAGGGAAGGAGGGGCCGGTGGGGAGCCGCGCGCTGTTAGCGGTATTCGCGGCATGTAATACAGCCTGCCGAGTCCGGGCCCCTAATGGAAGAAGAGTGGAGGGGCCGGTGTATCGAGGGGGGAACCGTTTTCGGCACAACACCGGCGGGGAGCATCGGAATCGGCATCGGTGAGTCACGGGCCCCGGGTCCCCCCAGCCCACAGTGTCACCCCAGCCCGCAGTGTCACCCCAGCCCGCAGTGTCACCCCAGCCTGCAGTGTCACCCCTACCCCACAGTGTCACCCCTACCCCAGAGTGTCACCCCAGCCCGCAGTGTCACCCCAGCCCGCAGTGTCACCCCAGCCCGCAGTGTCACCCCCAGCCCACAGTGTCACCCCCAGCCCACAGTGTCACCCCCAGCCCACAGTGTCACCCCCCAGCCCACAGTGTCACCCCCCAGCCCACAGTGTCCCCTTGTGTGCATGTCCCCCCCTGTGTGTGCGCTCTCCCTCCAGTGTCCCCCTGTGTGCGTGTCCCCCCCTGTGTGTGCGCTCTCCCTCCAGTGTCCCCCTGTGTGTGTGTGCCCCCCCTGTGTGTGCGCTCTCCCTCCAGTGTCCCCCTGTGTGTGCGCTCTCCCTCCAGTGCCCCCCTGTGTGTGCGCTCTCCCTCCAGTGTCCCCCTGAGTGTGCGTGCCCCCCCCCCTGCGTGTGAGCTCTCCCTCCAGTGTCCCCCTGTGTGTGTGTGTGTCCCCCTGTGTGTGCGCTCTCCCTCCAGTGTCCCCCTGTGTGTGTGTGTCCCCCTGTGTGTGCGCTCTCCCTCCAGTGTCCCCCTGTGTGTGTGTGTGTCCCTGTGTGTGCGCTCTCCCTCCAGTGTCCCCCTGTGTGTGTGTGTGTGTGTGTGTGTGCGCTCTCCCTCCAGTGTCCCCCTGTGTGTGCGCTCTCCCTCCAGTGTCCCCCTGTGTGTGCGCTCTCCCTCCAGTGTCCCCCTGTGTGTGCGCTCTCCCTCCAGTGTCCCCCTGTGTGTGCCTCCCTGTGTGTGCGCTCTCCCTCCAGTGTCCCCCTGTGTGTGCGCTCTCCCTCCAGTGTCCCCCTGTGTGCGTGTGCCCCCCTGTGTGCGCGCTCTCCCTCCAGTGTCCCCCTGTGTGTGTGTGTGCCCCCCTGTGTGTGCGCTCTCCCTCCAGTGTCCCCCTGTGTGTGTGCCCCCCTGTGTGTGCGCTCTCCCTCCAGTGTCCCCCTGTGTGCGTGTGCCCCCCTGTGTGCGCGCTCTCCCTCCAGTGTCCCCCTGTGTGTGTGTGTGCCCCCCTGTGTGCGCGCTCTCCCTCCAGTGTCCCCCTGTGTGTGTGCCCCCCTGTGTGTGCGCTCTCCCTCCAGTGTCCCCCTGTGTGTGCGCTCTCCCTCCAGTGTCCCCCTGTGTGTGTGTGTGTCCCCCTGTGTGTGCGCTCTCCCTCCAGTGTCCCCCTGTGTGTGCGCTCTCCCTCCAGTGTCCCCCTGTGTGTGCGCTCTCCCTCCAGTGTCCGCGTGTGTGTGTTTGTGTGTGTGTGTGTGTGTGTGTGTGTGTGTGTGTGTGTCCCCCTGTGTGTGCACTCTCCCTCCAGTGTCCCCCTGTGTGTGCGCTCTCCCTCCAGTGTCCCCCTGTGTGTGCCCCCCTGTGTGTGCGCTCTCCCTCCAGTGCCCCCCTGTGTGTGCGCTCTCCCTCCAGTGCCCCCCTGTGTGCGCGCTCTCCCTCCAGTGCCCCCCTGTGTGCGCGCTCTCCCTCCAGTGTCCCCCTGTGTGTGTGTGTGTGTGCCCCCCTGTGTGTGCGCTCTCCCTCCAGTGTCCCCCTGTGTGCGTTTCCCCCCCTGTGTGTGCGCTCTCCCTCCAGTGTCCCCCTGTGTGCGTGTCCCCCCTGTGTGTGCGCTCTCCCTCCAGTGTCCCCCTGTGTGTGTGTCCCCCCCTGTGTGTGCGCTCTCCCTCCAGTGTCCCCCTGTGTGTGCGCTCTCCCTCCAGTGCCCCCCTGTGTGTGCGCTCTCCCTCCAGTGCCCCCCTGTGTGTGCGCTCTCCCTCCAGTGCCCCCCTGTGTGTGCGCTCTCCCTCCAGTGTCCCCCTGTGTGTGTGCGTGCCCCCCCCCCCTGCGTGTGAGCTCTCCCTCCAGTGTCCCCCTGTGTGTGTGTGTGTGTGTGTGTCCCCCCCCCTGTGTGTGCGCTCTCCCTCCAGTGTCCCCCTGTGTGTGTGTGTCCCCCTGTGTGTGCGCTCTCCCTCCAGTGTCCCCCTGTGTGTGTGTGTGTGTCCCCCTGTGTGTGCGCTCTCCCTCCAGTGTCCCCCTGTGTGTGTGTGTGTGTGTGTGTCCCCCTGTGTGTGCGCTCTCCCTCCAGTGTCCCCCTGTGTGTGCGCTCTCCCTTCAGTGTCCCCCTGTGTGTGCGCTCTCCCTCCAGTGTCCCCCTGTGTGTGCGCTCTCCCTCCAGTGTCCCCCTGTGTGTGCGCTCTCCCTCCAGTGTCCCCCTGTGTGTGCGCTCTCCCTCCAGTGTCCCCCTGTGTGCGTGTGCCCCCCTGTGTGCGCGCTCTCCCTCCAGTGTCCCCCTGTGTGTGTGTGTGCCCCCCTGTGTGTGCGCTCTCCCTCCAGTGTCCCCCTGTGTGTGTGCCCCCTGTGTGTGCGCTCTCCCTCCAGTTTCCCCCTGTGTGCGTGTGCCCCCCTGTGTGCGCGCTCTCCCTCCAGTGTCCCCCTGTGTGTGTGCCCCCCTGTGTGTGCGCTCTCCCTCCAGTGTCCCCCTGTGTGTGCGCGCTCTCCCTCCAGTGTCCCCCTGTGTGTGTGTGTGTGTGTGTGTGTGTGTGTGTGTGTGCGTCCCTCTGTGTGTGCGCTCTCCCTCCAGTGTCCCCCTGTGTGTGCGCTCTCCCTCCAGTGTCCCCCTGTGTGTGTGTGTGTGTGTCCCCCTGTGTGTGCACTCTCCCTCCAGTGTCCCCCTGTGTGTGCGCTCTCCCTCCAGTGTCCCCCTGTGTGTGTGTGTGTGTGTCCCCCTGTGTGTGCGCTCTCCCTCCAGTGTCCCCCTGTGTGTGCGCTCTCCCTCCAGTGTCCCCCTGTGTGTGCGCTCTCCCTCCAGTGTCCCCCTGTGTGTGCGCTCTCCCTCCAGTGTCCCCCTGTGTGTGCCTCCCTGTGTGTGCGCTCTCCCTCCAGTGTCCCCCTGTGTGTGCGCTCTCCCTCCAGTGCCCCCCTGTGTGCGCGCTCTCCCTCCAGTGTCCCCCTGTGTGTGCCTCCCTGTGTGTGCGCTCTCCCTCCAGTGTCCCCCTGTGTGTGCGCTCTCCCTCCAGTGCCCCCCTGTGTGTGCACTCTCCCTCCAGTGTCCCCCTGTGTGTGTGTGTGTGCCCCCCTGTGTGTGCGCTCTCCCTCCAGTGTCCCCCTGTGTGTGTGTGTGCCCCCCTGTGTGTGCGCTCTCCCTCCAGTGTCCCCCTGTGTGTGAGCCTCCCTGTGTGTGCGCTCTCCCTCCAGGGTCCCCCTGGGTGTGCGTGCCCCCCCCCCCTGCGTGTGCGCTCTCCCTCCAGTGTCCCCCTGCGTGTGCGCTCTCCCTTCAGTGTCCCCCTGCGTGTGCGCTCTCCCTCCAGTGTCCCCCTGCGTGTGCGCTCTCCCTCCAGTGTCCCCCTGCGTGTGCGCTCTCTCCCTCCAGTGTCCCCCTGCGTGTGCGTGTGTCCCCCCCCCCTGTGTGTGCGCTTGGTCCCCTTGAGTGTGGGGACCAAGGGAGCCCCATGATCTTCTATTGCCCGGGGGCCCCATGAGTTGTCAGTCCGCCCCTGCCCCACGCTGTGGTACTATGAGAGACTGCATTTTCTGTCAGACCAGACTGAAGTCAGGCCATCACTCCATACTCTTCCTTCCACCCTTCCTTCCACCCTTCCTTCCACCTTCCGCTTCCGACACCCAACCTGAGCCTTCCAGCCAGGAAAAAGCGGAGGAGTCCAGATTGAGCCAGGTATAGCATTGTTCAACATATTCCTTGTCAAAAAATTAATAATGTTAACTAGATGTTATTATTGATCACTACTTAATGATTTGATAAAGTGTTTTACATATCAATAGACAATAGTGGCCAAAAATTGTTAACATTCAATTTGCAACAGTCATGAGCTGAAAATTGTGTGTGATTGATGAACAAAAAATGAAAACTGTCCCTTTTTCATACACAGGAAAGCCTCAGCCAGGAGGAGGACGTGGAATATGGCAGCAAGGAGGTGGAATGTGGCAGCCAGGAGGTGGCGGGGGCAAGTGTCAGCCAGGAGGTGGCCGGGCCCAGTAGCCTGACAGAATCACAGGTCCCTCCCCTCCGCCTTCCACCAAAAAGGCCCAGGAAGGGGAGGAACGTGGAGGAGTCAGCGCTCGGGCTGATTGGGGAGGCTTCTGCGGCCCTCAGAACCACCCCCACTCTTCAAGAGGCCTTTGCCTCCATGGCTGCATGCAAAATGCAGGAAATGGAGGAGGGCAATGCCTCTTGTGAGGAAATCATGTACCTCACACTAAATAAGGGTTTGAGGGGCGAAATCACCAACAAAACCCACCTGTGTGAGTTGGACATCTTCCTCCTCCTCCTCCTCCTCCTGCCACACCTCCGACACCACAGCCACAGCCTGGATGTCAGCCTGGAAGGAAGAGTGGAAGGAGGACAAGAAAGTAATTGCCTGGGTCCAGTCTGGTCTTACAAAAGATGCAGGATAAAGAAATTGTGTATTTTTTAAGTTCTCCTTCAAGCCTTATTAAAAACATGCACGCCCCCCCCCCCCCCCCCCCCCCCCCATGGCAGTACTCAGCCATCCACCCCAAGTTTTTTACCAAAAGCTTGTAAAATTGGCCTTAAGATTTGGTTCAAACCCAGACCGGTTTGGCTCATCGATAGTGATAATGCAGAAGAACAATTGGGAGATAAGGACAGAATGTTCTCAGCCTATTACAGGAAGTGCCTTAATGTAGACCTTTATGACAGCATGACCAGAATTAAAAGAAACCTGTGCATTTCCTTCTGAAATGCTACAAGTCAATAACCAGACACAAGTACACAGATAAGGAGTTAAAGTTTTGCTGTAACATCAGATGCTAAATACTTGTTCCAGGTCTATGATTTGGAAAGTAATGAAACCAGAGTGAGAGACAATCAACTAGCATTTTAAGCAGGAGATCTGCAATACTGGTTTCCATTGTTCCCTCAGTACAGATTTCCTTTAAAATCTGAATTTCCTTTTTCTTTTTTCGTAATGTACTAGCCTTATTTCTCTTTCTTGCAGCAACCCCTACAGTATTAACTTTAATGCTGTGCTTTTATGGCTGACCTATCAAAGTACATTGTCTCTTAAGTGAAGGTCCCTGTATGCTGACCAGCGAGCCTCTTTTGCCTGTCACGTGCCGTGTTCAAGCCAGCTTCCTTAAAGCTACCTTAGAAGACAGATAGAGATTTCTGCATAAAAAAGTGTTTCTCTTGAGCTGTTAAGAATGTATCATTTAAAAGGATGGGGTGGCAATTCAAAGGACGTCGTCAGATGTGCTGCACAGTATGTGGTGCAGGATAAGGAACTTAAAGTTGATTTTCATGAGCGGGATGATGGACACAGTGACATTGAAGATACCTAGAAAAACAGCAGTTACTTTTCCCTAGAAAGGAAAGACTCGTTAATCTTGAGAGACGTGTCTCTATTTAATAAATATGCAGCCCTCATCACATTTTGAAGTAGAAGCAGATAAAAAAAAAAATAATAATAATCAGGACATATATCTATGGACATGAGCAATACTATCCTTCAGGCAATGTTCTGAAGGAATCGGTTCTAATCCTGAATGAAACTGAATATATAGATATGACATTTACATCTTTGTTGTATACATTTCTTTATACATTAGAGATGGTGACTATAAACCACCCTATTAGCCATCTAAATGCACTGCAATGACGAAAATAGATGCATCAGTCATATGGGCAAAAAAAGACATATATTATGGATAACGGTACACCCTGCAGCTTGATGGACATTTGAGGTCCTTAGATATCATTCTATTGTTTACATATTGTCTATATACTGTACCTACAAAAGGCAATATTGTGGAAACCAATTAAAGTGGTAGTAAACACCAAAAATGTAATATATTGCAGCTTACCAATGATTTAATAAGGTAATGGCATTAGTTTTCTTTTTTAGGCTTTTTTCCTTTATTTTCACCTGGAGATCTGGCCAGTAACACACTTCCTGTGTTAGGCCGGTTTCACACTGGGGCGGTGCGGGCGGCGACGGTAAAGCAGCGCTATATTTAGCGCTGCTTTACCGTCGTTTTAGCCACGGTATGCGAAAAAGGGTTCAAACCCCCCGCAAAGCGCCGCTGCGGCGGCGCTTTGCCGGCGGTATCCCCGTGGTGTCCCATTGATTTCAATGGGTAAGAGCGGTTTAGGAGCAGTGAATACACCGCTCCTTTACCGCTCCAAATATGCTGCTAGCAGGACTTTTTTTTACTGTCCTGCTAGCGCACCGATCCAGTGTGAAAGCCCTCCGGCTTTCACACTGAAGTGAAAGGACCGGCTTTTTTCAGGAGCTATAAAGGCGCTATTTTTAGCGCTGTAGCTCCTGAAAAATGCCCCAGTGTGAAAGGGGCCTTAGGGTGCCTCCACTCTAGATAGAGGAGCAACAAAGACACATTTTGGCAGCATTTTTAATCGGGGGGGGGGTTAGTGTTAGACTAGCATATTTTGATGGATTTGACTAACAAGTTAAAGCTGAACTCCAACTAACACTTTATAAGCTGATACAGAAACAGATGTATTTTTCTTTTTGGATAAAGGTTTTACATAAATTACATAAGTTACATTACAGTGGTAAATGATTTGTCTTAACCCTCTAACAGCCACTTAAGCCAGTCAGTTTGGTCTATTAATAGAATTTGAAAAATAACAGACTAACTGGCAGGAAACGGATGCAGCCACCACATCTAAGGCATGGTAAGCTGCAATACTGTTGGAATACAGCATTGTATTTTGTGCAACAACTACTGTACATGAGTATTTAGTAGAGATATATTCTTCAGCCAGTAGATGGCAGTGTTTATAAGTTTTTTCTCTGTAATAAAGTTCCTGTCTGCAGTTAAGCAGCACATACTGTAAGTCCATGTGGACTGTTCGCTGTGTTCTGTAGGGCTATATACAGAATTTCTAACAGGTTATGAGCCCAGGCATAGCCCAGACACACACCCAGGGAAAAGCTGAAAACCCAGTCATAGCAAGCTACAACAAATAAGTGCAAGATACAGCAACAGAAAGTAGACTGCAACAGAATAACAGAAAATGGCCAGTAACACAGCTGCAACAAAGCTTTAATTTGCAAATCTGACAAACCAGAACTACCAGTCTTGGAAATTAAAGATGAAAATGCTGCTAATAAGAAAAGGTACCTGGAAATCAAGTCAGGCCAGAACACCCTTCAGACGAGTGGCTAGAGAAAGACCAAAAAGCTCCGAGCGCAATCTCTCTTAGCATAGAATATGATCAAATCACACATATATGTAAGTGTGGAACTGCTAAAGAAATGTTGGAAGGAGAAAAAGGTGCATGAAAGAGCTCATCTCAGCTCTCTAAACTGTATTTGATTAGAAAGCTATACCAAACCAAGCTGATGAAAGGCCAGGATATGCAGAATGACGTAAGGCACACCCAAATGGTTGAACGACTCAGAGGTTTAGGAAAGAAATAAAAGATTTTCATATTGCTTCACTATTACTAAGTGGCTTTTACTAAGTGGCTTGCCAGAAAGTTATGAAACACTTGTCACAGCACTTGATGCACATCCAGATGACTAAGGGCAAGCTTGTGGATGAATATAAGTGTAAAAAAAAACGAAAGCATTAATAGTGATGGTGCTCCTGTCACAAAGTCTGCTTTATCCACTTGCCGACCGCAATATGTATATATACCTTGCGGTTTTCAAGTGGTTTACCGGGATTATGGCTGAACATATCAGCCATAATCCCATTACCATTTTTTGCAGGGGCGGCTGGCTTTCTCATGAAAGTGGGTGGAGCAAGGATAGAAATAGGGGACTATAACGGTAACCGAAAAAGGATGATACTTGCAACTTTTTGAATAAGAAAGATTTTTTTACAAAATAGTTTATTCATGAACAGCTAGACAGTCAAATCAAAATGACATGCATTAACATATGTTACAGACAGGGGTATCGTGGGATAGGTCCTAAAGTCATGTCCAAACCTCTGCAATTAGTGGAAGCGCATGAGGTCCGGGGATGACAGGGGGACCATGGGGGTACACAGTAAAACATAGAATAGGTTAAAAAGGATCTACAGGGATTTAATAGATCCTGGGTACAAGAGAGCTGGTTGGAGAGAGCTGACCAACATGTTTCGCCATACAATGGCTTCTTCAGGGTCAATTTGTACCATAAAAAGGGAAGAGTCTGAGAAAATATGAAGAACACAACAAAATTGATTATATGACACACTGAATATATCTAAAGAAAGCAAACATATATCTCCATATCGCCACAAGGCCACCCACCCGTCCAATGTACAACACTGCGCCATGCTAAACCCAATGGATTCCCACTTGGGGTCACAAAAAACATACCTCTGAATTGCTGGAACAACCACTACAGTCGCAGGTGTGGTCAATTATACTTGGGTCCCAAGGAGCAGGGAACTGTCGAGGATCTATAGGGAGCCTGGTACCAGGCTCCCTATAGATCCTCGACAGTTCCCTGCTCCTTGGGAGCAAGGACTGTCTAACTGTTCATGAATAAACTATTTTGTAAAAAAATCTTTCTTATTCAAAAAGTTGCAAGTATCATCCTTTTTCGGTTACCGTTATAGTCCCCTATTATTATCCTTGCTCCACCCTCTACCATATAACCCGGGACGAGGTATAACTGACACCCGAGCTATCTAAGCCTCCCTCTCCACTTCTCATGAAAGTATTCCAAGCTGCTAATGAGCCGCTGGAATGCTTTCTGATGTGCCCACCTCCCGCAAAAAATCTGGCGGTGTGGCCGGCTATTCCCATAGGTGATCAAAGAATACATACTCTTTGATTGACTCCATGGCCTTGAAGGACTGGATCGACATCATGACGTTACTTACTGTCAGGGACTTATTGCAGCAAGTGCGCACACAAGTTCCAGTCCAACGAGCTGGGCAGCAGCGTGCGTGTGCGCGCGTGTGCGTGGGCACATGCCAGATGTGTGTGTGCGCGCTAGACACTGCTTGGCACCTTTAAAAGAACAGCAGCTGTACTTGTGCAGTGCTGTTTGATCTGCAGCTTACCGTGTCCTGAAACCTGTACCTACTATCTGATTACCTGTATTGACCCAGCTATGCTGACTTACCTGATCTCTCCAATCCTGACCTCAGCTTGCCTTGACTCTGCTAAAGGATTTCTGCTTGATATCCTGTTGCCAACCACTGCCTGTTCATCTGACCCTGCTGTAGCCTGCTGCCTTGCTCTGTCTGATTACCTGTGTTGACCCGGCTTGTCTCACCCCGCTCCAGCCTGCTGCTGATCCTGCATCATCCAGCTCACCGGGTCGCTGACCTGCATCTGCCTCCGCTGTCATCCACATCCCGGTCCTTTCTGGTGGTTCATCATCCGCCCATCTATGCCAGCTACCAAAGATCTCACAGGCACTCCTACCTCACTGCGCTCTGAAGGCCACTGTCCCAACTCCAGTGGCTACTGAGCCAGGGCTGTAAAAGAGGTCTCCTCCTACAAGTCAGGCTCTACTACAAGGTACGTAACACTTACGGCCCAGGCTGAAAGTATTTTTTTTTCTTTTAACGCAAAAGATCAAAAAAAAATTTGGAGCATTTAAATGTAAAGAAGAGATTTGGGGTCTTTTTGACCCCAGACCTCTCCATAAAGAGAACCTGTCATCCTTATTTTAATTACAAGGAATGCTTACATTCCTTGTAATAGGAATAAAAGTGATCAAAACAAATAAAATAAAGGGACAGTGTAAACATAAAAAGTTAAATAAATAAGAAAAAAACTGTAAAGTGCCCTCATTCCTCTGTGCTTGCACGCAAAAGCGAATACATTCATAAGTCATGCACGCATATGTAAACGTGTTCGCACCACACGTTAGGTATTACCACGAACATTAGAGCAAAAGCAATAATTCTAGTGCTAGACCCCCACTCATAAGCATTGCCTATGAAGATTTTTAGGTACAGTAGTTTGTCGTCATTGCACGAGCGTGCGCAAATTTTAAAGTATGACATGTTAGATATTAGGGTAAATGTTGTGTTTTTTGTTTGTTTTTTATTTATTAAAGTTTTTGTTTTTTTAAATGGGTTTGCAAAACTTCTGTGCAAATATGGTGTGATATAAAAAAAATTGCAACAATCGCCATTTTTTTCCCTAGGGTCTCTGCTTTTAAAAAATGTATAATATGTGGGGGTTTCAAGTTATTTTCTAGCAAAAAATACTGATTTAAACTTGTAAACAATAAGTGCCAGAAAAAGCCTGGCCGACAAGTGGCTAAAGACAAAAAGTAGGAAAAAAAAACAGTAACATGTAACAAGAAACATGTGAATGTTTTGTGTGCAAGAAACAAAATCATTTAAAAGAAGAATCTGGAAAGCTAGAATGCAAAAACAAACTAAACTACAAAAGGCCAAAATTGTGAAGGAATAAACTGATTTTCAGATAACGAATATTTTTTTCAATCCAAAAGTTGCACCTCATCTTTGCAGGCATGGTGTGTTGATTTAGAACCTATGAGTCACATGACAAATGACAGAAGTCTTTATTCATCTTGACCAGACTAAAGCCCCATACACACGCGCGGATTATCCGAGGACCAGGTCTGTCGGACCATGTCCGTCATACTTTGTCTGATGTTGGTTTTGCGTACACACGGTCGGACAAAGTTGTCGGAAAATCTGATCATTCTGAACGTGGTGACGTTTGTTGCCTACGACGGGACTACGTAGAGGCTAGTAGCCAATAGCTTTGGTCTTGTAATGTGATCTGAGCATGCGTAGCACTTTGTCCGGTCGGACAACCGTACACACGATCGGATTTGGTGTGATCGGACCGTGTTGTCGGCAAATCTATCCAGCAGGAGATAAGACTTTAGCCCCATACACACGGTCGGATTTTTTCATGGATTCTGTCCGATCGGACAATGTTGTTGAAAAATCAGACCGTGTGTATGCACCATCGGACAGTGTACGTCGGATTGTCCGACGGACAAAGTCTTATCTCCTGCTGGATAGATTTGCCGACAACACGGTCCGATCACACCAAATCCGATCGTGTGTACGGTTGTCCGACCGGACAAAGTGCTACGCATGCTCAGATCACATTACAAGACCAAAGCTATTGGCTACTAGCCTCTACGTAGTCCCGTCGTAGGCAACAAACGTCACCACGTTCAGAATGATCGGATTTTCCGACAACTTTGTCCGACCGTGTGTACGCAAAACCAACATCAGACAAAGTATGACGGACATGGTCCGACGGACCTGGTCCTCGGATAATCCGCGCGTGTGTATGGGGCTTAAGTCCGTCGGACAATCCGACGTACACTGTCCGATGGTGCATACACACAGTCTGATTTTTCAACAACATTGTCCGATCGGACAGAATCCATGAAAAAATCCGACCGTGTGTATGGGGCTTAAGACAGCAACAATCGCCACAGCAAATCGGCAAATAAAGGAATAAAAAGGAATAGGAAACTGTTTTTTTACTGTCCTTTGAATCACTAGAAAGATACCTGTGAAAAAATGTCCTCTATGTCCCTGCTTCCCTGTCAGTGAAGAAGCTCACAAAACAAGGCAATGTAGTGACCTTCCAAGATGTCAGTTGTGCCATCACAAAAGGGGATATCTTACTTGCAAAGGCTAAAATTACAGATGAACTGTATCAGCTGAACTGCAATGAGGTGGTTAATACTGCCAAGGAGGAAAAACATTCTAACTGCATTCATACATGGCACAGACAACTTGGGCACAGAAGTCCTGACATAATGAAGAAATTAACTGAGAATGACTATGCATGTGGAATAAAAATTAGTTCATGTGATCAAACAATGAAATATACCAACTAGGGATGAGCCGAACACCCCCGGGTTCGGTTCGCACCAGAACCTTCGAACGGACCGAAAGTTCGCGCAAATTTTCGAACCCTATTCGTTATAATGGACGCGAACGTTCGAAATCAAAATTGCTAATTACAACGGCCAATATGCATGTTAATGTCATAAAACAGGTTTGGGGACCCGGGTCCTGCCCCAGGGGACATATATCAATGCAAAAAGAACTTTTAAAAACTAACGTTTTTTCGGGAGCAGTCATTTTAATGATGCATAAAGTGAAAAAAAAAAAAAAGTGCAATTTTCCTTTAAATATGGTACCTGGGGGGTGTCTAAAGTATGCCTGTGAAGTGGCATGTGTTTCCCGTGTTTAGAACTGTCCTTGCACAAAATGACATTTGTAAAGGAAAAAAAGAAGCCATTTAAAACCACTTGCGGCTTTAATGTCATGTCTTGTCCTGGCCGCCATATGGCTGAAAATCCTTGAGAAAAATGGCATGGCTACCCCATCACCCCCCCCCCCCCCACCCCAGCCCCTTCGGGTCTTGTATGGATATTAAGGGGGACCCCGCACCCAAAATAAAACCCTATACCTACAACCCTATATACTCTGAACAGCAGTATATAGGTGGTGCAAACAAGACACGGACTGTAGGTTTGTTCTTAAGTAGAATCTGAACAGGTACATTATGAAGTGTAGCTCCATCCCAAAAAAATCTATTTTTAAGCTTTTTGGAGAACATAGGGAGGGGTTATCACCCCTGTAACATTTGCTGTCTTTGCACATCTGTTCAGAACATGTCACCTCACTTTCCGTCCCAATGACAAATGTTTTTGGAAAAGTGGGGTTTTAATTGAAACAAGGATTGGTGATAAAGCATCAGTAGAGAGGAGATACCTTTTTCCCAAATTAAATATAACATGATAGAATTCCCCTTCCTAGGGGTAGATTTCCTCTCACTTCCTGTTTTCTCTTTCCGTTTGCAAGTAGGAGTCGTTTGTAAGTTGGATGTTTGAAAGTAGGGGCCTGCCGTATATACTCTGCAGAAATTTTCCCTATTAGATGTTGGTGTAGCCACAAGACTGGTGGGCACAGGAATGGGCCCTGCTGTGAGTTAATAGATCAAGATTTGTACTTGCATGCACCTGTTGAACCGGGCAGAAAAATTGGGCCTTTGATGGTGGTGGTGGTGGTGGACGGTGTTGCCACAAGACTGTAAGCCCTCACAGTTACTCTTGGTGGGTGCAGGAATGGGCCCTGCTGTGAGTTATTAGATCAAGATTTGTAATTGCATGCACCTGTTGAACAGGGCAGAAAAATTGGGCCTTTGGCGGTGGTGGTGGTGGACGGTGTTGCCACAAGACTGTAGGCCCTCATAGTTACTCTTGGTGGGCGCAGGAATGGGCCCTGCTGTGAACTATTAGATCAAGATTTGTAATTACACGCCCCTGTTAAACAGGGGCTGAAAAATTGTGCCTTAGGCATTGGCGCTGGTGCCACAACACTGCAACCCCTCACAGATACTGTACTCTTAGCACAGCAATGAGACCTGTTGCAAAGCATTGCCTAAAAATTGTAATTACACGCCCCAACAGGGGCTGAAAAATTGTGCCTTAGGCACTGGTGCTGGTGCCACAACACTGCAACCCCTCACAGATACTGTACTTGGAGCACAGCAGTCACACCTGTTGCAAAGCATCTTTTTAAAAAATTGTAATTACACGCCCCTGTTAAACAGGGGCTGAAAAATTGTGCCTTAGGCATTGGTGCTGGTGCCACAACACTGCAACCCCTCACAGATACTGTACTCTTAGCACAGCAATAAGACCTGTTGCAAAGCATTGCCTAAAAATTGTAATTACACGCCCCAACAGGGGCTGAAAAATTGTGCCTTAGGCACTGGTGCTGGTGCCACAACACTGCAACCCCTCACAGATACTGTATTTGGAGCACAGCAGTCACACCTGTTGCAAAGCATCTTTTTAAAAAATTGTAATTACACGCCCCTGTTAAACAGGGGCTGAAAAATTGTGCCTTAGGCATTGGTGCTGGTGCCACAACACTGCAACCCCTCACAGATACTGTACTCTTAGCACAGCAATGAGACCTGTTGCAAAGCATTGCCTAAAAATTGTAATTACACGCCCCAACAGGGGCTGAAAAATTGTGCCTTAGGCACTGGTGCTGGTGCCACAACACTGCAACCCCTCACAGATACTGTACTTGGAGCACAGCAGTCACACCTGTTGCGAAGCATTTTTAAAAAAAATTGTAAGTACACGCCCCTGTTATACAGGGGCTGAAAAATTGTGCCTTAGGCACTGGTGTGGTGGCATGGATCATTGAGGAGGAGGAAGAGGATAGTCAGTGAACATAACAGGACAGTCACTCAGCATCAGCATAGGCAGTCTTGAAGGGATGTGACATTATAAATGATTCCGTTATATCCGCTTCAGGTGCCTGGTAGCTGGTGGTGATCCAAGACTGATTCATTTTTATGAAGGTCAGTCGATCAACCGAGTCAGTGGACAGGCGCACCCTATGATCGGTGACAAATCCTCCAGCAGCACTGAATGTGCGTTCGGAAAGAACGCTGGAGGCAGGACAGGCCAGTAGCTCAATTGCATACTGTGCAAGCTCTGGCCAGTGATCCATCCTCGGGACCCAGTAAGCCAGAGGATTTTCGGTGGGAAAGGTGTCCAAGTCTGACCTTGCCCCTAGGTATTCCTGCACCATGTATATCAGACGCTGGCGATGGTTGCTGGAACCGATCATACCTTGGGGCTGCGGACTAAAAAATTGTCTGAACGCATCGGTCAGACGTCCACCTTCCCCACCGCTCCTTCTGCTACTGACCGAAGCCTCAGCAACTCGTCGTCCAGGACCAGGAGTTTGTAACCTCCCAGTTTCTGGGAACGCACTGCACAGACCTTTCTGCAAGGCCTCCCTGAGATGTCTCATCCTCTGCTCCCTCTGCGACGGCAAGATAAGGTCCGCAACCTTACCCTTGTACCGTGGATCAAGGAGAGTGGCCAGCCAGTAATGGTCCCTCTCCTTGATCCGAAGAACACGAGGATCCTTCCGCAGGCTTTGCAGGATCAGGGAGGCCATGCAGCGTAGGTTAGCTGAGGCATTCGGTCCGGAGTCTTCTGGGTCACTGAGGATGACATGATCGCCAGCCACCTCCTCCCAGCCACGTACAAGTCCACTGGTTTGTTGGGACTGTACATCATCCCTAAAAGACTGCTGCTGCTGATGCTGAGTGCCAGGCTCCACCTCCATGCTCACACAATCCTCCTCCTCCTCCTCATCCTCTTCCTGTGTGATGGGTGGGACAGAAGGAACACTGTCCGGATAAAGGGGGCCTTGAGAGGCAAGGAAGTCCTCCTCTTCCTGCCTCTGTTCTGCCTCAAGTGCCCTGTCCATTATCCCACGCAGCGTATGCTCCAACAGGTGGACAAGAGGTACAGTGTCACTGATGCATGCACTGTCACTGCTCACCATCCTCGTGGCCTCCTCAAATGGTGAGAGGACAGTGCATGCATCCCTGATCATGCTCCACTGGCGTGGGGAAAAAAAGCCAAGCTCCCCTGACCCTGTCCTGGTGCCGTAGTCGCAAAGGTACTTATTGATGGCCCTCTGCTGCGTGTGCAGTCGCTGCAGCATGGCCAACGTTGAGTTCCACCTGGTGGGCATGTCACATATTAGGCGGTTCTTGGGCAGGTTCAGCTCCTTTTGCAGCTCAGTCAGCCGAGCACTGGCATTATAAGATTGGCGGAAATGCACACAGACTTTCTTGGCCTGCCTCAGGACATCCTGTAAGCCTGGGAACCTGCCCAAGAACCGCTGCACCACCAGGTTGAGGACGTGAGCCATACAGGGCACATGGGTGAGCTGCCCCTGTCGCAGGGCGGAGAGGAGGTTGGTGCCATTGTCAGAAACGACCATTCCTGGCTTAAGCTGGCGTGGCGTCAACCACCTCTCGGCCTGCCCCTGCAGAGCTGCCAGAACCTCTGGCCCAGTGTGGCTCCTGTCCCCCAAACACACCAGCGCACGCACGGCATGGCATCTTTTTGCCTGCGTACTTGCGTAGCCCCTTGTGCGCCTACGGAGCACCGCTGGTTCTGAGGACAGAGCACTGGAGGAAGAAGAAGAGGAGGGGGTGGAGGAGAGAGGTGTGTCACAACCAGTAGCAGCATTTTGGAGGCGTGGTGGCGGAACAACCTCCAACACTACTGCACCTTGTCCTGCATCCCTCCCAGCTGCCAATAGAGTGACCAAATGGGCCGTGAAAGAAAGATAACGTCCCTGTCCATGCCTGCTGGACCATGAGTCAGCAGTAATATGCACCTTACCGCTGGCCGCCCTGTCCAGCGAGGCATGGACATTGCCTTCCACATGCCGGTAGAGAGACGGAATCGCCTTCCGTGAGAAAAAGTGGCGTTTGGGAACCTGCCACTGAGGAACCGCACATTGAACAAACTCACGGAAGGGGGCCGAGTCTACCAACTGAAAAGGCAGCAGTTGAAGTGCTAGCAATTTAGCCAAGCTAGCATTCAACCGCTGGGCATGTGGATGGCTGGGAGTGTACTTCTTTAGACGGTCCAGCAGCTGGGGCAGGAAATTTGCCTGCTACAATCGGACGTCGATGTACTGCAAGTACTTGGTTGTGACACACCTAATTCTACACCTTCAGTCCTCTCAGAGCAGCTTTCAGAGAGGACTGAAGATATAGTGGGGATGGAGATCCCAGCTGATGAGGAGCAAGGAGAGGTCCGCTTTGTTCTTTGGTGTGGGTCTTTTATGTGTGCTTGCCAACGAGCTGCATGGCAGGTCGACATATGTCTGCTCATGCTTGTGGTGCCCAAGCGGCTGATGTTTTGGCCACGCGAGATACGCTTGAGACAAATATTGCAAATAGCAGTGGTGCGATCTGATGCACTCATCTCAAAAAAGGCCCACACCAAAGAACTTTTCTGATAACTTGCATAGGCAGCGCCCTGCACAGGCGGAGCTCTGCGGTGTGGTACAGTTGCTGTGCTGGTCTCTAGCTGGCCTCCAGGGGGCATCCTGCCTCGTTGGACATGTGACGCCGCATCCTCCTCCTCCTCCTCGTCCTCCTCCTCATCCTCTCTCCCTTCAGGCACCCACGTGGAGTCAGTGACCTCATCATCCCCTACCTCTTCACCACTAGAGCAAACCTGGCAGTAAGCTGCAGCTGGTGGAACAGTACTGCCAGATTGCTGTCCTTCAGCATCCCCTCTCTCTGCGCGCACACTACTGACTTCCTCAAGCTGGGTATCATCATCCGAGCCTTCGAATCGTTGGGCATCCTCCTGGAGCATGTACCCAACACTGTGCTCAAAGAGTTCGGGGGACTCCTCAGGAGGACATGGTGGGTCTAGGGAAGGGGTGGCTGATGATGCCATTGAGTACGCGTTGGCAGCTGCTCTGCCAGTACCCTGAGCCTGGGTGAGAGAGGATGAGGAGGATGAGGAGGGCTTGGTCATCCATTCTACCAAGCCTTCAGCACGATGCGGCTCCACATGTCCAGCTGCCGAAAACAAAGACAAGCGTGTCCCATGGCCACGTGCTGATGACGATGCACGACCACGTCCACGGCCAGCACTGTTGTCTCTAGAAACAGAGCCTGCCTGCCCTGTGTTCTTGCCTCTGCACGCTCTGCCTCTCCTTGGCGGTCTTACAGCCATTGTAATCGGTAGTGTATATAGTATAAAAAATAGAGCTCCTATGTGTGCTCACAACACACTGTAGGTCCTATGGGTGCTGACACTAACACACTATAGGTACTATGTGTGCTGCTGACAAGAAAATATAGGAGCTCTGTTTGCTGCCACTAACACACTAGAAGTCCTATGGGTGCTTCTGCGAAGAAAATATAGGAGCTCTGTGTGATGCCACTAACACACTAGAAGTCCTGTGGGTGCTGCTGAGAAGAAAATATAGGAGCTCTGTGTGATGCCACTAACACACTAGAATCCTATGGGTGCTTCTGCAAAGAAAATATAGGAGCTCTGTGTGATGCCACTAACACACTAGAAGTCCTGTGGGTGTTGCTGAGAAGAAAATATAGGAGCTCTGTGTGATGCCACTAACACACTAGAAGTCCTATGGGTGCTTCTGCGAAGAAAATATAGGAGCTCTGTGTGATGCCACTAACACACTAGAAGTCCTGTGGGTGCTGCTGAGAAGAAAATATAGGAGCTCTGTGTGATGCCACTAACACACTAGAAGTCCTATGGGTGCTTCTGGGAAGAAAATATAGGAGCTCTGTGTGATGCCACTAACACACTAGAAGTCCTGTGGGTGCTGCTGAGAAGAAAATATAGGAGCTCTGTGTGATGCCACTAACACACTAGAAGTCCTATGGGTGCTTCTGCGAAGAAAATATAGGAGCTCTGTGTGATGCCACTAACACACTAGAAGTCCTGTGGGTGCTGCTGAGAAGAAAATATAGGAGCTCTGTGTGATGCCACTAACACACTAGAAGTCCTATGGGTGCTTCTGGGAAGAAAATATAGGAGCTCTGTGTGATGCCACTAACACACAATTGAAGTCCTATGGGTGCTTCTTGGAAGAAAATATAGGAGCTCTGTGTGATGACACTAACACACTAGAAGTCCTATGGGTGCTGCTGAGAAGAAAATATAGGAGCTCTGTGTGATGCCACTAACACACTAGAAGTCCTATGGGTGCTTCTGGGAAGAAAATATAGGAGCTCTGTGTGATGCCACTAACACACTAGAAGTCCTGTGGGTGCTGCTGAGAAGAAAATATAGGAGCTCTGTGTGATGCCACTAACACACTAGAAGTCCTATGGGTGCTTCTGCGAAGAAAATATAGGAGCTCTGTGTGATGCCACTAACACACTAGAAGTCCTGTGGGTGCTGCTGAGAAGAAAATATAGGAGCTCTGTGTGATGCCACTAACACACTAGAAGTCCTGTGGGTGCTGCTGAGAAGAAAATATAGGAGCTCTGTGTGATGCCACTAACACACTAGAAGTCCTATGGGTGCTTCTGGGAAGAAAATATAGGAGCTCTGTGTGATGCCATTAACACACTAGAAGTCCTGTGGGTGCTGCTGAGAAGAAAATATAGGAGCTCTGTGTGATGCCACTAACACACTAGAAGTCCTATGGGTGCTTCTGGGAAGAAAATATAGGAGCTCTGTGTGATGCCACTAACACAGAATTGAAGTCCTATGGGTGCTTCTGGGAAGAAAATATAGGAGCTCTGTGTGATGACACTAACACACTAGAAGTCCTATGGGTGCTGCTGAGAAGAAAATATAGGAGCTCTGTGTGATGCCACTAACACACTAGAAGTCCTATGGGTGCTTCTGGGAAGAAAATATAGGAGCTCTGTGTGATGCCACTAACACACTAGAAGTCCTGTGGGTGCTGCTGAGAAGAAAATATAGGAGCTCTGTGTGATGCCACTAACACACTAGAAGTCCTATGGGTGCTTCTGCGAAGAAAATATAGGAGCTCTGTGTGATGCCACTAACACACTAGAAGTCCTGTGGGTGCTGCTGAGAAGAAAATATAGGAGCTATGTGTGATGCCACTAACACACTAGAAGTCCTATGGGTGCTTCTGCGAAGAAAATGTAGGAGCTCTGTGTGATGCCACTAACACACTAGAAGTCCTGTGGGCGCTGCTGAGAAGAAAATATAGGAGCTCTGTGTGATGCCACTAACACACTAGAAGTCCTATGGGTGCTTCTGGGAAGAAAATATAGGAGCTCTGTGTGATGCCACTAACACACTAGAAGTCCTGTGGGTGCTGCTGAGAAGAAAATATAGGAGCTCTGTGTGATGCCACTAACACACTAGAAGTCCTATGGGTGCTTCTGCGAAGAAAATATAGGAGCTCTGTGTGATGCCACTAACACACTAGAAGTCCTGTGGATGCTGCTGAGAAGAAAATATAGGAGCTCTGTGTGATGCCACTAACACACTAGAAGTCCTATGGGTGCTTCTGGGAAGAAAATATAGGAGCTCTGTGTGATGCCACTAACACACAATTGAAGTCCTATGGGTGCTTCTGGGAAGAAAATATAGGAGCTCTGTGTGATGCCACTAACACACTAGAAGTCCTATGGGTGCTGCTGAGAAGAAAATATAGGAGCTCTGTGTGATGCCACTAACACACTAGAAGTCCTATGGGTGCTTCTGGGAAGAAAATATAGGAGCTCTGTGTGATGCCACTAACACACTAGAAGTCCTATGGGTGCTTCTGGGAAGAAAAAATATAGGAGCTCTGTGTGATGCCACTAACACACTAGAAGTCCTATGGGTGCTGCTGAGAAGAAAATATAGGAGCTCTGTGTGATGCCACTAACACACTAGAAGTCCTATGGGTGCTTCTGGGAAGAAAATATAGGAGCTCTGTGTGATGCCACTAACACACTAGAAGTCCTATGGGTGCTTCTGGGAAGAAAATATAGGAGCTCTGTGTGATGCCACTAACACACTAGAAGTCCTATGGGTGCTTCTGGGAAGAAAATATAGGAGCTCTGTGTGATGCCACTAACACACAATTGAAGTCCTATGGGTGCTTCTGGGAAGAAAATATAGGAGCTCTGTGTGATGCCACTAACACACAATTGAAGTCCTATGGGTGCTTCTGGGAAGAAAATATAGGAGCTCTGTGTGATGCCACTAACACACTAGACGTCCTATGGGTGCTTCTGGGAAGAAAATATGGGAGCTCTGTGTGATGCCACTAACACACAATTGAAGTCCTAAGGGTGCTTCTGGGAAGAAAATATAGGAGCTCTGTGTGATGCCACTAACACACTAGAAGTCCTATGGGTGCTTCTGGGAAGAAAATATAGGAGCTCTGTGTGATGCCACTAACACACTAGAAGTCCTATGGGTGCTGCTGAGAAGAAAATATAGGAGCTCTGTGTGATGCCACTAACACACTAGAAGTCCTATGGGTGCTTCTGGGAAGAAAATATAGGAGCTCTGTGTGATTCCACTAACACACAATTGAAGTCCTATGGGTGCTTCTGGGAAGAAAATATAGGAGCTCTGTGTGATGCCACTAACACACAATTGAAGTCCTATGGGTGCTTCTGGGAAGAAAATATAGGAGCTCTGTGTGATGCCACTAACACACTAGAAGTCCTATGGGTGCTTCTGGGAAGAAAATATGGGAGCTCTGTGTGATGCCACTAACACACAATTAAAGTCCTATGGGTGCTTCTGGGAAGAAAATATGGGAGCTCTGTGTGATGCCACTAACACACAATTGAAGTCCTATGGGTGCTTCTGGGAAGAAAATATAGGAGCTCTGTGTGATGCCACTAACACACTAGAAGTCCTATGGGTGCTGCTGAGAAGAAAATATAGGAGCTCTGTGTGATGCCACTAACACACTAGAAGTCCTATGGGTGCTTCTGGGAAGAAAATATAGGAGCTCTGTGTGATGCCACTAACACACAATTGAAGTCCTATGGGTGTTTCTGGGAAGAAAATATAGGAGCTCTGTGTGATGCCACTAACACACAATTGAAGTCCTATGGGTGCTTCTGGGAAGAAAATATAGGAGCTCTGTGTGATGCCACTAACACACTAGAAGTCCTATGGGTGCTTCTGGGAAGAAAATATGGGAGCTCTGTGTGATGCCACTAACACACAATTGAAGTCCTATGGGTGCTTCTGGGAAGAAAATATAGGAGCTCTGTGTGATGCCACTAACACACTAGAAGTCCTATGGGTGCTTCTGGGAAGAAAATATAGGAGCTCTGTGTGATGCCACTAACACACTAGAAGTCCTATGGGTGCTGCTGAGAAGAAAATATAGGAGCTCTGTGTGATGCCACTAACACACTAGAAGTCCTATGGGTGCTTCTGGGAAGAAAATATAGGAGCTCTGTGTGATGCCACTAACACACAATTGAAGTCCTATGGGTGCTTCTGGGAAGAAAATATAGGAGCTCTGTGTGATGCCACTAACACACAATTGAAGTCCTATGGGTGCTTCTGGGAAGAAAATATAGGAGCTCTGTGTGATGCCACTAACACACTAGAAGTCCTATGGGTGCTTCTGGGAAGAAAATATGGGAGCTCTGTGTGATGCCACTAACACACAATTGATGTCCTATGGGTGCTTCTGGGAAGAAAATATGGGAGCTCTGTGTGATGCCACTAACACACTAGAAGTCCTATGGGTGCTTCTGGAAGAAAATATGGGAGCTCTGTGTGATGCCACTAACACACTAGAAGTCCTATGGGGTGCTTCTGGGAAGAAAATATGGGAGCTCTGTGTGATGCCACTAACACACTAGAAGTCCTATGGGTGCTTCTGTGAAGAAAATATGGGAGCTCTGTGTGATGCCACTAACACACTAGAAGTCCTATGGGTGCTTCTGGGAAGAAAATATGGGAGCTCTGTGTGATGCCACTAACACACTAGAAGTCCTATGGGTGCTTCTGGGAAGAAAATATAGGAGCTCTGTGTGATGCCACTAACACACAATTGAAGTCCTATGAGTGCTTCTGGGAAGAAAATATAGGAGCTCTGTGTGATGCCACTAACACACAATTGAAGTCCTATGGGTGCTTCTGGGAAGAAAATATAGGAGCTCTGTGTGATGCCACTAACACACAATTGAAGTCCTATGGGTGCTTCTGGGAAGAAAATATAGGAGCTCTGTGTGATGCCACTAACACACTAGAAGTCCTATGCGTGCTTCTAGGAAGAAAATCTCGGAGCTCTGTGTGATGCCACTAACACACAATTGAAGTCCTATGGGTGCTTCTGGGAAGAAAATATGGGAGCTCTGTGTGATGCCACTAAAACACTAGAAGTCCTATGGGTGCTTCTGGGAAGAAAATATGGGAGCTCTGTGTGATGCCACTAACACACTAGAAGTCCTATGGGTGCTTCTGGGAAGAAAATATAGGAGCTCTGTGTGATGCCACTAACACACAATTGAAGTCCTATGGGTGCTTCTGGGAAGAAAATATAGGAGCTCTGTGTGATGCCACTAACACACAATTGAAGTCCTATGGGTGCTTCTGGGAAGAAAATATAGGAGCTCTGTGTGATGCCACTAACACACAATTGAAGTCCTATGGGTGCTTCTGGGAAGAAAATATAGGAGCTCTGTGTGATGCCACTAACACACTAGAAGTCCTATGGGTGCTTCTGGGAAGAAAATATGGGAGCTCTGTGTGATGCCACTAACACACAATTGAAGTCCTATGGGTGCTTCTGGGAAGAAAATATGGGAGCTCTGTGTGATGCCACTAACACACTAGAAGTCCTATGGGTGCTTCTGGGAAGAAAATATGGGAGCTCTGTGTGATGCCACTAACACACTAGAAGTCCTATGGGTGCTTCTGGGTAGAAAATATGGGAGCTCTGTGTGATGCCACTAACACACTAGAAGTCCTATGGGTGCTTCTGGGAAGAAAATATGGGAGCTCTGTGTGATGCCACTAACACACTAGAAGTTCTATGGGTGCTTCTGGGAAGAAAATATGAGAGCTCTGTGTGATGTCACTAACACACTAGAAGTCCTATGGGTGCTTCTGGGAAGAAAATATGGGAGCTCTGTGTGATGCCACTAACACACTAGAAGTCCTATGGGTGCTTCTGGGAAGAAAATATGGGAGCTCTGTGTGATGCCACTAACACACTAGAAGTCCTATGGGTGCTTCTGGGAAGAAAATATGGGAGCTCTGTGTGATGCCACTAACACACTAGAAGTCCTATGGGTGCTTCTGGGAAGAAAATATGGGAGCTCTGTGTGATGCCACTAACACACTAGAAGTTCTATGGGTGCTTCTGGGAAGAAAATATGGGAGCTCTGTGTGATGTCACTAACACACTAGAAGTCCTATGGGTGCTTCTGGGAAGAAAATATGGGAGCTCTGTGTGATGCCACTAACACACTAGAAGTCCTATGGGTGCTTCTGGGAAGAAAATATGGGAGCTCTGTGTGATGCCACTAACACACTAGAAGTCCTATGGGTGCTTCTGGGAAGAAAATATGGGAGCTCTGTGTGATGCCACTAACACACAAGAAGTCCTATGGGTGCTTCTGGGAAGAAAATATGGGAGCTCTGTGTGATGCCACTAACACACAATTGAAGTCCTATGGGTGCTTTTGGGGTGCAATGCTGTGCTAACAGCACTGCGGTTGGTACTACTGAAATACTGTACTAACAGTAAAACACGCACCAGACTAATCCCCAGCAGCAGCTAATAACACACTAACCAGCAGCAATGGACGATCAATGACAGGTAGCAATGGTTTAGCAAATAAATAGCCAATGGTTTAGCAAAGAAGAGCAAATCTTTCTGTAGCAATGAATCAAGCAAAGACACAGAATCAGCAGACTGATCTCTCCTAAAGCCGGAACTCATGTGACCGGCGCCGACGGCGTGGCGGCCTTTTAAATGGTGGGGCGTGTACTAAAGCCCCTGAGCTTTAATTGGCTACAGGCGTCCTGCCTGTAGCCAATTATTGCTCTCCGAGTTTCCGGCGCTGTGATTGGCCAAGCATGCGGGGTCACAGTGCATGCTTGGCCAATCATCAGCCAGCAATGCACTGCGCCGGCCGCAATGCATTGCGGGGCCGCTCGCATCACACGAATGTGATGCGGACGGCCCAAATAGTTCTGGGCTCGCCGAGCGAGCGAACGCCCGGTGCTCGATGCGAACATGGGTTTGCATCGAGCACCGGGCCCATCCCTAATACCAACTATATAAAAGGAAAAATGGTTGAACAGCAGAGTTAGGAAACCTGTGGACTTAAAGTAGAACTACAATATGTTCAAAACTTTTTTTTTAATTTTGGATAGAGCTATGGATGGTTAGAATGCCTGTCAGATTTTTGTTTGCCATCTGTGTCCCATTGCAGAGATTTCCCTTCACTTCCCGTCCCATAGCCAAACAGGAAGTGAGAGGAAATCCCTGTAAATTAAGGGAAGTCCTTGGGGACTTCCAGGTCACCAGAACTAGTGTCCCCTTTGGAAGATTTCCCCTTAAATACTTTTCAGGGGACAACCCAAAACTTGGGATTTTCTTTTACTTTCATTTTCAATCACTGGTAAACAGAACAAATAGAGAGTGAGAATCTGCTGAATGATGGCACAGACAGCAATAAAAACTGACAAGCATTCTAATCCCTCCTGACCCTTTTCAAAACTAAAGAAAAAAGGTTTTGCCTTTAGTTATATTTTAATTCATTAAGATCTTTGCAGTCCAATGGAAAAACTGACTCCAGGAAAGAAGAAGTATTTTCTGAACTTTATAGCTGATTACTCCCGGAACACTACTACAATATATCTGTTACACAACAAAAGTGAAGTACCAGAGAAACTTTAACAGTATTTGGCTCTAGTAAGCAAAAAATTTGGCTAAATGCCGAGTGTATTGCGCTCAGACAATGGAACTGAACATAGAGGTGATAACACACAGGCGATTTTAAGGAAGGTTGACGTAATATTTCAAACTACTGTACCATACAACCGAGAACAAAACTGGATTGCAGAAAGAATGAACCGTACTCTATGTGAGAGTGGAAGAACCATGCTGTTTGATGCAGATATGCCAACCACATACTGAGCGGAGGCAATTATGACCGCATGCTATCTCCAAAATTGACTACCAGGAAAATCAACTGAGAAAACTCCATACGAACTGTGGAATGGAAAAGCCCCAAAATGAAACCATCTAAAAGAATAAAAACCCAAGTGGCTCCTTACATTGATAAGTGCCCGACCCGGCACTGGGGCTGTGTCGCTTCTAGGTAGGTATCATCCGGTATGAAATATCTCGTGGTTTGTTGCTAGTCCGGCGTGCGTTCCACCCCGCGCAGCCGACAACCAGGAGACCGGATGTTGCGTCAATAAACAACTTGACCAGGTACTCCTGAAGACGTGAAATACGAAACGGACGTCGGGGAGAGAGACCTATTGATATGCTTTCAAATGTATTTTAAATGTGAGTGCATATTTATTATTTTTCATTTTATCAATGTGTTTTAATAAATACTACACTTAGGTAGTGCCACTTTTTTCTCTTTTTTTTCTGTTTACACAGTGTTGACTCTCCCACGAGGTCTGCAGGGCAACTCTGTCATCATGACCTACAACCTCTCAGCTTAGATATGATGACACCCATCATGTTATGTTCCTACGCAGGCAATTCATTTTATGCTCGCTGATAGGAATAGAATGCTGAGTTAGCTCCTACTGAGTAGCAGTGTAATTCCCGGTAAGCACTAAAGACTGAACAGCTCACCGTTCACCTACCACTCTGAACAGAACTATATACTTTCAATGCTATATTATCAATACTGGGGACAGTGTTTCTGATTTAAAGTGTATCTCTAGCCAAAAAAGCTTGGCTTACATTTGGAAAAAGTAGAGAACAGTTAGTAATCCTGTCAGGGGTTTTTTATTTTTTATTTATTTTTGGCCATCTGTCACAGAAACACAACCAGAAGTGAGTAGAAATCTCTCCAAAATTAAGCATCTCCTTTGGAAGATTTCCTCTCATGTGATGTTCCAGCGGCAGTTATAATAGTTTTGATTTCACATCACTTTAAGTACTCATGACAATGGCCACAAGGAGTAATAGAGAGGAAGAATCAGACAGAGATTCTAATGCCCCGTACACACGGTCGGAAATTCCGACCACATAATCCGTCGTATTTTTCCGACGGATTTTGTCCGACACTGGTGTTGCATACACACGGTCGGACAAAGTTGTTGGAAAATCCGATCATCCTGAACGTGGTAACGTTCGTTGCGTACAACGGGACTACGTAGAGGCTAGTAGCCAATAGCTTTGGTCTTGTAATGTGATCTGAGCATGCGTGGCACTTTGTCCGTCGGAATTCGCTACACACGATCGGAAAAAGGCCGATAGGACTTTGTTGTCGGAAAATTTGAGAGCAGGATCTCAAACTTTTTCCGTCGGAAATTCCTACGGAAAAAGTCCGATGGAGCGCACACACGGTCGGAATTTCCGACAACATGGTCCGATAGGACATTTTCCGTCGGAAAATCCGACCGTGTGTGGGGCATAACTCTTCACTATCTAAAACTAGAAGAAAGATAGGATAGAAATATAATTTAAACTATAGATTCCACCCTGTCCTGCCACATCTAATACATGAAGCTTTTAATTCCAGTGTTGATCAAAACATAAAAAAAAAATTATAAAGCATTTGCAAAATCATTGGAAACATAATTGCATACTATTTATAATAAAAAAAATACTCTTAGATGACTTCAAGGATTTCCTTTATTTAGTTCTGAAAAATGATTTCAAAAGTTACTTACAGAACACTTACTTCATAAATGTATAGAAAAGAGCACCCTCTACTGGGAGAAGCTTGGAACAACAACAATATAGATAATTTTCTATGTAACGGCTGTTCTCATTCAGTAAAGAACGATAACCCTTATGCTAGATTTAGACCTGCATCTAAACCGTCGCTTCTCTGAAAATATATCCGCATTCAGAATTGTTTGACACACAGTGAGGAGGCGATGTGATGCCTCCTCGCCATCTATTTTAACCCCATAATTGCCACACAAATGTGCCAAAACTGCATATACTGCACACTGCTCTTCTATGGCTGGCGTACACCCCACCTGCATTTTAACAGCTGCAGTAAAACAACATGTTTTGTACTCTAGGCAGCTTCTATGCCTAAGTAGGTCCATCTACATGTAGTCTTAGGGCTCATTGAGCTATGATGATCTGTGTTGATTAATGTAGGCCTAACGCAAAGACTCATGGATAACAATTGCTCTCTATGTGCCCTGTTCTCACCATACAGGTGCATTGCATAAAAATACATGTCAATGAGCATAAATAGAAAGCACCTATAAAAAATAATTAAAAAGAACAATAGAATTATGTCAGTTGTTATGGCCTGCATAGAGAGAAAGGCATGGAAAAACACAGTTCGGTGTGCAGCAGACCACATAAAAACACATAAAAAAAAAAACACATGCCAACATATATGCGTTTTCTGTACATTTTTATGCACATTGTGGGGTGAAGGAACCTATGGCAAAGTATAGGCAAGTCAAAGTATTGCCATATAAAGGTTCTTCCCAGGGGCGGACTGACAACTCATGGGGCCCCTGGGCAATAGGAGATTATGGGGCCCCCAGGCAATCAGAGATTATGGGGCCACACAATATACACACAAATACAGTATACAATCACACAGTATATACATACATGTACACACAATATACACAGACATGTTTCTATTGGCTGAGAAGGTACTGGAGAGGTGGGGCAGCTATAATCTCTGGATTTTTAGACCGAAAGGATGTCGGTAAGGGACATTTCAGAGACAGATGTAAAAAAAAACACAGATTTTTACATACCGTCCCTGGTTTTACCGAGGCTGGCAACCCTGATGGGGCCCCCTAGTGGTCCGGGGGCCCTCGGGCAGTGCCCGAGTGGCCGAATGGTCAGTCCGCCCCTGGTTCTTCCGCATAGCAGACATCCTCCAGTGCCCCAATATACCTTTATTGAGCCTCCTTCTCAATATCCCCATCATGTTCTAGAAAAATGTACAATTCCAAGCAGGGTTTGACCTCAACATTATTCTTGGCTTCCCACAATGCACTGCACAGTGTCTGAGCACTCTATTGCCAAGCTCTAGCACTGCCATATGGAAGCACTACATAAATAAAGGCTTTTAGAAAGTGTATATTTGCATAGGATTCTCAGGTATCTTGCAGAAGCACTTTAGAAAAATTGAGTAAAAGCTTTGTTAAAGTATGACGGAGCACGGAATGGTGCCTGCAATACAAAAAAGCTTTTACTTACATTATTTACTTGAATTCTAATTTGCTACACTTGTACCATCCCCAAACAGTGGTTACTAGGCCAGTTCCCTTACTAGGGGCCCTATGTGTTAGTGTGTCTGACACCTAAACTACCCCGTACATCAGGGGGCTCCACACTTTCTGAACAAAGGGCCAGTTTACTGTCCTTCATACTTTGAGGGGGCCGGACCGTGGCCAGTGGGAGTAGAAAATCCCCAATGGGAGTAAAGAATGCCTCAATCATTGGTATTAGTGGGAGTAATTTTTCCCCATTGTTGGTAATAGGGGAAGAAATAGTGCCCCATCATTGATGTCATTGAAAAGAATATTTCCCCATGGTTGGTATTAGGGGAAGAAATAGTGCAACACCATTAGTGTCCTTGGGAGGAATAGTGTCCCATTGTTGGTATTAAGGGAAGGAATAGTGTTCGATCATTGGTGTCAGTGGGAATAATAGTGCCCCATTGTTGGTGTAGAGGGAACAGTGCATTTTAGCAGTGGGAAGAATAGTGTCCCAAGGGCCTGATAAAGGCAAGCAAAGGGCCACATCCGGGCTGCAGTTTGGAGATTACTGCCATACATACTCTACATTGCTAGGTCACATTCTTCCATCAAAGGGTGAACATGAACTCTCACTCCTACAACCTAGTTACATGGGGCAACAATCCGATGTTCATCAGCTGAGCCCCTCAAGGGCCATGCCACATTCCAAACCAGACTGCAGGGATATGCGTTTCTGGAAACTTTGATGAGAAAGGAGACCTGCAATTCTGCAAGCCCCCCAGACTGAGCAAAGTCCTTACTCCAAGAGGCCATGCAACAACCAGCGGCAAAGAAGTGACAAATCCATGTTCTTCTGTTTTCTTTTGCTTTACAGGAACATTTTGCACTTTATTAAGTGGACATTGCCATGTGAAAATGTTACCAGCTATGTTATACTCAGCGCTGCTCCAACAAAGTATATGAAACAATAAAAAAGTGCCTGTGCAAATATATAATGCAATCAATAATGCAATAAAGACTATCCAACAATATACCGTATATACTCGAGTATAAGCCGACCCGAATATAAGCCGAGGCACCTAATTTTACCACAAACAACTGGGAAAACTTATTGACTGGAGTATAAGCCTAGGGTGAGGAATGCGCAGCTACTGTAAGTGGAAAAGAAGATCAACAATGCCCATTTGCAGCCTCACTGTGGCCATTTGCATGCCTCACTGTGCCCATTTGCAGCCATAGGTCCCCCAAACTTCAAACTTGGTAGTTAAGGGTTCCTAAATGCACCCTAGCTGCAGCCAAAATTTGGGGTCTCTGGACCCAAAGGGTCCCGAAATGACATTGCTGCAGATGGACACAGTTGACCGAATTTGGGGCCTTGTATCTCGGGGTCACTTGGTGCTAGGAACCCCATCTTT
The DNA here is from genome assembly GCA_028564925.1 of Lithobates sylvaticus. NCBI lineage: Eukaryota > Metazoa > Chordata > Amphibia > Anura > Ranidae > Lithobates > Lithobates sylvaticus. The sequence goes on along the minus strand of CM053033.1, from coordinate 32,042,951 downwards.
GGATATGTTGTAGTGCTAGTTCACTAGGTTTGAGGTTCCTAGCACCAAGTGGCCCCGAGATACGGGGCCCCAAAGTCGGGTCGGAAAATTTAATTTTCTGCTGCAGAAAAGTGATTGACTCGAGTATAAGCCGAGGGGGGCACTTTCAGCACAAAAAAATGTGCTGAAAAACTCGGCTTATACTCGAGTATATAGTATAAGTGCTTAGTGCAAATATAGTACAATCATATAAAGTCCATCCATATATATGGTGTGTTGAACATCTGCAACTTCTACTGTGCAGATCCTGGTGACACTCTGTGCTCCCCTCCTGGGTCCCCACTCACCAACAATAATCTTTCAAATTGCCAGGTATATTCTGTATGTAGGTAAGGGTATCACCTTCCTTCCACCAGAGATCTTTAATTCACCAGGTATATCCTGTGTGTGGGTGGGGGTGTCACCTTCCTGCTCTTCCAATGATCAGGTTTCCATGGTGCGGAAATACTTCTGAAGACGCCTAGTGGGAGGGGTGAAACGCGCCAAGCGGGGACGCACAGAGGAGACCTAGTGATGGTTGTCTGCATGCCAAGGCAGAAAATTTTGCAAGTTTAAACCTCTTTGATGTAAGTGTATTGACAGTTGAATTTAACAATAAACCTAGCAGTATTACACTATACATCGTTTCTCTTTATTGGTATTTTGCATTAATACGCCCATACCATGGAAACCTGATCATTGGAAGAGCAGGAAGGTGACGCCCTCACCCACACACAGGATATACCTGGCAATTTAAAGATCTCTGGTGGAAGGAAGGTGATACCCTTACCTACATACAGCATACACCTGGCGATTTAAAGATCACTGGTTGAAGGTGATATCCTAACCCACACACAGGATTTACCTGGTGATTTGAAAGATTATTGTTGGTAAGTGGGGACCCAGGAGGGGAGCACGGAGTGTCACCAGGATCTGTATTGTAGAGGTTGCACATGTTTAACACACCATATATATGGATGGACTTTATATGATTGCACTATATTTGCACTAAGCACTTTATATTGTTGGATAGTCTTTATTGCATTATTGATTGCACTATATATATTTGCAGACTTTGCTGGAGCAGCGCTGAGTATAACATTTTGCATTTTATTCATTTGGGGTTTTTACCTTACACTACAGCAGCAGCCCTTAGAATTATTATTTTCACAATTGTTATTTTTCATCATTATTTTCATCATTAATTTGTTTCCATAGTGCGGGCATCTCTTATCAATGTCCACTTAATAACCACTTAATGGTGTTTACACCTGAATAGACCTAGATGCTCCCTGAGTCTAACCCACTTGGGGTGGGGGGGTATGGTTTCCTCAGTGTTCCCCACAAGGGGAAGACCAGTATACAAGGTTCTTATATATTGGCAAGGAAGACCTCAAAACAACCCCAACTTTCCCACAGGGACCAGGAACAAGAACACTGTATGACCACCTTGCAGTACATCCCACTATCACCAACCAAACTCTAACCGCCTGCCACCCATGTGACCCTTCCTATCCCCCCCCCCCCCCTAAAACTCCTCTATACAGTACATTTTAAATTTAGCATTTTTTTATTGAATATGGTGGTATTGCAAACAGAAAAGCCAAATGCAGTAACTCTTATGCCCCGTACACACGATCAAATTTTCTAACAACAAAATCGTGGATTTTTTTCCGAAGGAGGTTGGCTCAAACTTGTCTTGCATACATGTATGAGAACGAGGGTTTTTTTTTTGGGTGGGACTTTAAATGAAGCACAGCTAAAAAAGGTTTGCAATCACATGAAAATAGATTCCAGAGGGGCATATAAATAATAATTGAAAATAACATTATAAACAATGGTAGCACCTCCACAGTTTATTAAGCATGATTCGTAGTAGTAGCAATAAATACATAAAACAGTATATAGTAATAAAAGGTTGAAATTCATAATACAGATACAATGTTAATGGTGATATCAATTGCTGGTAAATTTCATGTTATTAAACCTTGGAATCACATGATTGCGATATGTAGCATAAGACTAGGGTTCTACGCATTTCGTGGAGATGTCCACTCATCAGGAGCGATCACAATTGTTATGTATCTATAAAAGAGCAAGGGAGCAGAATGAACAGGTGTTGAACACTCAGGAAACACAGGGCAGAGAGGGGATACAAAAATCCATGACACTCTTACCTGTATGTAAATTGGGTATAGGGCACATAATAATGTTGTGCACAACTGGAGGCACCAAGGCAAAACAGGCGTCCCCGGGAGCTGAGGCCGCAAGCCATGGGCACACAGAGGCCAAATGAGAAAAATGTGGGAAAATCAGTGATGTTGTAGTCCCCATTAATCAGGTTGGTGCAGGCAGCGTTAATGGTGGCAGTAGATAGTCTATGAAGAAAAACATAGTGTATTAAAATTATTATCAGTGTATAAATAAAACTACAAATGAAAAACTGAAGGGGCTAATCAATAAAAAAGGGGGAAGAATTTCGCTCTGGTGAACGAAATATATATCTCTGAAGTGAATGAATTGTGAACCAAAAAAGCTATAACTGAATAAACAAAGCAATACATTGAAACACAATACTGAAACTGATAAAGAAAAATGTGACAACCAGCAAGTGGGATCTGAGTGTAGGATAAATGTGTGTTCCATCCACGTGCAGTCTCATTGTCCCAGGAGGCCAAGGAGTGCCGCCAACGTCACGCTGCCTGGTGTCCTGACCTTAACCCTCTTTCCCCCAAAAGGAAATGCTACCTGCTAACCAAACTGTCAAACCATCCAATGGCTGGTGTCATAACTGATCACATGTGCAGCATCATGGCAGTTGAAGATTGAACAGAGGCCAAGATGGCAGCTTCCTTGGCTGAAAACGATAGGAGGGTTTACTTCTACTTTAAAGCCCACTACATACAGAAGGAAAAGAAGATTCTGATATAGAAAGATTTCAAATGTGTGCCACATCCCATATAGAACATGAAAAAGAGAACCCCTAATGTGGGATTTTGAAGGCACTACCAAAAAGAAAAATAGAAATGTACAAATATCAAATAAATTTATTGTAGTAAAATACATAGAGCATAAAACATGATAATGGATACAAAAAATCAGGAATACATAAATTGGATATACAGAAGGATGTCAGCTATCTCTGGCCCTGGAGGTTCTCATTAGACTGAAGGAGGTCGGAGACCTTGCTACACAAGTGCTAATTCTCATGTACTTTATTCAAACTTTGTGTATGTCATATATGTATGAAACAATGAAATGTCAAATAAATAAAGTACATGAATTGATTGCATGCAAAGTTGTGTTATGTGAATATTTCTGGGGAGCGGGTCCATTGCTCTCATCAGATCCTTAAAGGTGACTCAAAAGAAGTTAAAGTGGTTGTAAATCCAGTGAGTCATAGTAACCAATCACAGTTTAATTGATTTAATCTCCTCCTTGCATCCAATTAACATGGATTGCCTACTAAATCAGTTCAGTATTCTACTGTGATCCCTGCTATTAATCATGCATGGACAATTGGACATACTCACCCACGCACTTCTTTATAATGTATTTCTAAGCCCAGACCCCACCCTAGTCATGTAATCTCTGTTTAAAGAGGAAGTAAAGCCTCTGTAAAAAAAAAAAAAAAAAAGACACCCTGCAAGGCAAAGGCATAATGAGCTAGTATGCATAGCATACTAGCTCATTATGAAAAACTTACCTGAAAACGAAGCCCCCGAAGCCGTCCTTATCTTCCATCTTCCTCGCCGCCATGCAGGGCCGGAGTGACTTCCGGGTCTCGCCGCTCCAGCGCAATCATTCGCTGGAGCGGCGATGACGTCACTCCCGCGCATGCGCACGAGATCGGCATATTGCCGTGAGAGCGGCATATGCAGTGCGCCCTCAGTGCGCCTGCGCGCCGCTGTCTACGGCGCATGCGCCGTAGACAGCGATGCCTTTTCATCGCTAAATATCTCCTAAACCATGTAGGTTTAGGAGATATTTATTGGACCTACAGGTAAGCCTTAATCTAGGCTTACCTGTAGGCCAAAGTCATGTGGAAGGGTTTACTTCCACTTTAAGTCTTCTGATCTGTAAAATATGCAAGATATTGTTTATCACTGCTGTTAGAATTATTGGTAAAGGACTAAAACACACGGCATTTCTGTTTGTACTTATCTGCTGTACATTTGTTGGTCACTGCTAGGGATGAGCTCGGTGTTCGATTCAAACTCATGTTCGAATCGAACATCGGCCGTTCGCTTGTTCGTCGAAGCCAGAACTTTGTGGGCCGTTCGCACCAAATTCGTGTGACACGAACGGCCCCACGATGCACTGCGCCATCGCAGTGCATTGCTGGCTCATGATTGGCCAAGCAGCGAGGAGAGCCATAATTGGCCACAGGCAGGATGCCTGTGGCCAATTATAGCTCAGGGGTGTTTAGTACACGCCCCACACTATATAAGGTCGCCAGTGCGGCGGCCTTGTGTAGTGTGTTGGCGTGCAGAGAGAGAGCAGGATAGGCAGGGACAGTGTCAGCTGTGATTTTTTTCTTAAGCTATATGTTACAGTGGGTGTAGTGTGTTGGCATTCAGGCAGAGAGCAGGATAGGCAGGGACAGTGTCAGCTTTGCTTCTTAACCTAGCGCTGATCATTTCATGTGACAAGACTGAAGAAATTACACTTTGCTACAATGTAAAGTAGTCAGTGTACAGCTAATATAACAGTGTAAATTTTCCATCCCCTCAAAATAACTCAACACACAGCCATTAATGTCTAAACTGCTGGCAACAAAAGTGAGTACACCCCCAAGGGAAAATGTCCAAATTAGGCCCAATTAGCCATTTTCCTCCCCGGTGTCATGTGACTCGTTAGTGTTACAAGGTCTCAGGTGTGAATGGGGAGCAGGTGTGTTACATTTGGTTGTATCGCTCTCACTCTCTCATACTGGTCACTGGAAGTTCAACATGGCACCTCATGGCAAAGAACTCTGAGGATCTGAAAAAAATAATTGCTGATCTACATAAAGATGGCCTAGGCTATAAGAAGGCTACCAAGACCCTGAAACTGAGCTGCAGCAGGGTGGCCAATACCATACAGCAGTTTAATAGGACAGGTTCCACTCAGAACAGGCCTCGCCATAGTCGACCAAAGAAGTGAAGTGCATTTGCTCAGCGTCATATCCATAGGTTGTCTTTGGGAAATAGATGTATGAGTGCTGCCAGCATTGCTGCAGAGGTTGAAGGGGTGGGGGGTCAGCCTGTCAGTGCTCAGACCATACGCCACGCACTGCATCAAATTGGTCTGCATGGCTGTCTAAGGACATGGATTACTGGAACCATGTCCTGTGGTCTGATGAGACCAAGATAAACTTATTTGGTTCAGATGGTGTCAAGCGTGTGGGGGCAACCAGGTCAGGAGTACAAAGACAAGTGAGTCTTGCCTACAGTCAAGCATGGTGGTGGAAGTGTCATGGTCTGGGACTGCATGAGTGCTGCCGGCCCTTGGGAGCTATAGTTCACTGAGGGAACCCTCATTTTTCCCAGAGCTCGCAATTTCAGATTTAAATTTCATGTCAGGCAGTCAATGACAATGACACATTTGACAAATCATGGTCCAGGTTAAGCTACATTTGATAAAAAGCAGGTATGCAAAGCATCATAAACCATTATTAGTCTAGAACTAGTAAGAAAGGCGCATAGTCACAGTACCTCGTTATTATGCAGAGGTTCCCAATAGTCCAGGTAAAAAAGGGGGGAGGGGGGGGGGAAAGGGGGGGTTAAGTGTAGCGGCTGGATGTGTATGTATGGTATACACAGCAGGGCATATGGAGTTGTCAGGGCTGCCACCGAAGAGGCCTGAAGCCAGGTCCAATACGAGCTGGAGGAAAAAGACAAGGAGAGGGGCGCCTCTGAGTATGTATCATATAAACATTTATTAATAAAAACAATATCCACTCACATCTAGGCAAGGAGTGTTGCATTCAGGTAGATCTCAGCAGATGGAGGGCCGGTGGGACTACAAGTCACAGGAGTTTCACCCAGAGGCTGTCGTCCTTCTCAAGTCCTGGAGGAAGGCAGATGGATGCAGCAGGTGGGGTTTGTATCCTTGCGGTGGTCCTCTAGTGGGGTGGTAGCATCAATCCAGAGGGGAGAGTCAGATGGATATCACTCCTCTCAGTGTTCAACAAGTGGGTTCCAGGTGGTACAGGGGGGGTGTTGAAAAAAATTCATTCAAAGTCTCTATGGCAATTAAAGTAATGGAGAAGGGAGAGGGGAGAAGGGATGGTTGGTGTGGAGACGTTTGAGCCCTGTAGCCTGCTGTATGGTTTGTGCAGCCCAGTTCTTAGACAGAATGGTGTTTCAGGCACGGCTGTGTCTCTGATGTGGGAACGAGGCTTGCACCGCAAACAGTGCTAGGCGCCGGGGCGTGACGTCATATCTCTGCGACGCGTTTCTGAGCTTACAGCGCTATAGATGGTCTGTATAGCGGCGCTCCTTTCTCAAGCAAGGGGAATTGTTCCCCTTGCTTGAGAAAGGAGCGCCGCTATACAGACCATCTATAGCGCTGTAAGCTCAGAAACGCGTCGCAGAGATATGACGTCACGCCCCGGCGCCTAGCACTGTTTGCGGTGCAAGCCTCGTTCCCACATCAGAGACACGGCCGTGCCTAAAACACCATTCTGTCTAAGAACTGGGCTGCACAAACCATACAGCAGGCTACAGGGCTCAAACGTCTCCACACCAACCATCCCTTCTCCCCTCTCCCTTCTCCATTACTTTAATTGCCATAGAGACTTTGAATGAATTTTTTTCAACACCCCCCCTGTACCACCTGGAACCCACTTGTTGAACACTGAGAGGAGTGATATCCATCTGACTCTCCCCTCTGGATTGATGCTACCACCCCACTGGAGGACCACCGCAAGGATACAAACCCCACCTGCTGCATCCATCTGCCTTCCTCCAGGACTTGAGAAGGACGACAGCCTCTGGGTGAAACTCCTGCGACTTGTAGTCCCACCGGCCCTCCATCTGCTGAGATCTACCTGAATGCAACACTCCTTGCCTAGATGTGAGTGGATATTGTTTTTATTAATAAATGTTTATATGATACATACTCAGAGGCGCCCCTCTCCTTGTCTTTTTCATTATTAGTCTAGGGTCTTTAAAAGACTGCTAATTAGGCTCTGTTGTAAATGGTCAAGTCAGGAGCAGTCTGGAGAGCGGTTGAGGAATACACATCTATGAGACTGGAGGTAATGAGCTATATTGATCTTGACCTGAACTTTTATACATCTCAAACTCTCTACTTGCACTCATTTTCCATTATTATGCCCCGTACACACGGTCGGACATTCCGACCACAAAATCCATCAGATTTTTTCCAGACGGATTTTGGCCAAAACTTGTCTTGCATACACACGGTCACACAAAGTTGTCGGAAAATCCGATCGCTCAGAACGCGGTGATGTAAAACATGTACGACGGAACTACGAAGAGGCCAATAGCTTTCGTCCCCAAATTTATTCTGAGCATGCGTGGCACTTTGTGCGTCGGAATTCTCTACACACGATCGGAAAAAGTCTGATCGGATTTTGTGTTGGGAAAATTTTAGGTCCTGCTCTCAAACTTTTTCCGCCTGAAATTCGGACGGAAAAAGTCTGCTAGAGCCCACACACGATCGGATTTTCCGACAACATAATCCGATCTGACTTTTTCCATAGGAATTTCCAACCGTGTGTACGGGGCATTACAGTATTGGAGCTACCTTCCAAAAAAGTGGCTACACCATTATATAGAAAGATACCAATCTACTGGACACCAAGCATACCTAATTTACAAGATCCAGAGGCTTAAAACGAAATGGTATGCCTTCTAATAGCTATACATAAGATCTACAGTATATTGTATATGGTATCTAACTAATTGTAACTTCATCCTGCTAAATACTATCTTGGTTTGTGTATTGTAAAACCTTGTCATTGGGAAATATACACTATACTGTATGTGTGCAGAATATCTGGCATTAGGGGTGTGTCTACTTGCCATAATAAAAATTTCAGCACAGCTACCAATAACCCCTCAGACCCTTTAACTGGATGAAATTCGTTTTGTAATATCCTCTCCAGGGTCAGGAAAAAGCTGTTGCATTTGGACGCTGGTACTCTTGTTTAGCAAAAAAAAACACTAAGGATATTGAGAGTCATTTTTCTGAGGGTCAGTGGTTCTGGCATATGGCATTTGGCTCTTGCGGGAGTAGTACAGTAGTACCTTGGATTACGAGCATAATTCGTTCCAGAAGCATGCTTGTAATCCAAAGCACTCGTATATCAAAGCGAGTTTCCCCATAGGAATCAATGGAAACTCAGATAATCCGTTCCAGTGCCACTGCTGGTGTATGCAGTATCGCATGTGGCCAGAGGTGTGGGGGCACCGGAAACACATTTGGAAACACTCGGAGACGCTCGGAGACCACTTCGGGAATAGAGTGTGTCTGAGTGTCTCAGAGAATCTGAGGTATTACTGTATTATATTCGTGTTAGATACGCAGTGTAGGTTGGACTATACAGACAGGAGCAAGAAGCATGATGAGGAGCTATATTGAGTCCCTGAGGGCCAGTTCACACCACAAAAATGTGCTCCAGAAATAGTCCGGGTGCATTTCTGATTGTGTTTTAACACCTTGTTTTTGTTTGTGCTTTAATGCATTCCAGTACAGTTCTGTGCAGTAAAAAAGTAACATGTTGTACTTTTTTTATTTTTTTTGGAACTGAAAAGCACTGGAACGCACTGTGCTGGTGCCATTGGAACCCGTATAAACTACTTTCCATGCTTTTTTGATGAACAAAAAAAGTACTGCACTGCATGTGGTGTGAACAGGCTGTAAGAGATTTTAATTGGTACATATTTTTTTTTATTACAGCAGAGATATGGTTATTTTACTCACAAAAGGAAGAAAACATTTTACTGCAGAAATAAGCTCCTTATGCCACGTACACACGATTGGAATTCCGGACAGAAAAAGGCTGATGAGAGCTTTTCATCGAAAAATGAGACCGTGTGTAGGCTCCATCGGAAATTTTGCTGGCCGACTTTCCGACAGCAAAGAATTGAGAGCATGTTCTTAATTTTTCAGACGGAAAAGGTTTCTATCGGAAATTCCGATCGTCTGTAGCAATTCTTACGCGCAAAATTCATACGCATGCTCAGAAACAATTCGACTCATGCTCGGAAGCATTGAAGTCGATTCGTTGTAGTGTTGTACGTCACTGCGTTCTCGATGGTCGGAATTTGGTGGGACCGTGTGTAGGCAAGACAGTTTGAGCGGAATTCCGTCGGGAAAGCCGTCAGAGCTTTTTCCGACGAGAATTCCGATCGCGTGTACGCGGCATTAGTTGTCTGTAGCAACCAATCAATTTACAGCTTTTCTGCTTTCTTAATTCAGGTGGGAAAAAAGACCAGCACACAATTACCAAGTAATCCTATGCTCTTCACTTTTCTAAACTAAACCAGGAAAACAGAAAATACCTAACATAGCCTAACACAACATAACCAATTACTGTGTATCACTTGTATATACTCCCTTTGTACTGGGAAAATTGTATTGTTATGAGAAAATGATCATAACATGAAATAAGAAATGTAGTTAAAATATCCTATACTATCTTTATAATTTGACCTTCTTGTGTCAGATGAAGAAAATATTGTAAGCGCTTTATGAACCTTTACCCACATGTTAAACATGAAATCTACAATGCTGTTCAAGCTGTAGTTTCTCAAATGATCCACATGGTGGCAGACTCTACACGTTGAATAAGAAACTTCATCCACAAACAGACAACTAATGACAAATGCAGCACAGATTAGATTTTAAAAATGTCTTCTCAAAACAATTACCCTATATTGTTTTTGGCTTGTTAAAAATGAATTGTGCACCCGCCTGTCTATTCCATATAAAAAAATATTTTCTTCAACCAGGAATTTTCTAGGGATGTAATTGTGCAAATTAATGCAGCGTACACACGGTCGGAATTTCCGATGGAAACAGTCCGATGGGAGCTTTTCAATGGATTTTCCGACCGTGTGTATGCCCATCGGTCTTTTTCTGTCGGGGACAGGGGTCCGATTCAAAAAGCACAGGGTGTGCAAGAACGTGCATGTAGGAAGTAGGGTTGCCACCTCTTCTTCAAGTCAAACCCGAACACTTTAGCGGCGCAAAGCAATTTTTTTTTTTTATAGTATGAACTATACATATATTTTTCTATTAAAAACATTTGTAATCATATGACGTTAATAACAAGAGTTCCCCTTTACATCAGAGTCCACAGAGTTCCCCTTTTACATCTGAACTCGCAGAGTTCCCTTTCACTGTACGGAGAGACTCTGATGTAAGGGAGAACTCTGGGGACTCTAACATAAGGGATGCTCTGGGAACCCTGAGTTAAGGGGGAACACAGAAAACTCTGTACGGAGAGGACTTTGATGTAAGGGGGAACACTGTGCCCTTTGGTGTAAAGGGGAACTCTGATCTAAGGGGTGCTCTGAGAACCCTGATTTACTTTAGTGTACTCTCTGAGGCAGGAGAGAGAAGGGAGGAGACTTCAGTCAGAGACAGAGATGGATGGTGAGCTCACTCACCCCTTGGCAGTCAGCACTTCACATCCAGATGTATCTGAGGCTGCTGGACTTCAAATTTACAGCCCCCAGTTTCCTTTTCTGAGGCACAGCGCCAGGGAATGGAGTGTGGGCAGACACAGAGGGGTAAGGGCCGGAGTAAGAGGTGTAGATCGAGCCCTCTCTCCTCTCCCGTCTGTGTGTGTGTGCGTGTTTGCGGGGGGGGATTGTTAGTGCTGCTTTGGGCAGTGTGAAAGATAGTGTAACAGACACTCTCAGCTTAGACAACTGCAGCCAGCAACCCTGCTGGGAAGCCATAGTCCAGTCTGAATAATGTGTCCAGGTTTCAGGCAGTCTGAAACCCGGACGCATGGTTCCAAACCCGAACTGTCCGGGTGAATCCCACACAGGTGGCAACCCTAGTAGGAAGGTTGCTGCGGGTACAGTACCTGTACCCTGTCCTGTTAGCCTGCTGAAAATGCTGAGTCCGGAGTGACGATTAATACACATCCGCCTTCAGGATCCTGCTACAGCCTGGAGAAACTTCTGGAACTTGCAGTCCGCCCTGAAGACGCCAATCATGGATACTACCACCATGGACTCTGCCAATCAGTGGCGGCCCGTCCATAGGGGGTGCTTAGGTATCTGTGGTGCTGATCTATATAGCGTATCTGTGGTGCTGATCTATATAGCGTATCTGTGGTAGTGATCTGTACACCGTATCTGTGGTTCTGATCTATATAGCGTATCTGTGGTAGTGATCTGTACACCGTATCTGTGGTTCTGATCTATATAGCGTATCTGTGGTGCTGATCTGTACACCGTATCTGTGGTGCTGATCTGTACACCGTATCTGTGGTGCTGATCTATATAGCGTATCTGTGGTAGTGATCTATATAGCGTATCTGTGGTTCTGATCTATATAGCGTATATGTGGTGCTGATCTATATACCTTATCTGTGGTACTGATCTATATAGCGTATCTGTGGTTCTGATCTATATAGCGTATCTGTGGTGCTGATCTATATAGCGTATCTGTGGTTCTGATCTATATAGCGTATCTGTGGTTCTGATCTATATAGCGTATCTGTGGTTCTGATCTATATAGCGTATCTGTGGTTCTGATCTATATAGCGTATCTGTGGTTCTGATCTATATAGCGTATCTGTGGTGCTGATCTTTACACTGTATCTGTAATGCTGAGCTATATACCGTATCTGTGATGCTGAGCTGTATACTCTGTTCTGTGATGCTGAGCTTTATACCCCTGACACTATGGGTGGAAGCAAGTGGAATACAGGGGACTGAGTGAGTGGATTATATAAGGGGCGGGGCTTATGGGAAGTGGGAGTGATACTATAGAAGATACTATAACACTACAAGAGTTGATACAGTGTGAAGGAACAGTGATTATCAAGGGTTACAAAGGTCTCTCTAGCAGCCTGTCATTAAGCGTGTACATGTGCCAGGTGGGATAGCTTCTTGCAAGAGTTGATCATCTCCGTGATCAGGTCCGTCTTCCATAGTAACAGGAACAGACCAGCACTGCAGAGGCCCCCAACCTGTACACAGGTAAGGAAGAGGAAAAGTTAAGTGAAGTGCATGCATTGAGTCTGCGCTAGGTGCACAGTGGGGCTCCATAACATTACTGGAAGTGAGGTAACAGGGATACGCTGGAGAGGTGGAGAGGGAAAACATACTTACCAACTGTCCCGAATTTCCTGGGACATTCCCGGGATTTAGACTCTTTTCCCGATTTTATTGTTTCCCGGGAAATGTCCAGAGAAATAATTTTTTCCCCAATTTTTCGCCGCCGCCGCTAGAAGTCAGCAGCCAATGGAGACAATGTCTCCGACGGCCGCCATTTTTAAGAAGACCAACATGGCTGGGTGGCTACAATAGAAACTGAGCTGCTGTCCACTGGGGACATCTGATGTAAGGAGGGCTCCGCTGGGGACATCTGATGTAAGGAGGGGCTCCGCTGGGGACATCTGATGTAAGGAGGGGCTCCACTGGGGACATCTGATGTAAGGGGGGCTCCGCTGGGGACATCTGATGTAAGGAGGGGCTCCGCTGGGGACATCTGATGTAAGGAGGGGCTCCGCTGGGGACATCTGATGTAAGGAGGGGCTCCGCTGGGGACATCTGATGTAAGGAGGGGCTCCGCTGGGGACATCTGATGTAAGGAGGGCTCCGCTGGGAACATCTGATGTAAGGGGGGCTCCGCTGGGGACACCTGATGTAAGGGGGGCTCCGCTGGGGACACCTGATGTAAGGGGGGATCCGCTGGGGACATCTGATGTAAGAAGGGGCTCCGTTGGGGACACCTGATGTAAGGGGGGCTCCGCTGGGGACACCTGATGTAAGAAGGGGCTCTGCTGGGGGCACGTGATGTAAGGACAGAGTCTACTGGGGGCACCTGATGTAAGGACAGAGTCTGCTGGGGGCACCTGATGCAAGGACGGACTCTGCGGGGGGCACCTGATGTAAGGAGGGGCTCAGCTGGGGGCACCTGATGTAAGGACAGACTCTGCTGGGGCACCTGATGCAAGGACAGACTCTGCTGGGGGCACCTGATGGCATCTGATGGCAGGCGACGTGGCAGGTGACACGCTCAGGAGTCCCACGGATTCTGGATTATGGTGAGTTGAATGATTTCATTCTATATTACAATGTATATTACGCTGCATTTTTCTTTTTTTGCCATGTCACGCCTACATGCCCCACCCCCTAATTATAAGAAGACTCCGCCTACAGCCAAAAAAGTGTCCCTATAAATTTTTTTACAATGTTGGCAACTATGGGCAAGGGCTCTGCGTATCCCTCCTAAATGCATCAGTGTCCCTATATTTTTTTTTACAATGTTGTACCCCATGTGTCAGACAGTGACCCTGAACAAGGTTCCTAGCGTATCCCTGAAGAACTCACCCTGACCTCTCATGTGACCTTGGTGCCCAACAAGGAGGGAAGATGGAAAAACACGACCCCCACCATACATGCTATTTTAAAGATACATAGGGTTCTGGTGATGCATGCCTTAACCTTGTGCTGATACCAGCTCTCAGCACCCACAAAACCATTTCCAGGAACATTTTAATTAGAGGTGTAAAAACACCAGTTCTTCAAATGACATGCTTCAGAGATGCGTTTAAGCTACTGAAAATGCGGGGTTACAGAACAGTACACTTCTCTGGGACAGCATCAACTACACCAAATTCTGTATAGGCCAGAGCTGATATAGGCTCAACAGATTTAAAAGCTTTTGGAAGGTTCACACTTCAAAATAAAATAAAGTTAAATCCAGCAACTTTGCAGCAATTGCCAAACTGTGGCAAAACGTGTTTCATAGCATAGCATGTGTGTAGGCAGGTGTAGTTCTTCCTCTATTCAGCAGGTGGAATTTTGCCACTATGCAGATGAAGTGGAGACTCAGGAATATTTCCTCCTGTAACCTCCATAGGAAGAACAGATGAACAATTGGATGCTGCCAACCCCAGTGACCGTCTGCGGCCAATTTAGATGGAGCAGCCCTCATAAACAGGGGACCGTATCAAGGTTTGGCACGCATTCGCATTTGGAACATGGGAGGGACCTATGGGGGTATTCGGCGGGGAGGAGAAGCCAGGAGAGCCTGGGGGGGACCTCAGAAGAAGAGGATCGGAACCTCTCTGTTGAAAACCATTGGCATGTTTATTATTTTAATTTAAAAATGTAAAGCTTTACAATCACTTTAAGTTGTGTGTTAGACGCTTTGGAAAAACCACGTGACATGGTCAGTATTTGTGAGTCAACAACAAAGGATTTTTATTTTACTTGAATGCATGATTCAAACATCTAATAGACTGAGACTGTGAAGTTTCCTGAAGAGCCAAAACTGACAGGGAATGTGCCATGTGACCATATTAGGTTAATAATGTTACAAATCAAGGGGAGAACGAAGATTTGCAGTCCAAGGACCACGGCTATGGAACACTCTACCTACGAACATCCGCTTGGAAAAAGACCATCGGGCCTTCAGGAAAAAACTCAAGACCCACCTCTTCTAATGCCCCGTACACACGGTCGGATTTTCCGACAGAAAATGTCCTATCGGACCATGTTGTCGGAAATTCCGACCGTGTGTACGGGGCATTAGAAGAGGTGGGTCTTGAGTTTTTTCCTGAAGGCCCGATGGTCTTTTTCCAAGCGGATGTTCGTAGGTAGAGTGTTTTTCGGAATTTCCGACGGAAAAAGTTTGAGATCTTGCTCTCAAATTTTCCGACAACAAAGTCCTATCGGACTTTTTCCGATCGTGTGCAGCGAATTCCGACGGACAAAGTGCCACGCATGCTCAGATCACATTACAAGACCAAAGCTATTGGCTACTAGCCTCTACGTAGTCCCATCGTACGCAACGAACGTCACCACGTTCAGGATGATCGGATTTTCCGACAACTTTGTCCGACCGTGTGTATGCAACACCAGTGTCGGACAAAATCCGTCGGAAAAAATCAGACGGATTTTGTGGTCGGAATTTCCGACCGTGTGTACGGGGCATTAGAAGGAATCAACGCAGGTCGGATCAAGCGCCTCTTGAGGCGATTCAGTTCGCAGTTGCAGCGCTATACAAATCATTCATTCATTCATTCATTCATTCACAAGCATTCCCACCCCTTTAGAATGTGTAGCTGTGAGTCAAGAAATGCCATGGCTGCAGTTGATTGGGCAGCAGTGGGAAGGGGTGACAGTTTCCCTTCATGTTCAGCCCAACCCAAGTTCAGAGCAAACCCAAGCTTATCCTTAGTTGTAAGCCACATGGCAGTACGTCCTCCACCCAGCACTGGGCCTCTGTGAACAGAAGGGATTCCCTTCCTGAGAAATTAACCAGTAATCTAATCAAAGTAGTTGGGAGCAGAAGACTTATTGCAGCCTGCATATACCAATATTTATAAGTATATAGATGTACACCAGTATAGAAATAATACAAGCGTTACAGAATATAGGAAAAAGATTAATAACAGCACATACATCCAATACACAGACAGATATTATCAGCAAAGGGTCTGATAGAGGTCCTGGTGGAATTGTACAAATATACAGAGATATCTCCAGATTAATGTTATATTCCCAGGTATATATAGTGTGAGATTGGGGTGATTAAACTCAATCGATAGGTGCGTTTACAATGAGTTTCACCAGTCCAAAACTGTACTTTAGGGCATGGCAGACCACTTTTATTCAACAAACGGAAAGTTCACTTACATCAGTTGCCCACACAGGGGTTTCTTCCACAGAACATGCATTATTGAAAATTCCAAGCCACCTGGCTCACTTGTTGGCAACACTGCTGCTCCTCTTACCAGTCCTTTTGACTGTCTTGTCCAGCTCTCCTGGAACACTTGTCTCTCCATCCTTCAGTCGCAGCGCCCTGCTGCGTGGCCCAATTCTGGCCTAAGGATTGGGGTTCTCCCAACAACCCTGTTAGGAGCTGATCTGACTCATGGAACCAAGACCTGCTGTCTTCTGGCTTTTGTCTGGGTCCTCTGACCCCTCAATGAGACCCTCTGTCTCTTGGTTTCAGGCTGGGGCCCCCTGGTGAGCCCTTCCTTCTCCCACACTGGGAGCGGTCTCCAAACTGGGAGCTCTGAGCTATCCTCAGAACTGAGTATATAATGACCATGAACAGTGGCGTCACTAGGGTTGGTGTCACCCCCCCCCCCCCCCTCCAGGACAGGCAGTAGGGCATTGAGCAGGCTAGCGCATCTTACCCCCCCCCCCCCCCCAGCCAGAGTGCCGCAGTGCTAATTGATAGTGTCACCCAGGGCATTCTTCTCAAGGAAAAGGCACAGGAACTCAACCACGCTCCATACCTTTCTCCAAAGTAGTGGGGTAGGGGGTTGAGCGTGCAACAGGATGTGGGAGGGTCCTAAAGTGTCATTAAATACCACGAGGGTGCTACATACAGAGTGTAGAGTTCAGGTGGATGCAGGGTGCAGAGTACAGGTGGGTGCAGGGTGCAGAGTTCAGGTGGGTACAGGGTACATAGTGCAGGTGGGTAAAGGGTGCAGAGTGCAGGGTGCAGAGCTCAGTTGGGTACAGGGTGCAGAGTGCAGGTGGGTGCAGAGTGCAAGTGGGTACAGGGTGCAGGTGGGTGCAGGGTAAAGAATTCCACCACCAAATCGTCATCCAGACTGTCTTCCCTCTCCTAGCACAGACACCCATCTCCCTTCCTGTACAATTAGCACACTTTAAAATCTCCCCTCCAAACACAGACCTCAGATACAGTGTGGCTCAATCCAGTGAGAGAGATGCCCCTCCTCCCAGGCTCCTCCACATGACCTGTAAGACACGTCAGAGCAGAGGAGGAGGCGCCTAGCAAAAGCTTTCAATCCCCGGCTCTAGTGTGACAGGCGGCAGCAAGCGATGCAGTGGGAGTGCGGGCAGGTGCCGAAAAGCACAGCGCTGTGTCACTTCTAAATACAGAAGCCTGGCTTCTGTGTTTAGAAGTGACAGTACTGACCGGAAAGCACAGGGCAGCGCCGTAGATGGCAGAACCCTCATCCGCCATGTTTCAGCTGAAAAAAATCCCTGGTGTCACCCCTCTGGCGGGTGTCACCCGGGTGCGGGCCGCACCTCTCGCCCCCCCATAGTGATGCCACTGACCATGAACACCTGTGTAGTCAGTCAGTTTGCAGGCATCTAGCAAAACCCGGACACAGAATGGAATGATCAGATCCAGAACTACAAAATCTGGAGAATGCCAAATACAAAGCTTTCTCCACTCAGAAATGATAGTTCTGAACCTCGCATTAACCCTAAATGCTAATCCTGTGTCACATTTTCCTGAATTCTTACAGTGACAGAGCCTCTCTCTGTCACAATAGTGTTTAATAGAGATACCAACAGATGAATGTTGTGGCAAAGTCCAGTTGCAGGGGCCCCTGAGGATGATTGCAATGCAATGTTTATCTTGGTGTCAGAAACCTGAAGACAAGATCAGCAGTTATGGGGAAACTCTCTAACTGTTGTCCAACCAGCCTGGAACCTTCTCACGGGCAGTAAATGTAGTGTGGCACTGGAATTCAGAGTCAGCCTATCTACTCTGTGCTTTAGTCCCTCCCTAGTAGTTTCTAATCTGACTTGCCACCAGACCTCTAATGCTCCGTACACACGATCGGAAATTCCCCCAGAAAAAGTCCGATGTGAGCTTTTGGTTGGAAATTCCGACCGTGTGTAGGCTCCATCGGACTTTTTCTGGCGGGATTCCCGCCAGCAAAAGATTGAGAGCAGGTTCTCTATTTTTCGGTCGGAAAAAGTTTGTTGTGGAGAATGCCTTTGGGATAATGGCCAGTCATTCTGCCTATTTCTTACGGCAATAAATATGGCGGAGCACAAACGTAACCACGTAGTTCTAGCATGCTGCATACTTCACAACTTTTTATTTTCCTTGCATGTCCCCCTCGGATCTACAGCGACTTTACTTCCAAGTGCACTTGCAGTGCAAAGTGGATTTGCCTTTCGTAAATAACACACCATGTATTATAAGTATGCAGGCATAAATTTATTACCTGAATCTGTGGTGTCAGACACTCACCTGTTGTGGTAACAATCTCAACCACCTCTCCTTCCTCCACATCCTCAGGTTGTGGTGTCCTCTGTTCCTCTTCTTCAGGAGGTGGGGGTTTCCTGGTGTCCTCAGACGTCCGGAGTCTTTTCTCCCCTATGAGAATGAAGCAAAAGGTATACTTAGCACACAGATATTTGGGGCCAGAAATAGGAATATGAAACAATTGCTTGGAAGTGGGGTACAATTGTCTGATTTGGGCAGAGTTCCAAGTTGAAGACATGATATTTTCCCTTACCAAAGCTAGAATACTTACCTTTTTTAGACAAGTTTCACACATGGAGACACCCCAAGTATCCACTAGAGTACCTGTGTGAGACACCCTAAAAAGTTTGTTCTTGTGTCGCACACTAGTGCTCCTGAGTCCAGATGTGTAAACAGCTGCTGAGTGTCCTCTCCTTACATTACACTGAATCAAGTTTGCAATTCTTTCTCGTTTCAAACACATGTAGACAACAATGTCCTAAACTTCTTTTAATACAAATTAGCATGACCAAATGTAGTTAACACTGTATCTGCACAAAACATCGTATTTATTTGGCAAACGAACGATGTTTCCTACGACCGATTACTGTGCCCATGAACATGAAAGTAGCCATTTTAACCACTTGCCGCCCGCCCATTGTGAATAGACGTCGGCAAAGTGGTTGTCAAATCCTGACCGGACATCATATGACGTCCTCAGGGTTTTGAGCCGATGCGCGCCCATCTGTGCCGCCTATCCATGCCCATCCGTGCCGCCTATCCATGCCAATCCGTGAAAGCTATCAGTGACAATTTGTGCCACCTATCAGTGCCCATCCGTGTTGCCCATCAGTGCCGCCCATCAGTGCCGCCTATCAGTGCCCATCAATGCCACCTCAGTGCCACCTCATCGGTGCCCATCAGTGCTGCCTTATCAGTGCAGCCCCATCAGTGCCCATCAGTGAAGAAGAAAACTTACTTTTTTACAAAGTTTTAAATATGAAACAAAAAAAACATATTTTTTTTCAAAATTTTCGGTCTTTTTTTATTTGTTTAGCAAAAAATAAAAACCGCAGAGGTGATCATATACCACCAAAAGAAAGCTCTATTTGTGGGGAAAAAATGATAAAAATGTCATCTGGGTACAGTGTTATTTGACCACACAATTGTCATTCAAAGTGTGACAGCGCTGAAAGCGGAAAATTGGTCTGGGCAGGAAGGTGTTTAAGTGCCCTGTATTGAAGTGGTTAAACTGTACAACAGTAAACAAAAGCACATGGAGCAGCATGCAAGTAATAATAATAATAATAATAATAATAATAGGAACACACGACAAGTGCTTACTTTTTAGAAGCACTTTCTTGATCCTTCTATACTGATCCTGCTCCCTCAATTTCAGGTCTGACCAGCGTTTCCTCAATTGCTCCTTGGATCCTTGTACCCCAAAACTCCTGTGCAGACTCTTCACATCTTTAGACATGATTTTGGCCTTTCTCAAATTTGGGTTTAGGTACGGTCCATGCTTCGCATCATAGTCGTCCCTCTTCAGTATATCGACCATCTCCACCATCTCTATAAAGGCCATATTTGAGGCCTTAAATCCCCTGCGGTTTCGGGCTCTGGGCTTTCCTCCTCGTTACTGCTATTACGCACCTGCTGTGTCTCCACCATGTTCCTCTCCCACTGGAACAAAAGAGAAGGGGCGGGGAATATTCGAGAAAGAACGTCAGGGGTGAGTTTCATGCATGTGCAGTGTATATAAAGCTAACACGCGTGTGTCGTACCTACGATCTGTGAGTGGAGGAAGCGCCGAACGTTATAACGAAGGTAAGATTTTAACTTGGGACATCGGTGGCCTATACTGATTCGAGATTGAAGCCTATATTGGGATAAGATTAGGAGAGTTTAGCCTGATATTAGTGTTTTTGTCTTGTGTTTTGTCTTACAGCAAATATGAAACAATTCAAAGACCCTGAATTCATGGGCTAGTTCATAGACAGATACAGGGATATGAGAAATTTGTGGGAGGTTAAAAACCCATTATATTGAAATAAACCAGCTAGGAAGGCATCGCTGGAGAAACTGCTGCAATTTGTGAAGACGCAGGTCCCCGACGCAGACATCGAGTTTGTGGATAAGAAAATTGGTAGCTTTAGCAGCACGTATAGGAAGCTTAATAAGGTCCAGGCTTCCATGAGATCAGGAGCAGCAGCAGAGGATGTGTATGTACCCAGTCTGTGGTACTACAACAGGATTCGGTTTCTGGAAGACCAGATTGAAGCCAGGGAATCACTTTCTACACTTCCATCCACCCTTCCCTCAACCCTTCCCTCAACCCCAGCTGAGGCTTCTGAGGACCAACCTGGGCCTTCCATCCTGGAAGAAGTTGATGAGCCCAGCTGGAGCCAGGTATAGTATTTCTGAACATATTTATTGTCCAAAATGTATTGTTGTTAACTAGATGTTGTTATTGATAACAAATGAATGATTGAACAAAAAGTGTTTTACATACCAATAGACAGTAGGGGCCAAAAATGATTGGGACAAGAATGAAAAATGCTGGGCTCAGAATGATAGTCTTTTCTATTTCTTAACATTCACTTTGAAACAGTCATGAGCTGAAAATTGTGTGTGATTGATGAACCACAAACAATGCCCCTTTTTTATACACAGGAAGACCTCAGCCAGGACGAGGCTCTGGAATGTGTCAGCCAGGAGGAGGTGAAGGTAAGTGTCAGCCAGGAGGAGGCGGAGGTAAGTGTCAGCCAGGAGGAGGCGGAGGTAAGTGTCAGCCAGGAGGAGGCGGGGGTAAGTGTCAACCAGGAGGAGGCGGGGGTAAGTGTCAGCCAAGAGGAGGCAGGGGTAAGTGTCAGCCAAGAGGAGGCAGGGGTAAGTGTCAGCCAAGAGGAGGCAGGGGTAAGTGTCAGCCAGGAGGTGGCCAGGCCCAGTACCCTCACCCTATCCCAGGTGCCTCCCCTCCGCCTTACAACAAAAAGGGCCAGGAAGGGGAGTAACTTGGAGAGGCAGCGCTGGGCCTCATTAAGGATGCTAATGCGGCCCTGAAAACACCCCCCAAAGCTGAAGAGGCCTATGGCTGCTATGTAGCTGCAAAATTACAGGAGGAGGAGGGCCAATGCTTCATGTGTGAGAATCTTATTTTTCAGACCCTTTGGAAGGGGTGAATTAGTGAGAACATACACTTATGTGTGCTCGCCCATCCTCCTCCTCCTCCTCCTTTTTCCACAAGTCCACCTCCAGAGCCACAGCCTCTAAGGAACGCTGCAGGTAAGGCTGCAGGGAAGCGTGGAGGGAAGGCTGCAGGGAAGACAAGAAAGTGATGGCCTGGGTTCAGTCTGGTCTGACAGAAGACACAGGCTGTTGTAGTACCACAGCCTGGGGACATATATGTCATCTGCTGCTGTTCAGGATCTCTGGGAGTCCTGGAACAGATTGTGCTCCCTATTATATGGACTTCTCAGGCTACCAATTTTTAGTTACAAAGAGTTGATGTGTGCCCTGGAGTACAAAGGCTTCGCAAATTCATGCAGTTTCTCCAGCATTGCCTTCCTCTTTATTTTGTTATGAGCCAGAATAAATGGAGATTTTTTTATATGAAAATACTTTCTTCAAAAAGGACAGTTTGTTTGTGAGTAGGCAGGTACATTTCAAAAATACCTTAAAATCGACCTTATCAACTTGTTCAGTGGCCAACACCCCTCTATGTTCTCCCAAAACCAACTGCTCTCTCATTGACTCCTTGTTCACTTGCCTCCAGGATTACTCCAGGATTACTCCAGAATCTCTCTCTTCTTCCGGATTTTCCTACCCTAATCTGTCTGGCTTACTCTGTCTGCCTTTAGGTGATCCCTGAAAACTCATCTCTTCGGGAAGCCTATCCTGCCTCCATCTAAAACCAATATGTTCATTTTCTCCTTTAGATGATCTCTCACAATTATTATCTTTTGTATCACTTGCCCCTCACTTTTAGATTATAAACTTTCACAAGCACACAAAGACATTGCTGTGACGAGTCCATGTTTGTGCAGCTTTCATTACTCTGCACTATAAGCAGGTTTTTTGCCATCCTGACCCTGCTTTGCATTATTTCTTCTAACTTTGCACCTGTTTAGTAAACTGTAAGTTACAGTTACTCTCTGTATGATCATCTGGATGATTGCCCACTCTGTTAAATGTATGTAGTGGCCATAACCCCTTGAGGGGCGGCCTTGACTTTTGGGCTTACCAGTTACCTCCTCGTGGCTTGTCGGTGAATGTCCAGGGGTTCCCAGGGTTAGTACCCAACAACTTTGGACGCTGACACATAAAAAGTCCTTTTGAAGGTTTTTATTCTGCAGTGGTAACATCCAACATAACACAGTCTCAGATATGAATAGAGGGCAAGGGTGAAGAAACTCAGGCACCTTGAACTGCTGACATCCACTGAATGTCTCTAATCAACACAGAGAGTAGCCACTCGCAGCTGGGTACTTCAATGCTGGACAAACCTCTAGCCAGAGGTTTAACAGCCAACAAAGTGATCCAGAAACTTGCAAAAAGTCTCTGACACAGAATAAACTTGCAACCGAAGGTGAATAGGAACCTTTCTCACAGTACCTGGAACTTCCTCTGTCTCCTTGGCGGTACTGTGGAAGTGTGGATTCTTTAGTGTCCAAACAACTCAGTTTCCAGGCTCTTACTGAGATGCCAGCTTGTTGCCCTCCTCCGAAGAGTCCTCCCCCGGTCACTTGTATGAGCTGTGGTGTCCCTCCAATACTGAGAGCACACCGGGACGCCTTGAATCCTCCTTCAGTTACTGGGCCTCGGGCTAACCGGCTCTGAGACTCGGGAACAGACGGATCTCCACCCCAGACCATGCGGGTCTATGGGACTAGCCAGACTGACCATGTTTGCGGGACGGCAAATGCTCCTAGGCCCAGAACCCCTCGCGGGGCTACCCCGGTCCAGAACCAGGAAGCAGGACTGCGGCCAAACCCTGAACACGTGACTTCAGCACCTTAAGTGCCCCTTCCCAGACTACGTAGCAGGGCCAGACGTGCCCACTGATTGGCTCCGAGAAGGATTGGTACCTAAGACGTCCAACCAGGCCTGGTTCTCGGCCTGTCATGGGTACCTCACTGCACCTATGACCAGGCAGAACCCTAGTACAGCCCAGCCAAACTGATGCCAAAGTAAACCTGTACAATTAATCCTCAGAACCCCATTACTGTTCTGAGGAAAAAAAAAACTAAATTTCCACCTATAGCGCACACTTGTTGATGTGTGACCGCTACATGTATTTATATGATAGTTGGCCCAGATGACACAAACCTGTCTGACTGGCTGTGAAAGAGGGCAGGCAGGCAAAGGGGAGGGTAAGAGAGCATGCAAAGCAATATGGGCAAGAGCAGAATAAAGAAAGTCAGGACTTGAAAGCCACTAAATGTTTGTAAATGTCAGCATTAAAAAATCAGGGCAGTTGGGACTGAATTCATTTTATTAGTGTATGTGATAGGTACACACTGTCTCTTTGGGGACCCCTGAACAGCCACCAGCCCTACAATTGTACTCAGAAATGGACAATTCTGTGCATAGGCAAAATGTGCCATGTAATTATTACCATTCTGTGTTTCCAAGAAAAGAGTGAAATCCCCAAGGTCAGCCAAGAGTAATTATTTTCTGGAAATCTAGAACTCACATCTGGGAATTGAAGTAAAGAAAGTGAGCAGTGTATATTATTGCTACAAACTGCAGCTTGCATCTCACGCAGCGCCTGACCTGAAATAATACACGATAATATTCCCTAGCTGATCCCTAATTAAATTGTTATTTACTAAACTGTTTAAACTACTGGTAATCATTAACGGCTACTAACTAGAACATATGCTAATGAATGCCATTTAGTGAAATAAATTCCCAGGGAGATTTGTATTCTCAAATGAGATCAGATAAAGTCATTATGAAATATCAGTTGACTTCACGTCAAAATGTCAACAATGAACAAAGTAAAGGGCCACTAAGCCAAAAAGCAATAATACACAATTTCTGGTATCATAAAGCTTCAAGAATTTAATTGGAGCGCCACCCAAAAGGGGAAGCTCCACTTGTCTGCCTCCTCCCTTCTGGGTTTGACAGGTACCTGCTCCCACTTACGGCCTCTCTCCTTTCCCACAGGGGTCTTTCACACGGGGCGGATCAGTGCAGATCCGCCCCGTGGATATCCGCTTGCTCAGCGGGGATCGCCGGAGCGATCTCCGCTGAGCAGGAAGATGACAGGTCCGTCTCTGCACACTGTGCAGGGATGGACCTGTCACATCGCCGCTCTCCCCTATGGTAGATCGGGTGACGACGGACCGTAGAGTCCGTCATCATCCGATCCGCTCTGCAGACGGATGGAAAAATAGGGTTTTCCTCCGTCTGCAGAAACGGACCATAGCGGGCACGGACGGGAACATCCGCTGACACCCGCTATCCCATAGGGATACATATATGTCCGTTTTGCATCCGAAAACGGAAGGATGAAAAACGGACATACGGTCCGTCCGTGTGAAAGAGCCCTTAGGCTAGATGGCCGCACCAGCACCTGATAGATGATTGAAGAATCGGCCCGCTTGATTCCTGGACAGGTAAGTGCCCTAATATTAAAAGTCAGACCTTTATTTTTTTTCTGAAGGAACCTGGAGCTCCTCTTTAAACTTGTGCTTTACCAAGCTGTCACCTTAAATATACCGTATTTATCGGCGTATAACACGCACTTTTTCCCCTTACAATCAGGGGGAAATCAGGGGGGGTTATACGCCGATCCCCCGCCGTTTGGAAGCTTTTCGGCAGCGATCGGGTATCTTCGGCCGTTCTCGGCTATCTTTGGCCGTTCTCGGCTATTTTCGGCCGCACTCGGCTGTCCTCGGCGGCTTTCGGAAAGCCGAAAATAGCAGAGAACGGCCGAAGATAGCCGAGAATGGCCGAAGATAGCCGGGAACGGCCGAGTGTGGCCGAATATACCCGAAAACTGGCCGAGAACTACCGAGCGACGCCGAGATACACAGGACATCCGCTCTGTAACTCGGCGGCGCCATTTTTAAAAGAAAAAAGACACTGACAATGCTGCAAATGACAGACAAAGCTGCAATGGAAGGCTGCAAATGACTGACAAGGCTGCAATGGAAGGCTGCAAATGACTGACAAGGCTGCAATGGAAGGCTGCAAATGACTGACAAGGCTGCAATGGAAGGCTGCAAATGACTGACAAGGCTGCAATGCAAGGCTGCAAATGACACTGACAAGGCTGCATTAATGGGCATTTGAATGTAAGTTTTTTCCCTTAAACTTCCCTCCTAAAAGTTTTTTTCTTTGAAATTCCCTCCTAAACTTGGGGTGCGTGTTATACGCCGGCGGGTGTTATACGCTGATAAATACAGTACATCACAAAGATACAGACATGGGTCTGTAAGATGCTGAGGTGTGCTTAGAGTCCTGGTGGCCATCATGCAGCTCAATGGCCACAAGGTGGCCCTTTGGCATTTATTCTGCAGCCATTGGGCCCCATAAATCTGGAGTGGGAGCATCAATTTATAAACGGGTAACAGTAGGATCTTTACCAACCTGATGGTACACACGATCGGAATTCTCGTCAGAAAAACTCTGACGGTTTTTCCAACGGAATTCCTCTCAAGCTGTGTTGCCTACACACGATCACACCAAATTCGGACGGTCAGTAACACAGCGGCATAAAACACATTCGACAGCACTATAAAAGGGAAGTTTAATGCTTCCGAGCATGCGTCGAATTGTTTCCGAACATGCGTCGGAATTGCATACACACGATCGGAAAATCCGATAGAAAGGTTTTCCATCGGAAAAATTGAGAACAGGTTCTCAATTCAAAGTCCGTCGGAAATTCCGACAGAAAAAGGCCGATGGGCATACACGCGGTCGGAAAATCCGATGAAAAGCTCCCATCGGACTGTTTCCATCGGAAATTCCGACCGTGTGTACGCCGCATTACTTTTTTCTTGCAGGGGGGTGGCAAAACACAGCACTGAAAAGAGGAGGCTATTAGGCAACTGTCCTATGAGAAGTCATACTGTAAACTAAACGGGAACCCCATAGCTAGCTATAAAGATGTGTTGAATAGTTTAGTCCATAAATTAGTTAATTTGGGGATTTTATCCAAACAAGGAGGATAAAGTTTGATCCCACAGGCACCTGTTTTCCGGGTGTTTCACCATCTCCCCAAAACCCACAAGGGAATAACCCCCCCTTGTAGGAGGACACTTGAATAGCTTGAATAGGTGCTTTAAATGAGCGGTTGAGCTTGTGGGTTGATTGTCAACTTCAACCATTGGTGAAGGAACTGCCTAGCGTAGCTATTTGAGGGATACCAAGCAGCTTCTTAATTTGTGTCAATAATTATATCAGTATAGCTATCCAGCACGATATTTTTCCCCATTGAGATCTGATGTGTTTTCAAAGTGTACCTTAAATTTTTTTTGAGCAGTGTATATATATATACATTATATGTAAATATATTTTAATTATACTGCATGAGGACATCATTTATCTATGAGAGGTGAACACAGAAAGATTCTCCTGCAGAGAAAATTCATAATGACATGTCACCTACGTCAGCTAGTGGTGCGGGAGATGAAGAAAGTGAGGCTCTGTTGGAAATGCCCAACACATGTAATGATGTAAATAGGTGACTTTTCATACCCCCGTGTAGTACCTGCTGTGCAGGGACATATAGCAGACATTGGAGTAAGTCACAGCATGCAAGGGAGGAGACAGCTGTCACTGGGACTGCCTTGCAGGAGGTAAAGGGCTTCTTTGCATGTATGCGCTGTAAAAATGTGTTCTGTTGTATGGTCTTATGGCTGCACCATCTTTAATGCATCTTTTAGGGTGTGCCCCCAAATATCTTGTTTTTCTCTTTACAGAAAACCTGTCACCTAAAAACCATCACATAAAGGACTTTTGGTTCCCTATGCGATGGGGGGAAAAAAAGTTGAGCAAAACATTTTAATTTTTTTTGCAAAAAAAAGAAAGTTACACCCAAGCACATTAACCACTTGACCACTGGGCACTTAAACCCCCTTCCTAATTTTGGTTCCTAACCAGACCAATTGGCAGAGTATTGGCGAGTATTGGCAGAGTATTGGCGAGTATTGCAGTGTTGCAGAGTATTGGCAGAGTATTGCACAGTGTTGGCAGAGTATTGCACAGTGTTGGCAGAGTATTGCAGTGTTGACAGAGTTTTACATTGTTGGCAGAGTATTGCACAGTGTTGGCAGAGTATTGCAGTGTTGACAGAGTTTTACATTGTTGGCAGAGTATTGCACAGTGTTGGCAGAGTATTGCACAGTATTGCAGTTTTGGCAGAGTATTGCACAGTGTTGGCAGAGTATTGCACAGTATTGCAGTTTTGGCAGAGTATTGCACAGTGTTGGCAGAGTATTGCACAGTGTTGGCAGAGTATTGCAGTGTTGGCAGAGTTTTACATTGTTGGCAGGGTATTGCACAGTGTTGGCAGAGTATTGCACAGTATTGCACAGTGTTGCACTGTCATTGAGCAGCGCTGTGGGCACTACACATCCAGCCCACAGCGCTGCTGACATCTCTCCCCCTCTCCGCTTCTCCCCTCTCACTGTACCGATCGGTACAGAGAGGGGAGGGAGGAACCGGCGTCGTGACGTGGTTTGTTTACATGTGATCGCTCCGTCATTTGACAGAGCGATCACGTGGTAAATGCCCGCTATCAGCAGCCGTTTACCGTGATGCGCGGATGTTCCCGAGTGCGCGCCCCAGGGGGCACCCGGGAGTCCACCCAGAATAAGCCGACCACGCTGTAGCCGTCTTTCAGCTATGGCCCGGTCGGCAGGTGGTTAAACACCCCCCCCCCCCCAAATAATAAAAAATTGGAGGCCCCCCACCCCCACATATATGTATGTGAGAGAGTAAATGCACGTGTCCGTCCCCCATGCATGAAAACATAAATTGCGTTACGCGTTACATATTGCCACGCACACCAGAGTGAGATTCTAGCACAAGACCTCCTCTAAATTCATGACCTACAGGGGGCTTTGAAGCATTGCCTATGGAAGATATAGGGTGCTGAAGTTCATCTCAATTTCACAGGTGCACACAAATTTAAGGTTTGACTTGTTGGGTATCTATTTACTCAGTGTAACCTTGTCTTTTATATTTGACCAGAAATGTGGGTAGTTTATTGCATCTGTTTGCCCTAAAATTTGCTTTAGTATGTTCATTATTGAAAACTGAAACTACCCCTATTTTTTTGTCTAGGGTGCTTTCATAAAATATATGTTTGGGGGTTTGATGTAATCTTCAGGCCTAAAATGTTTTTTTAAACATGTGCGCAAATAAAAAAAAAAATGCAAAAACGGCTCTGGCAGTGAAAGGGTTGAACCTTCATTGTCTTTATGCGTTTTGGGCACCTTTGCTATCCAACACTTTTGGGTGTGCCAGATAAAGTGTCTACCACCAGCTGCTACATCACTGCAAATGGCGTAGGAGGAACCATAGTGCCCAGCGGGGAACGCTCTTTACACTAAATATAGAGCACCAGGAAGAAAAACAACCAAGGGAAAGTAGGTCTGTGACAACCTAGCAACAAACCAGGCTAGTGCTGAGTTCCTAATAAAGATTATCAGGGAAAATAGACAATTGGGTAGCACCTGATTTTTTTTATTGTACTATTATTTATTATAAGCGATGTATAGATGTATACGTCTATCCTTAGCAGGTCTGATCAGACACAGAAATAACATGTATTATGTACACTGCAACAGCACACTGTATACATTTTTAAACATGTCTATATGTTTCTGAAGGCCTTCAAGCTAACCATTTTGCTGTTATTTCTGTTCTCCTAAATTGTACATTAGCGCATTATACACGTGAGGTGCTTCCCGTGACATACGCCTCAAGGTTCTGCCTGTTAATCTTTGCACTTCATCGTTTGTTGGTGTTTGTGCCTGCAGCAAAGTGTCTGCATCTTTCCTCATGGTCTGCTTCTGACTCCAGGGGAGAAAATATTCCCTGGGCCTGCATAGGCGGAGAAGGTCAAAGTATCGGGATTGATAAAGGAGTTAATATGATGTTTGCTAGTACATACTGTACAGTCCATATATTAGTATATTTATTAATATGATTAATTCTTATCATTTAAGTATACAATTCAAGAACCTCCATTTAGTCACACGCAAAAGTGACAAAAGCAAATAGTTATAGAGAAAAGGGGTTCCCAGCGCATAACAATGAGAAAGCTTGTATAGTAATTCAGCTTTATATACATATAAAGTTAATATTGTCCTTATTAGACATGTGCAATTCGTTTAGTTACGATTCGTTTTCCGTTCAAATTCGTTATATTCGTTCATTCGTTATCGTACGAATGAACAAATGATTCGCTAAAAATTCTAACGAATAACAAACTATCGAAACGAACGAATAAGAAAAACAACGAAATTACGAAATAATTAAATTAGAAACAACGAAACTACGAAAGAATGAAAATCCGAAAAACGAAAATAGAAACAACGAAAATCAAAATGAACGAAAAAATTCGTACATTCGTAACTTTTTTTTTGTTTGTTGATTCGTAATTTTCCATGTCTCTTACAATGGCGCTGCTTAACGTGCTTCGAATGCATTGAACGAAAAAATTTGTACATTCGTAACTTTTATTTATTTTTTGTTGATACGTAATTTTCCGTGTCTCTTACAATGGCGCTGCTTAACGTACTTCGAATGGATTGAACGAAAAAATTCGTATACATTCGTAACTTTTTTTTTTTTTGTTTGTCGATTCGTAATTTTCCGTGTCTCTTACAATGGCGCTGCTTAACGTGCTTCGAATGGATTGAACGAAAAAATTTGTACATTCGTAACTTTTATTTATTTTTTGTTGATACGTAATTTTCCGTGTCTCTTATAATGGCGCTGCTTAACGTGCTTCGAATGGATTGAACGTAAAAATTTGTGCATTCGTAACTTTTATTTTTTTGTTGTTGATTCGTCATTTTCCGTGTCTCTTACAATGTAATAATAGCATACACATTACATAAAATTATGAATTATGCTCCGATTACGAATCTACGAAAACAATGTTACGAAAGTACGAATAAATCAATCTTACGAAAGTACGAATGTAACTAAATCTACGAAAATACGAATGCGTACGAATACGAAAATACGAAAATCCGAATTTCGAATAAACGAAAATTAGACTAACGGAAAAACGAATCAACGAAAAAATAACTCTACGAAAATACGAACGAGTCCGAATACGAACACCGACGACTTACGAATTTACGAATCGTTACGAATCAACGGAAACGAACAGAAACGAAACTAAACTAAACAAATTTTTTTATTGTGCACATGTCTAGTCCTTATAGTGGTAGGAGAATCAGCCCTCAAATTTTCCACTCGCCTACTCGCATTTTGCGAGTGAAAAATGAGGGCTTGCGAGCTGGGCTGCCTGCCTGGGAGAGGGGTGGAGAGCACCGTCGGCGGGTTGATCGGGAGCCGTTCTCCCAGCGATCGCCCGGGGAGGAAGAGGAGAGCCGGCGGGATAGAACGCTGTTACAGGCGCTTACATTATACTTGTCTCCGCTCTGCTTTGCAGCTCCTTTATATTTTATTCTACAGTACTTCACTATATGAAGCTTCTCTCTCCCCTGTCGGTGGAATATCTGCTGGAAATCCCCCTGTGACCCTGCATATGTTTGTTGCTTCTTGGAGCTCCTGCACTGTGAGCTTATGCCAGTGATGGCGAACCTTTTTGAGCCAGAGTGCCCAAACTGAAATAAATACATTGGTTTTGTGTTGCAAAGTGCCAACACGGCAATTCGCGAGAGGGGGGCTGAGCGAAAGAGAGGGGTTGTGTGAGAGAGAGAGGGGGGTGAGAGAGAGAGAGAGAGGGAGAGAGAGAGAGGGGAGAGAGAGAGAGAGAGAGAGAGAGAGGGGAGAGAGAGAGATAGAGAGAGAGGACAGCGAGAGTGAGGGTGTGAGAGAGATGCTGAGAGGGAGGGGGGCTGAGAGAGAGGGGTGTGAGAGATATGCTGAAAGAGAGAGGGAACAGAGAGAGAGAGAGAGGGGCTGAAAGAGAGAGGGAAGGGGGACAGATAGAGAATGGGATGTGAGATATATGCTGAGAGAGAGGGGGAACAGAGAGAGGGAGGGGGGCTGAGAGAGAGGGAGAGGGGACAGAGAGAGAGGGAGAGGAGGCAGAGAGAGAGGGGTGTGAGAGAGGGGCAACAGAGAGAGGGAGAGGGGCTGAGAGAGAAGGGTGTGAGAGAAATGCTGAGAGAGAGGTGAGCTGAGAGAGAGAGGAGGAACAGAGAGATGGGGGACAGAGAGAGAGGGGTGTGAGAGAGGGGGAACAGAGAAAGAGAAGGGGGACAGAGAGAGAGAAGAGGGACAGAGAGAGAGGGGTGAGCTGAGAGGGGGAAACAAAGGGGGGGGAATGGAAAAAGAGGGAGGGGGGCTGAGAGGAGAGAGAGACCTCTAGCTCTGTCCTGGACCCTCTCGTGTGCCCACAGAGATGGCTCTGCATGCCAGCTGTGGCACACGTGCCATAGGTTCGCCATCACTGGCTTATGCCATTTGCCTTATCAGCTGTACCTGCTTGCTACTCGCTTTTTGAAGTCCCTACTTGTCATTAGCTTGTTTGTTTGCTTGGCCAGTCTCATCTGTCTGCTTGCTGCATCTGTCTGCTTGGTGAGTTTGGTCCTACAAGGGGACATTCATATATATATATATATATATATATATATATATATATACTCCTTTTTTTTTTTTGCATGTATATTTGTTTTTGGTTTTTGGTTCATAATTCACATAATTCAATATGTCATATTCATTTTGGATTACTTTACACTGGACACAGTATTAAGAGTTTTTCTTCATGCAATTTTATGCTTATTTGACACATTTATGATGCAAATCCTTTTTTTGTGACCACTGACACAATTTAAATAGTGACTTAGTTGTTTTTGTTTATTCACTATTGCTAGAGCTGTTTTCACTTGTATGGTATATGTTTTTGGAGTTTTAGCACTCTTTTTTACAGCAGCTGCAAATTATTCACATATTGCTATTTATTATTTATTTCTCAGCTGGTATTTCTGTTTGTATAGATCCCTGTTCTGCCTCTCCTCACCGTGATCGCGGGTGGCCAGTGGACATCGAGTCCTCGGGACCCGTGGGTGCGCTCCTGTGGCATGCAATGCGCGTGCCCACAGTTTAACATGCATGGAATGACATACAGGTACGTCGGTTTGCGCAGGTGAGCCAACATGCAGTCATATATATACAGTGGCTGGTCGGCAAGTGGTTAAACAAGCTGAAGTTAGAATGTGGTGTGGCTGTGCATAGTAACCGATCAGCTTCTGTGTGCACCAGTTTTAGGAAATCTCCCCCTTAGTTCTCAAAAGTAAATCATACACACCTATTACTTAAGGGCCATGTATTAATGTATTAATATTAATTGTATTAATGTATTTTTCATTATATTGTATATTACTATGTGATTTGCCTCCTTGTGACATTCTCTGTGAGCTCCTGAACATTATTTTGTACCCCTCACATTCATGTGTTTGGAACAAGCAATGAATGTTTATTGCTGTAGTATGCACTGCTCTTTGCACGCTACAAATTCTATGGTGTGTGGTCCATCTCTGGAGCAAGCAACCTTGGATAAGGAACATCGCCACTCCCTAACAGGAAGTCGGATCACAGCAGACTGGGAGACTTGACAACGATTAAGAGCAATACAAGGTATTTTTCAAGTTAAGAATACATACCTGAATTTTTTTTTTCTTTTAAACCAGAGTGTCACTTAGCCCTGATTCACATTACAGCGATTTGGCATGCGATTTGACATGTTAAATCGCATGCCAAATTGGCAGCAATTGTTGGCAATCCAAATTGGTGTGACACCACATTTGGGGCGCCGCACCGATTCCCAAAAGTAGTTTCTGGCGAATTCGGGTGCGATTTGTATAGACATCTGTGCAGGAACCCACACAGATGTCTCTGAAATCACCCCCGAAGTCGGACTGACATGCAGGAATGAAATTGTGCGAGTTCAGCTGAACCCCCCTGTCAGTGTGAACCTGGGCTACATGTCACTTTAATTGCTGCATGGTATAGCACAGTAAATAAGTATTTTAAATGAACCCAAAAATCTCACCTGAATCTGTCCATGCTAATCAAAGATGAAGAAACCAGATGCAAAAATGTTTATCAACAACATCATAACATTCTGAGAGGTAAGCGTTTTGCTCAGGTGTGGGTGTAGTATTTCTAGTAGTGTGAAGGGATTCGTTTATGTAGCTATTTTAGATTGAAAGCCCTGTTTATTAAAGATTTGCAGTTCAGCACCATGGACAGTGATTATATGACAATCACACAGAAATAGGCATAAGAGAAAGTATCAGCAATGTTAAAGTGGAAGTAAACCCTTCCATATGACTTTGGCCTACAGGTAAGCCTAGATTAAGGCTTACCTGTAGGTCCAATAAATATCTCCTAACCTACATGGTTTAGGAGATATTTAGCGATGAAAAGGCGCAGGCACACTGAGGGCGCACTGAAGATGCCGAGAACACGGCTATATTCCGATCTCGTGCGCATGCGCGGGAGTGACGTCTCGCCGCTCCAGCGAATGATAGCGCTGGAGCGGCGAGACCCGGAAGTCACTCCGGCCCTGGATGGCGGCGAAGAAGATCGAGGATAAGGACGGCTTCGGGGGTAAGTTTTTCATAATGAGCTAGTATGCTATGCATACTAGCTCATTATGCTTTTGCCTTGCAGGGTGTCTTTTTTTTTTTTTTTTTTAAGAGGCTTTACTTCCTCTTTAAGAGTCCATTCACACAGGGGCAACTTTGGATCCGACTTGAAGTCTCCCCAAGTTGCCCCTAGTCACACGACATGATAAAATCAACGTAAGTGAATGAGAGCCATCTTAATGCACCCTACAGAAGTCGCTCCGACTTGAGAAAAGGTTACTGTACAAATTCAATCCGACTTCTAGGCGACTTGTAACCATTGATTTCAATGGAAGTTGCCTCCAAGTTGGATCCCCTGTCTTAACTGAAGCAACTTTCCAGGAAGTAAAAATCGTTTTCTAGGAAAACCCCTTCCTCCCACAGAGCTGATTATTATGTGATTGGCCACTGGCAAAGTCCCCTGTCCTGGAGGCAACTTCAAGTTGCCTTGTAAGTTGCCTCAAGTCAGGCTGTGATTCATACTCAAGTCGTGTCCAAGTTGCCTCCCAAAGTCGTGCTGGAAGTCGTGTTGCCCTTGTGTGAATGGACTCTAAAGCCCCATACACACAGTCGGATTTTCCGATGGATTCTGTCCTATCAGACAATGTTGTCGGAAATTCCGACCGTGTGTAGGCACCATCGGACAGTTTCCATCGGATTGTCCGACGGACAAAGTCCTATCTCCTGCTGGATAGATTTTTTGACAACAAAGTCCGATCACACCAAATCCGATCGTGTGTAGCGAATTCCGACGGACTAAGTGCCATGCATGCTCAGATCACATTACAAGACCAAAGCTATTGGCTACTAGCCTCTACGTAGTCCCGTCGTAGGCAACAAACGTCACCACGTTCAGAATGATCGGATTTTCCGACAACTTTGTCCGACCGTGTGTACGCAAAACCAACATCGGACAAAGTACGACGGACATGATCCGACGGACCTGGTCCTCGGATAATCCGAGCGTGTGTATGGGGCTTAAGCCCCCGTACACACGGTCGGAAATTCCGACGGAAAATGTCCGATCGGACCATGTTGACGGAAAATTCACCCGTGTGGGGGCTCCATCGGACTTTTTCAGTCGGAATTTCCGACGGAAGAAATTTGAGATCCTGCTCTCAAATTTTCCGACAACCAGCACCGAGGATATGTGGTTAGCCCTTTCACTTTGAAGGCTGTGGGCCCAGGGTTTGACAAAAGGACACTATGTACATGGAGTTTGTATATTATCTATATGTTTCTTTTGTATTCTTGCACTGTTCATCCAATCAGCACACAGTTGCCAATATTTATTCTTCAAAGAGGTTTATTGCTTTGCCAGATATACATACCAAAATTGGACAGGATTAAATGGTACACGGGTCATCAATTATATAGGATTATAAGATCACAATATATATATATATATATATATATATATATATATATATTAGGGCTGTTACTGATTACATTTTTCTGTTCGATTAATCGATTTTTCTTTAATCGATTAATCGACTAATTTCGATTAATTATAACGCACATACAGATCCAACTACATTTAGCTGATGTCCTTGCATTGCAACTCTGCATTAGTCAGTGGTAAATGTGGTATACACTATATACAATCACCCAACACTAGTTAGTTTCCACAATCCATGACTTATCTTCACAGTTCACACAAATACGTTTTAAATTCAAACTGTAGCACTGACGTAATGCCCCATACACACGGTCGAATATTACGATGGAAAAAGTCTGATCGGATTATGTTGTCGGAAAATCCGATCGTGTGTGGGCTCTAGCGGGCTTTTTCCATCGGAATTTCCGACTGAAAAAATTTGAGAGCAGGATCTCAAATTTTCTGACAACAAAATCCGATCGGACTTTTTCCGATCGTGTGTCGAGAATTCCGACGGACAAAGTGCCACACATGCTCAGATCAAATTACGAGACCAAAGCTATTGGCTACTAGCCTCTACGTAGTTCCGTCGTACGCAACGAACGTCACCACGTTCAGAATGATCGGATTTTCCGACAACTTTGATATTGAACAGTTGATATACTTTTCCTGGGTTCCACATGCAGGTTGGAAAGTCATGTATAGACAATTTTTCATGCTCTATGCCAGTTTCAGCTGCTTCTGAAGAACATTCTTCAAGTATACTGTAAGAAGAGAAGTCACACCAGTACAAGTGCTTATTAATAAGTCTCTGTACTGTGAAGTGTATAACGTTTGTATCACCTCCTTGCAGAGCTGCACATTCACAAGTAGATTGCAAGTGTTAAATTCTCTAATACCCTGCCAGAACTCAATATTTCTAGGTGAAATTGTCATTTATATCTTTTACAAATAAATGTTCCTGTGTTTCGTAATGGGTGTAAACCTTTAAGCTTAAATATAAGGAAAATATATCTTTAACAGCTGTGAAATAAGTGTGCAGATGAAAAAGAAGTTAGAAATAGTAGTAAACCACTAAACCTGAGCTGTTGGATGTAAATCTGGAAATGAAAGCTAACACTTTTAATATATTCAGATTTTTATCAAGTCTATACATATATGGCCTGTTCTGTGAAGCTGGTGTACTTTTATATATGCGGTATATTTTTTATTTCAAGTAAACTGTAGGGGATAGAAGCACATTGTTCACATTACTGCATAGAGGAAGGTTCAAAGTGTTATGGTCCTTCCAGTTGTATGCACTCAACATGAGCACCATATGTTGCACGACAAACATCAAAATGGTAGACCATTTCTTGCCACACACAAATCAATTGGTCACTAGTTATTGAATTCAAAACTTCAACAATTTGATGTCTCAGATCTCAAAGTGGTGGGACACCCTGAAAATTAAAACTTGAGAAAAAGTTAGTAACAATTTAAAATAATAAAAAAAATAAAAAATTTTTTTTTTTACTTACCAGAAATGGCTGTTGCTAGGCAGATCGTCCTAATCTGCCTCCTCCAGCGCCGCGGTGATCTTCTCTTCTTCCGTCTTCGGGTGAATGGGGCGCGGTGTGTTGTGGGAACTGTGTCCCACAACACACCGCGTTCCCCATTCACAAATACGACTCGCGCATGCGCAGTTGGCCGCGCGCCGACTCACGCATGCGCAGTAGGCCGCGTGCCGACTCGCGCATGCGCAGTAGGCCGCGTGCCGACTCGCGCATGCGCAGTAGGAAACGAGAAGCCGTTTCCCTTACTGAGGATGGCGGCGCTGGAACCGGATAGCCGAGGGACGCACACTTAAAGTGGTTGTAAACCCTTACAAACCACTTTGACCTACAGGTAAGCCTAGATTAAGGCTTACCTGTAGGTCCAATAAATATCTCCTAAACCTACATGGTTTAGGAGATATTTAGAAAAAAAAAGGCATCGCTGTCTACGGCGCATGCGCCGTAGACAGCAGAGTGCAGGCGCACTGCGCATGCCGGGTTCACAGCGATATTCCGCTTTCCTGCGCATGCGCGGGAGTGACGTCATCGCCGCTCCAGCGAATGACAGCACTGGAGCGGCGAGACCCGGAAGTCACTCAGGCGCTGGATGGCGGCGCAGAAGATCATGGATGAGGACCGCTTCGGGGGCTTTGTTTTCAGGTAAGTCATTCATAATGAGCTAGTATGCTATGCATACTAGCTCATTATACCTTTGCCTTGCAGGGTGTCTTTTTTTTTTTTTTTTTTAAGAGGCTTTACTTCCTCTTTAATGACTAAATATTAATAAAACACACAACATAAAGATTTGGTATTAAAGCAACCGCGGCACCTTTATTGGTATTGAAATCTAATAAGCTTTATTCAGATAACAATAAATAATAAATGTATAATTAAAATTTAAAACAAACTCTAAAATCTGCTCAGTCATAGAACTCGAGCTATAAATGAATACATTTAAAAAGAACAAAGTCCCCCCTTGATTCAAGGGTGACAAAACCACATACCATATATCCTCGAGTATAAGCCGAATTTTTCAGCACATTTATTTGTGCTGAAAGTGCCCCCCTTGGCTTATACTCCAGTCAAGCACTTTTCTGCAGCAAAAAGTGACATTTTCCGACCCGACTTTGCGGCCCCGTATCTTGGGGCCACTTGGTGCTAGGAACCCCAACTCAACCCATCTGGTGTGCAAACCCAGTGGAACCAACACTACAACATATCCAAATTTGGGGTTCCTAGCTCCAAGTGGCCCCCGAGATACACGGCCCCAAAGTCGGTCAACTGTGTCCATCTGCAGCAATGTCATTTCGGGATCCTTTGGGTCCAGAGACCCCAAATTGTGGCTGCCGCTAGGGGGCATCTAGGAACCCTTAACTACCAAGTTTGAAGTTCAGGGGACCTATGGCTGCAAATGGGCACAGTGAGGCATGCAAATGGGCACAGTGAGGCTGCAAATGGGCATTGTTGACCCTCTTTTCCACTTACAGTAGCTGCGCATTTCTCACCCTAGGCTTATACTCGAGTCAATAAGTTTTCCCAGTTTTTTGTGGTAAAATTAGGTGCCTCGGATTATATTCAGGTCGGCTTATACTCGAGTATATATGGTAATGGTGCTTGCGATATAAGGGTGGGAGGGGAGGGAAGCTCAGCCAAGCCGATCCAGGACAACTGTGAGCGGGACCTGTCACATCAGGGGTTTTTATAGACCCCCACACGTGCGGAAAAGCGTGTTTCCCGCCCGAAAGCCTCATGACAAGCCTGCGCTTTTTTTATTTTTTTTTTAGATTATTTTATATTATAATTAAAACTTTATTTAAAAACGTGGCGGCCACAAACCCATGTAGTGGGCTCTTAATTTGTGCCCACTTGTCAATCTCACTGTACAACCTCTATATAATCTTGTTTAGATTTAACAAAACTATGCATTACAGCATATGAACATATGTGAACTATCCATTAAAGTTGTATCCAATCAGCCAGGCCCTTGCCCTACATAACTGATGTTAGATCTACCATACACTTTACAATCAGTTTGCATAGTGTATGGTCAGCTTAAAGAGGAGTGCCAACAAAAAAAAATAAAAATTAAAAGTCAGCAGCTACAAATACTGCAGCTGCTGACTTTTAATAATCGGACACTTACCTGTCCCAGGGTCCAGCGATGCGGGGGAACGAGACCCTCCCTCGTTTCCCGCTCCGCTCGCGGCGCCGGCATTCTTCATGTGGGAACCCGGCTGTGGCTTCACAGCCGGGCACCCACTGCGCATGCGCGAGCGGCACCGTGCGCCGTGATTCGACGCTCACTCATCTGGGACACATGACAGGTCCCAGATGACTGTGCAGCGCCTACAGGAAGTGACGTTTAGCCCGGGCAATGAAGGTGGCAGACTACGAGGGACCCCCTAGCAACAGGCATTTAGAGGTGAGTAAAAAAAATAAAATTTCCAATTAATTTTTTTTTATTTTTTTATGATTTCTAAGCCACTTTTTTTTTTTTGCCCGCAACCCCTCTTTAAGGCAAGTTGCTAGGTAAATTCATGACCAGGGTCAGGTAATTACTAGAGCCAAAGACAGTACCACAACATTAAAATCAGAGCAACGGGCAAACTTACAGCAGAAAACACAGAACAAATTAAAAAAAGAGAGAGTTCTAATCATTATGTTGTCAGGGCTACTGAAATCAGCAACTAATGCCAATCCAAAATGTAAGCTCTCAACTCACCTGTATGATAATCCCACCATAACTGCATAGAAACCTTTATAAACTCAAATAGGTTCTTAATTATTCACAGTATGGCATTAAGGCACACTATTGCCTTGCATCTGCAACCCACTGGCATCTATTTGTGCCTCCATTGTCATCTGAAGATCTGCAGCAGTTACAGCTGTGTAGATGGAAGTAACTGAATGAGTGATGTGATATATTAGCTTTACAGTATAATAAAGCAGTGTGTTATCATCAACCACCATAATAATACAATGAAAGGCATGCATACATTTAATCAATCTCCAATACACAGCATGTCTACTGCAACATCTAATACAGCTACCTAATACTACTACCCATGGGCGTCCGCAGAACATTTTTCAGGGGGGGGGCATCCTTTTAGGGTCACCCATGCACCGTCCCTTTTCGGCAATGTCATTATCACATTATCATGGCCAGAGCCTGCAGACATAGTACAGTCCCTAGGATAAGTAATGGATAATGGCCAACAGGACCTCTTACCAGACCCAGAGAAACGACAGCAGTGATCCCTCCGGTTGGACGATCACTCACTCTGGGTTCCCTGGGGGCGACTCTGGTCAGTAGTGTAGCATGCGACCCTGGTAGTGCTCAGTCTTTCTCTCTCTGGTGGCGCTGGGCAGCGTGGCTCTCTCTGGCTTCCACCCAGCACACTCCTCGTTCTTTGTCCTGTAGCACTCTCTCCCTCAGCTTTTTTCCAGGTTGCAGTCTCTCAATCTCTCTCTTGATCGAGCTGTGGCCTCCTTCCTGTGGAAAATGGGGCTGCCAATCTTTGGAACTACATGTCCCATGATGCTCTCCTCTCCTAGTCTCCTTTGATTGGCCCTCAGTTATGGCCAATAGGGAAGAAACGGAGCAGGTAGGAACCTGGGCGGGGAACTGGTGAGAGCCGCCGTCTCTTCTCCCTGACAGCCCAAAGCTTGTCTTTCTCCTGTCACAGCGCCGTCGAGTTCTCTGCTGGACTGAGCAGGGAAAAGAGCCGAAGTCACACTACACTGATGGGGGGGCTTGACAGTGCCTTGATGGTGTCACCCCACTGGTGGGTGGCACCCGGGTGCGGTCTGCCTGCACCCCGATAGTGACGCAACTGTGCTGAATTTAAGAGCTGATCCCTGATTCCAGGGGGGGGGGGGGCACTTGACCCTATCTGCGGACGCCCATGCTACTACCATTACTAGTAATAATAATATTAATAATTAAACTATTATTATTCATGGCAGTCCTATTATTCTAACATATAACAGCTTTATCATACTGCATTTCTATTTCTGTACGTTGGACGTCTGTCCTCAAAGTACTGTGTAAAAGCAGAAGATTGTTCATAGAAAGACATAAACAGAATTTGAGCATGTGCCGTTCTCATGATTGCATGTCAACCCCCCTATTCCTACAAATGGCAGTTTGCTTTGCTTTATGTGTTATGTGTACAGGCATGCCTGACCACTGTGACCAGCCTCCATGTATCCCTGGTAACTATATTCAAATGTTGGCATCTCAGATCTAATTATATTTTTACCTGATCCTGATATTTTAAATCTGTGTTTTCAAACTCGACACTCTAATAGCACTGAGGTTACAGTATAATTCCATTTAGCCAGACTGTTCAATTAAAAACACAATCCCTACATCAGCACTTGCACAATATGTAGGTGTGCACACACATTGCTAAGGGAATGATTCATCAGACTCTGCAGTGTGTTACCGACTGGCTCTAATTTGCCTCAAGTAGAATAGAATGTCCTATATTATTATGGAGCATGATAGATGCCTCCGTGTGGCTTTGTGCCAAGCACATATAGGTATTGGAGTTAGAAAAAAAAATAAGGTTGATAATCCCTTATTAGAAATAAGGTTCGGGTTTGGGTCAAGCAATGGTGTACGTTAAACCCAAATTGTTTGCAGTTCATGGAAACAGTGAAATAATGCAGCTGTTCATTGCCATAGCAACCAACTAGGAATACTGCACTTCCTGGACTTTGAACTAAGGCCAAAGGGCTTAGAATGGCCAATAATAGGGGCTTTGTCATAAACCAGCCCCTTCATTGAAAAGTTCTGGACTCTCAGCAGTCATTTGTCACTGTGTGTTGGAAGAAATAGGTAGAGATAATGCTATATAGTGATACATTGTTTACATCACCATGAGCTGCAAAATGGTGGGCTACATATTATTAGGCACCTCACTGTGTTCACAGTGCAAAGTTCCCAAAGTAAATTTGTGTACGTTACTATCTAATATATATATATATATATATATATATATATATATATATATATATATATATATATACACACACACACACACACACACACATATACACAGTATCTCACAAAAGTGACCTCTTGTCACAAATGTCCAAATAGGGCACAAAGCGTCAATATTTTGTGTGGCCACCATTATTTTCTAGCACTGCCTTGAGCCTCTTGGGCATGAAGTTCACCACAGCTTTACAGGCTGCCACTGGAGTTCTCTTCCACGGCTCCATGATGACATCACAGAGCTGATGGATGTTAGAGACCTTGCACTCCTCCACCTTCTGTTTGAGGATGCCCCACAGATGCTTGATAGGTCTGGAGACATGCTTCACCAGTCCATCACCTTTACCCCCAGCTTCTTTAGCAAGACAGTGGTCATCTTGGAGGTGTGTCTGGGGTCGTTATCATGTTGGAATACTGCCCTGTGGCCCGGTCTCCGAAAGGAGGCAATCATGCTCTGCTTTAGTATGTCACAGTACATATTGGCTTTCATGGTTTCCTCAATGAACTGTAGCACTTATGCAGCCCCAGACCATGACACTCCCACCACCATGCTTGACTGTAAGCAAGACACACTTGTCTTTGTACTCCTCACCTGGTTGCTGCCCCACACGCTTGACACCATCTGAACCAAATACGTTTAGCTTGGTCTCATCAGACCACAGGACATGGTTCCAGTACTCCATGACCTTAGTCTGCTTGTCTTCAGCAAACTGCTTGCATTCTTTCTTTAGAAGAAGCTTCCTTCTGGGACGACAGCCATGCAAACCAAGGAACAGCTTAATAGAGTATGTTCAACAATTCCCTCAAAACAGGGGAAGGGTGGAGATGATGTGATATATTTATACACATACATACACACACATACACACAGTCTCACAAAAGTGAGTACATCCCTCACATTTTTGTAAATATTTTATTATATCTTTTTATGTGACAACACTGAAGAAATTACACGTTGCTACAATCTAAAGTAGGGAGTGTTCAGCTTGTATAACAGTGTAAATTTGACCCTTCAGAAGGGTAAGTTCACACACATACCTTGCCGGGCCCAGGTCCTCAACCTGGTTATGCAGTGGTTCCTGGTTAGGTACCCTAGCTTCAGAGAGGTACTTCTATAGACCAGAAGAGTGTGTGGCCCCCTTTAGGTAGTCATACTCGGCAAGTTTTTATCCTGGCAAAAATTCAGTATAAGCTACCTGCTAACCCCCTGATATGTGACATACCTGTGCACTGGTGCTCAGTGTTGGCCCTGCTGCAGCGGCTCACCAGAATGGTGAGCTGTGCTCCTGGACTATTCTGGTGCTCCAGTACTGTAAAAGTACTACGCATAATGTTTTCTCAGCTGGACCTAAGTTGCAAAATGTGTATTGCTTGCTGCAGGGTAAAGCCTACACATAATGTTTTCACAGCTATACCTCAGGTGCAAAATCTCTAATGTTTCCTGAAGGGTAAATCATGCTCTTTGTCTCCTAGTTTGCAGCATATTCTAGTGCCCTGGTGTTTAAAAATATTTGTGGCTATTATCAGACAACACACTCTAATGTTTATTTGGAGATAAAACCTGCCTCATCTCTCCCACTTATATTGCTGCCTAACCAAACTGCCTACATACTGTCCATCCACTATAAAATATTTGTGGCTATTGTCTTCTTAAATAATACGCTCTGAGTTTTACATAGTTACATATGTGCATAGTTTGTAAGGTCAATTAAAGACATCAGTTCAACCTGTGTAGTTGTGGTACAAGTGTGTATTCATTTATGTCTCTACCATTACCCCTATACCTGTATACTGCATTCACTAAGATGCCCATCTTCATCTCCAAGTTTGCAGCATATTCTAGTGTCCGTGTGCTCATAAATATTTGTGTATATATAATCAAACAATACACTCTAATGTTTATTTGAAGATATAACCTGCCTGGTCTCCTTCTTATATTGCTGTGGTTGTGGTGTACAAGTGTGTATGAATTTATATCTCTACGTCTCTACTATTTCCCGTATCCCTGTATACTGTGTTCACTAAGATGCCCATCTAAGAGTTTTTTAAACTATCAAC
The DNA here is from genome assembly GCA_028564925.1 of Lithobates sylvaticus. NCBI lineage: Eukaryota > Metazoa > Chordata > Amphibia > Anura > Ranidae > Lithobates > Lithobates sylvaticus. Next base: position 31,999,001 of record CM053033.1, on the reverse strand, counting down.
ACTCCCTGCTGACACCACCAATTGTGGAAAGAATATAATCATAAACAGTGATGTAGCGCAACCATATATAATCACTTATACAAAAAAATCCCAAAAAATAAAAAGTCCATTCAAAATTGTATGTCCGACCACCAATGTACCTTGATAGTTTCACATATCTTGAAATACATCAAATCATAAACAAACAAAAGTGAAATAGCGTATCAAGATATCATAAAGTTTGAATGGAGGCTTACCAGATTCCTGGTCTTTAGTGCATGTATCCCATCAATCAGGATCCTCCAAGGGCAGGTGTCTCCCCTCCCAGTGGTACAGCTTCCAGATTCCTGGTCTAATGAAGCATGCGTCAAAAGCCACCATGTGTCGGTAATTTTCCTCCCATCAATCAGATCCAAGAGGGGCACCAAAAAATACAAAAAGACCTCCAAATCATGTTGTACCGTAAAAACAAATGGCTCCTTTATTGGGCTCAATCAAGCAATGGATACCCCTGGATACCCCTGATGACGTCACGTTGTGATGAAACGATCGTCGGGTAACCACGCCCACACGTCCTGCGCAAGTGCGATCGCTTTCTAACTCCGAGGCCAGGAGTTTTTTATCCTTCTTTGCTACAACGTAGCTAGTTTTGCTGTAACAGACTAGTAGCTTGCTAGCCTGTTTTTTACCTATGCTGTACATCGTATCCATTGCTTGATTGAGCCCAATAAAGGAGTCATTTGTTTTTACGGTACAACACGATTTGGAGGTCTTTTTGTATTTGTTGGTGCCCCTCTCGGATCTGATTGATGGGAGGAAAATTACCGGCACCTGGTGGCTTTTGACGCATGCTTCATTAGACCAGGAATCTGGAAGCTGTACCGCTGGGAGGGGAGACACCTGCCCTTGGAGGATCCTGATTGATGGGATACATGCACTAAAGACCAGGAATCTGGTAAGCCTCCATTCAAACTTTATGATATCTTGATGGGAACTGCGTGGTCAATTTTAAGCACCTTTATCACGTTTATAAGTTGATCTTGGGAGATTATCCAACACTATTTGCAGTTTTGGACTTTGATTTTCTTGCACTAATTCCATGCGATTTTTTTGTAATATTAATTGTTCACTCATGTCTTTGCACACTCATGCTTTTTTAGGCGCATATCATTATATGCACATGGAATAATTTATCACATTTATTCATCATATTATTTGCTGTTTTGGATTTTTATGCACTAATTCTATGCAATTTTTTTATGCATTACTAATTGTTCACTCATGTTATTGCATGCTCATGTTTTTATGTGCATACTATCATTGTATGCACATGTATTAATTTAACACAATTTTTGTTACATTTGATTAATTTTAGGTGTCCCAACTTAGTTTGTCACTATACACTTTCACTATCTTAGATATAGTTAGACACAAAGATGTGGCAGAGTTTTGTAAAATGGTGGAATACAGTTTTATCTCTTAAGTAGATACCCATTTTAATGCATTCTAATATCCTGCTAGCTTTGTATTGTTGCAGCTTGGCTTTGCATGTTCTTGCTAAGCATGTGGTCTACTAGGACCCCAGATCCTTTTCCATCCTAGATTCCTCCAGAGTTCCCACCCTAGTGTGTACCTTACATGCATAATTTTATTCCATAAGTGCAATACTTTACATTCATGTAGTTGCCCACCCCTTTATTTTGTCAAGATCTTCCTGTTAGGTTACAATATCCTGTTGTGAGGTTATAACCCTTAGACTGAACTATTTATCCCAACCTTCGTATCCTTTATGTACAAGTTGAACAGAATTGATCCCAGGACAGAGCCCTGGGGCACCCTGCTCACAACTCCAGACTAATCAGAAGATTCATTTTATCACCATCCTTTAGATGTGCTCATGTAACTAGTTTTCTATCCAGGTACTTAAGCTATCGTCAATGCCAACATACCTCAATTTGTAAATTAAGCATTTATCAGGTACTTTATCAAATGCTTTGGTGAATTTCAGATACACCACGTCCAGAGCCATTCTCCTACCCATATTACAGCTTACCTCATTATAGAATGTTAAAAGCTTGGTCTGGCAAGAATGACCTTTCCTAAATCTATGGTGGTTACTACTAATGAAACTATTTTCATCAACAAATCCTTGGATATAGTACCTTATAATCCTCTCCAATAGTTTACATAGTATTGATGCTAGGTTGACTGGTCTGTCGTTTCCAGGTACATTAAATATCCCTTTTTTAAATACCAGTACCACTTTATATTTTCACTAATCAGCTGGTACCATTCCAGTCAATAAGCTGTCCTAATGGATTAGAAAAAATGGTCTAGCAATAACCTGGCTAAGTTCTTTGAGGACTCTCGGGTGTAAGCCATCTGATCCTGGTGATTTATTCAAAATAAGATTTTCCAGCCTTTTTTGAACACTGGTTTCCATTAGCCATAAGGGAACATTCCTTGCTGTGTTCATAACAATACCATCTTGTCTATTATACCCCTCATTTTTCTTAGTAAAAACCGAGGAGAAGAATGTATTTGATACAGTTGCCTTCTCCCTCTCACTTGTAACCAAATGCCCCTGACTATCCTTTATGGGGCCTTAAAGGTCCAGCTTTGCCTTTTTACTATTATATATTTAAACATTGGGAGGGGGGATTATTTTTACTCTCCTCCACTATTTATCATTCGTGGTCTATTTTCACTGCCCTGATTGCCCGCCTACATTTCTTATTGCATTTCTTGTAGTGTTGGAATTCTGACAGTGACCCCTCTCCCTTACATTTTTTAAAGGACAGTATTTTCTCTTTAATATGCCTTTTTACGCTCAAATTTAGCCACCCAGGTTTATCTTTAGTCCTATTTGTTGACCGTAGGAATACACTCAAATAATGGGTAATATGGCGCACACTGGATATGGCTAGATGTTACTTACAAAAGGGTATGGGGTAAAAAAATGTAACTGGGAAATAAAACAAGTCCACATAAATCAATAAGTCCGTGTAAGGAGAACAATGTGCTGTCCTTGGAAGGCTGCAAGCTCGAAAGTTAGAAGAGACTCTGGAACATAGGGAAGACAAAGAACAGCGCCTTCTAAGTGTAGCAAGTTAGATATTTTAATAATTAAGAGTAAGCATAGAAACACTCACAAACGAGCGGCATTTTCCAGCATGGATATATAATCTGTTCATCCACACTGTCCTGGGTGATGCCTGGCATCACTGGCTGATGGTGGTGATCCGTAATCCAGCCTCAATCTGGCCGCACTGTTGGCTCACAGCACTTCCAGATAGCTGGAGCGAGGATCGGCAGTGCTCGGTGACAACATCACTTCCGGGTACAGGGTCAGCATCACTTCCTGGTAGCCATCTTTGAGTGGGTTTAATATATACACAGTACAGGAGTACTGAGTGGCTAACCATATCAACTTGAATACAAAACAATAACACAGCAAACTACTGTGACTAACATATAACATATAACATAAACTACTGTGGCTAACATATAAGACTACTTTAAAGCTACAATACTTACACTAGGCAACCAGTAGAATCATGATTGTCTGACAATATTGTCTATAAAAAAAATATGATAAAATAATGATTTGAAATTGATTAAAAAATATATATATATACTATATTGTATTAAAAGGCAGCGTATACACAGAAGGGGCTGGCACATATATATAATATATATATATATATATATATAGTGTATACAATAATTAGATGTCACGGTAGTTTGCTGTGTTATTGTATTGTATTCAAGTTGCTATGGTTACCAACCGTAAAAGCCGCTCAGTACTCCTGTACGGTGTATATATTAAACCCACTCAAAGATGGCTACTAGCTAAGCCTGAGGAAGAAACACGCATGCTGCGAAAGTGAGCATTGCCCGCTGACGTCCAGCTATCCGTAAGTGATGTGAGCCAACAGTGTGGCCCAATTGAGGCTGGATTTCAGATCACCGCCATCAGCCAGTGACGCCAGGCATCACCCCGGGACAGTGCGGATGAACACATTATATACCCATGCTAGAAGATGCTGCTCATTTGTGAGAGTGTTTCTATGCTTATTCTTAACCTAAAAATATCTAACTTGATACACTTAGAGGGCGCTGTTCTTTGTTTTCCCATTGGAATACACTGGCTGATGCCCTTAATTAACCACTTGTCAACTGCGTAATGTACATGTACTGTGGCAAAGTGGCTCTATTGTGTGAAATCACATACCTGTATGTCTAGGGGGGCGCGCGCACTGCCGGAGACCCAGTCACCCAGTCAAACTATCCCATAGTTTGTAGACACAATAACTTTTGTGCAAACCAATCAATATACACTAATTGGAATCTTTTTTTTTACCAAAAACATGTAGCAGAATACATATTGGATTAAATTGATGAAGAAATTTGATTTTTAAAATTTTTTTATAGCAGAAAATAAAAAATACATTTTTTTTTTTCAAAATTGTCGCTCTTTTGTTTATAGCGCAAAAAATAAAAACCACAGAGGTGATTAAATACCACCAAAAGAAAGCTCTATTTGTGGAATTGTGCAATTGTCAGTTAAAGTAACACACTGCCGTATCGCAAAAAATGGTCTGGTCATTAAGGGGGTAAAACCTTCTGTGGTTAATATGTTCCTAAAGTACTCCTACTTTTCCTCTGTGGTTTGTATGTCAAGAATATCCTCCCATTTAATGTTGTGAAGTATGGAGCAGTGGCAGCCCGTCCATTAGGAGCACCCAGGTGCCGCCCCCTCTATCCACGCCACCCCCTCTATCCACACCACCCCCTATATGGTTAATGGATAGATTCATGCATAACATGAATCTATCCACGGCCACCACAGGAACCTAATTCATGCGTCCGGCCCATTTCAGAATGCCAGGTGCCTGAATTACAGCATCGGAGGTGTTTTTTTTTTTAAGCACCTGATTAGAGCCATAGGCTCTAATAGGCTTAATAATAGGGTGAGCTGGGAGCGCAGAACATTGCGCCATGAGCCCACCCAGGTGTTACAAAAGCAAATTAATATTCACTGTTGTAACACTGATCCTCAATCTGGCCAATCAGAAGCAGGTCTGAGATCCATTTTCCGATTGGCCGAAAGGAGAAGACTCCCGATTGTCCGCCGAGGAGGAGGGAGGAAACATAAACCGCTGATGCCCGTGGAGAGCAGAGGAAGAGAAAGCTGGTTCATGCTGCTGCCGCCAAGCAGGGGAAGCCGCCGGTGAAGCGTTGCATAGATGGGGTAAGTGCTGCCCACCGACCGACCTATTGATGGGAGGGTGGAACTGTTTGCCGCCCCCCCCACCCCCCAAAAAAAAATTACCACAGGCCACAACTGGTATGGAGAGCAGTTTGGTAAAGTTGGCTCTCTTGAAATGTAATGTTTTTGCCCTACCTTTAGGTCTTTCAGTTAACATAATTACCTTGTGAACACTGTCCCCCAAGTTCTCCCTTACTTCCATGTCAGCAATCAGCTCTGTGCTGTTTGTAATTAGTATTTCAATCAGTTCTATTTATAATTGGGGCACCCACTAACTGGCACATGAAGTTGTCCTGTAAAACATACAAGAAATGGTGAGTCCTAGGTGACTGGTGTTGTGGAAATTTTTATTAATTTATGTTGTCAGATGCAGTGTCTGTTTTGCTGTAATACCCTCATGCGAGGGTATTCGCACATACAGACGCTGGTGGAAGACCATTGGATGCAGAAACCTTCCCGTGGACACGGCGGATCTGTTTGCTCTTTTATGGATGTTTGTTTATGCCTCACCAGGGAACTGGCCACTCCATGGCGATCACATTTATACTCCTAAGTAAGCAGGTCTGCGTCTATGGGAACCATAGTATAACCATACAAAATTATGGCCCACTGGGCCATGATGTAGTATGGCTCGCATCATTGGTAGCAGTGGGAGTGGTAGCAGTGGGAGTGGGCAATGATGTGTTCGAAACCATGTGCTTGCCGCATGGTTTTGCACACCACCGTCTGCACACGTCACTTCTGCATTTCTATTTGAATATATGCATGCGTGTCATTGGTTCTGTTGAATGAATACAAGTGTCTGATTGGCTGATTCTGAAGCTAGCACCCTCTTTTGTTATCAATGTGTTTAGTATAAATAAAAGCAGCTTGGCTACCTGGTTCAGTATATACTGAGCTCGAGGTGATACCAGAATCTGTTTGTGTTACTTTGAAAGAAAGGCGCACTTTCCCAGAGAGCTTTTTGTGCTTTTAAGCCCAAAGAAATGATATGCTTATAGGGAGAAGCTTAGATTTTCCCTGACACTGGGTAGTTCCATCTGCCCAGTCAATATTTGGATAACGGAAGCCCCCATGAATTTCTATTAAAATCTTACCTAATATTCATAATTTATGAAAACATGTATTTTTATTCAGTAAATCTTTATATAATAAACAAACACCTATGATCACTGATAAAAACAAAAAGGTTTGCAAGCCTGTTATATTTTGTACTTTTGAAACCTCATTAACCACTTTCAGACCGGACCATTTTGCTGGCTTAAGACCAGACCACTTTTTGCGATTCGGCACTGCGTCGCTTTAACTGACAATTGCGCGGTCGTGCGACGTGGCTCCCAAACAAAATTGACATCCCTTTTTCCCACAAATAGAGCTTTCTTTTGGTGGTATTTGATCGCCCCTGCGGTTTTTATTTTTTGCGCTATAAACAAAAAAAAAGAGCGACAATTTTGAAAAAAATTGCGCGGTCGTGCGACGTGGCTCCCAAACAAAATTGACGTCCTTTTTTTTTCACAAATAGAGCTTTCTTTTGGTGGTATTTGATCGCCCCTGCGGTTTTTATTTTTTGCGCTATAAACAAAAAAAGAGCGACAATTTAGAAAAAAACACATTATTTTTACTTTTTGCTATAATAAATATCCCCCAAAAATATATAAAAAAAATTTTTTTCCTCAGTTTAGGCCGATACATATTCTTCTACATATTTTTGTAAAAAAAATCGCAATAGGCGATTATTGATTGGTTTGCGCAAAAGTTATAGCGTTTACACAATAGGGGATAGTTTTATAGCATTTTTATTAATCATTTTTTTTTTTACTAGTAATGGCGGCGATCAGGGATTTTTTTATTGTGACTGCGACATTATGGCCGACACATTGGACATTTTTGACACATTTTTGGGACCATTTATACAGCAATCAGTGCAATTTAAATGCACTGATTCCTGTGTAAATGACACTGGCAGTGAAGGGGTTAACCACTAGGTGGCAGTGTAGGGGTTATATGTTCCTAGAGGCGTGTTTCTAACTGTGGGGGTGCATGGCTGTAAGCTAGTGAATGCTGATCTCTGCTCACAGGGAGCAGAGATCGGCGTCACTAGTTGCTAGGCAGAACGGGGAGATGCTGTTTATTTCCGCATCTCCCCATTCAGCCTTCCCGAGAGACAATCACGGGTATCCCCGCGGCGATCGAGTCTGCGGGACCTGCGACCGGACTCACGGGGGTCTCGACCGGAGCGTGTGCTATGCCGGCGGCCCGAGCTCGATGGCACGGCGGCATCTTAAAGGGGACGTACCTGTACGTCCTTATGCCTGTCCGTGCCATTCTGTTGACGTATATCGTCGTGCGCCGGTCGGGAAGCTGTTAAAGGGTCTTTCCACCCAAAACTAATATTGTAGTTTTTTTGTTTAAGACGCTGGGGGGACCTAATGTTTTCTTATATTCCTTGCATGAGATATTACGAACAGGATCAGGAATTGTGTCAGGGAGATCCCACTGCTGGAGTATCCAAAACATATAACATTCCAGAGACTGACTCAGTACACAAAGCTCCAACTAAAATATCATTTTTGGATGAACTGACCCTTTATTCGACAATAACCCTGGCTGTATATTTTATGTTGCTATCAATCAGGCCTGTGTAGCAACTAGGAGGCATTTTAACCTCCTTCTTTGTACAGACTTTTTACTAATTATTTTGGAATGTCATGCTTTCATAGTGTAGCGGCCATAACCCCTTGATGGGCGGCCTTGACTTTTGGGCTTACCAGTTACCTCCTCGTGGCTTGTCCGTGAATGTCCAGGGGTTCCCAGGGTTAGTACCCAACAACTTTGGATGCTGACACATAAAAGTCCTTTTGAAGGTTTTTATTCTGCAGTGGTAACATCCAACATAACACGGTCTTAGATAGGAATCGAGGGCAAGGGTGAAGAAACTCAGGCACCTTGAACTGCTGACATCCGCAGAATGTCTTTAATCAACCCAGAGAGTAGCCAATCACAGCTGGGTACTTCAATGGCAGATAAACCTCTAGCCAGAGGTGTGGCAGCCAACAATGTGATCCGGAAACTTGCAAAAAGTCTTTGACCCAGAATAAACTTGCAACCGAAGATGAATAGTAACCTTTCTCACAGTACCTGGAACTTTCCGTCTCCTTGGCAGTACTGTGGAAGTGTGGATTCTTTAGTGTCCATACAACTCAGCTCCCAGGCTCTTACTGAGATGCCAGCTTGTTGGCCCTCCTCCGAAGAGTCCTCCCCCGGTCACTTGTACGAGTTGCCGTGTCCCTCCGCTTTGAATCCTCCTTCAGTTACTGGGCCTCGGACTAACCGGCTCCGAGACTTGGGAACAGACGGATCCCCACCCCAGACCATGAGGGCCTCTGGGGCTGGTAGGATTGACCATGCTTGAGGGACGGCAAACGCTTCTAGGCCCGGGACCCCTCCCGGGGCTACCCCGGACCAGAACCAGGAACCAAAGCTGCGGCCGAACCCCCGAACACGTGACTCCAGCACCTTAAATACCCCTTCCCAGACTACACAGCAGGGCCAGACGTGCCCACTGATTGGCTCCGGGAAAGATTGGCACCCAAGACGTCCAACCAGGCCTGGTTCTCGGCCTGTCATGGGTGCCTCACTGCACCTATGACCAGGCGGAACCTTAGTACAGCCCAGCCAGACTGATGCCAAAGTAATTCCTGTACAATTAACCCTCAGAACTCCATTACAGTTCTGAGGAAAAACTAAATTTCCACTGATAGCGCACATTTGGTGAAGTGTGACCACTATATATATATATATATATAGATATATATATAGATATACATACACACACACATACAGTAATACATATATGTACAGTACTGTTTGTTTTAGGCATGTGTGAAGAAGTTCTGTAAAGTAAGAATGCTTTCAAAAATATATTTTTTAATTGTATATTTTTATCAAGTTACAAAGTGCAAAGTCAGTGAGTAGAAAAAAAAATCTAAAGCAAAACAATATTTGGTATGACCAACCTTTGGCTTCATACCAGCATTAATTCTTCTAGGTACACTTCCCCACAGTTTTTGAAGAAACTCGGCAAGCAGGTTGTTCCAAGCATCTTGGGGAATTAACTCAAATTATTATGATTATTCTCATAATTCCAGTAAGACTCAATGATGTTAAGATCAGGGCTCTGTGGGGGCCAAACCATCATTTCCAAGCGTTCCTGTTGTTTAGGCACTTTCACACTGGGGCAGCGGCGGTAAAGCATCGCTAGTTTTAGCGGCGCTATTCGGCCACTAGCGGGGCACTTTTATTTCACAGCTCCCAAAGCACCCCAAAGATGCTGCTTGCAGGACTTTTTTTCTTCGTCCTGCAGGCCCACCGCTCCAGTGCGAAAGCACTCCGGCTTTCACACTAGGGTAGTTTGAGAGGCGCTTTTTAGATGCTTTTTCATTTTTAGCGCAAAAATGCCTGAAGAGTGCCCCAGTGTGAAAGTAGCCTAAAGATAGTTCTACGGTCCTCAGCGTTGCTCAATCAATGGTGTCCTCAATGCTGAGAAATGCAGGCAGATACTTATCCATCATGCCATGCCATCAGGGAGGTGTGTGATTGGCCACAAATGTATTCTGCAGCAGGACAACTATCTCAAACATACAGCAAATGTCATAAAAACTATCTTGTATGTAAAGAAGAACAAGGACTCCTAAAAGTGTTGGTTTGGCCTCCACAGTGCCATGATCTCAACATCATCAAGTCTGTCTGGGATTACATGAAGAGACAGAAGGATGTGTGGCAGCTTACATTCACAGAAGATCTGTGGTTAGTTCTCCAGGTTTGGAACAACCTACCTGCAGAGTTCCTTCAAAAATTGTGTGCAAGTGTACCTAGAAGAATTGATGCTGGTTTTATAGGCAGGGCTCTAGTCCTGCGGGAACACATGGGAACGGAGTTCCTGTACTTTTTCCACAACAGGAACTCGGTTCCCGTTAGCAGCCGTGTCCTGCAAGACTTTGAAATATGCGAGCTGTGTGGCAGGTGCTACACCAGCAGCCGCTGACACAGCTCGCAATAGTAAGTGACGCACACCAGGGGTGGACTGACCATTCAGGCATTGCCAGTAGGGGGGCCCATGACAGCTTCCTCTTCGATCTACCTGTCAATCACAGCTAGCTGACAGGTAGATCAGGTCCCTGCTGCTAAGAGATTGTGTTTAGTCAGACCTTTCGTGATGCGCTCCTCCCCGCCGGCCCCTCTTGATTTTCTGTCTCCTCATCCCCCCCCCCAGTCTCCTGCATACTTGCTCTGTGTGTCCCGCTGAATCCCCCCCTCCTCTATCTTCAGTGCCATATGATGAAAGAACCCAGAGGAGGAGCACAGCTATTCTGCTCACAGGACATGCAGGGAGAGAGGTGAGCTGAGGGAGGAACATCAGTTTGGGGTGGTAAGCTGAGCACAATACCTGGCAAAGTTTAATGCCAGGAGGGAAGTTTATGTGGAAATATGTGAAGGGTTGGAATAGCAGCGAGTGTGTGTTGGAGCCCTGCAGAGTTTGCAGCCCCCCCCCCCCCCCCCCCCCCCAGCTAACATACATCTCCTAAGCAGGAACACATCACTATCTCCCCAAGCATTCTGTCCAGATAATGTGCAGATCATTTATGACCTTTCCGTTTAACCCTGTGTTATCCAAACTCTGTTCAATGAAAAGTGTAAACTCACCACATAAACACTCTATATACAAAAAAACATTCCCCAATAAAGATCAGAACATGAAGTTCACATTTGCATGGAAGCACAATTGAATGAATGCTGATTATTCAGAGAATTACCGTATTTATGTTTATTGTATTTTTTTTATGTACTAACAGTTAAGCTTCATACACACAATACAAAAATTGGATGAAAAATACCACTTTTGAAGCGTTCGTGCATATGAGCGTATCATTTTTTTGTGGATCTTGGGTGGGAGTTCCCACACTCTTTTCCCCAGGACTTGACCCCTGTTTGAAGGCAAAGGGTGGTCACGCCAATTATTGATTTGATTTGGATTTCTCTTCAATTTATTTACTTTTCATTTTGTTAACTGATAAAAATAAACTATTAAAGAGGGAGTCCACCTGCACAAAAAATATTAAAAGTCAGCAGCTACAACTACTGCAGCTGCTGACTTTTAATAAATAGACACTTACCTGTTCCAGGTTCCAGCGATGTCGCAGAAGATGACGAGCGATCGCTCATCTCTCGGCTGCCCCCCGCCGCCATCCTCTGTCAGGGAATCAGGAAGTGAATCGTTGCGGCTTCACTGCCCGGTTCCCTACTGCGCATGCGCGAGTCGCGCTGAGCGTCTTTATTGGTCCCCTTGTGTCCTGGGAACTGTGTGTTTCCCAAAACACAACGAGGGGGGGGGGCGGGCAGCTGCGGATAGGGGCGGGACAGCTGTGGCTAGCTAGTCCCAGAAGTTATGCCCCATACACACGGTCGGAAATTCCGACCACAAAATCCGTCTGATTTTTTCAGACAGATTTTGTCCGACACTGGTGTTGCATACATACGGTCGGACAAAGTTGTCGGAAAATCCGATCATTCTGAACGTGGTGACGTTCGTTGCGTACGACGGGACTACGTAGAGGCTTGTAGCCAATAGCTTTGGTCTTGTAATTTGATCTGAGCATGCGTGGCACTTTGTCCGTCGGAATTCGCTACACACGATCGGAAAAAGTCTGATCGGACTTTGTTGTCGGAAAATTTGAGAGCAGGATCTCAAATTTTTTCCGACGGAAATTCCGATGGAAAAAGTCCGATGGCGCCCACGCACGGTCGGATTTTCCGACAACATGGTCCGATAGGACATTTTCTGTCGGAAATTCCGACCGTGTGTACGGGGCATTAGTGTAGATACCTGTATTATACAGGTATCTGCACCCCCTCCCCCTGAAAGGTGCCAATGTGGCACCGGAAGGGGGGGAGGAATCCGATAAGCGGAAGTTCCACTTTAGGGTGGAGCTCCGCTTTAAACACTTCTATTTCTGTATCTATTTTATTGCTATACTTTTCCCAATCTGCAAGTATTAAATACAGCAGAGTATTAGAGCATATCTAAATTTGCTTCACTGCACTGGTTCCCTACTGCGCATGCGTGAGTCGCACTGAGCGTCTTTATTGGTCCCCGTTGTGTCCTGGGAACTGTGTGTTTCCCAAGACACAACGGGGGGGGGGGGGGGCAGGCAGCTGCGGATAGGGGTGAAACAGTTGTGGCTAGCTAGTCCCGGAAGCGGGTGCAGATACCTGTATAATACAGGTATCTGCCACCCCCCCTCCCCCACTTTAAACACTTCCATTTCTGTATCTATTTATCTAGTCCCGGAAGTGGGTGCAGATACCCTCCCCCCTGAAAGGTGCCAATTGTGGCACCGGAGGGGGGGAGGAATCTTTAGGGTGAAGCTCCGCTTTAAACACTTCTAATTCTGTATCCATTTTATTCCTATACTTTTCCCAATCTGCAAGTATTAAATACAGCAGAGCATTAGAGCATATCTAAATTTGCTTCACTGCACTGGTTCCCTACTGCGCATGCGTGAGTCGCGCTGAGCGTCTTTATTGGTCCCCGTTGTGTCCTGGCAACTGTGTGTTTCCCAAGACACAACGGGGGGGGGGGCATGCAGCTGCGGATAGGGGCGGAACAGTTGTGGCTAGCTAGTCCCGGAAGTGGGTGCAGATACCTGTATAATACAGGTAGGTGCCACAATTGAAAGGTGCCAATTGTGGCACCGGAAGGGGGGAGGAATCCGATGAGCGTAAGTTCCACTTTAGGGTGGAGCTCCGCTTTAAACACTTCCATTTCTGTATCTATTTATCTAGTCCCGGAAGTGGGTGCAGATACCCTCCCCCCTGAAAGGTGCCAATTGTGGCACCAGAGGGGGGGGGGGGAATCCGATAAGCGGAAGTTCCACTTTAGGGTGGAGCTCCGCTTTAAACACTTCTATTTCTGTATCTATTTTATTGCTATACTTTTCCCAATCTGCAAGTATTAAATACAGCAGAGTATTAGAGCATATCTAAATTTGCAAATCTCAAACCAATTGGATTTCAGTTTATCAAAGTCAACGAATTTGGTTGGGTAGCAGCAGGTAACTGTACTGCTGTCTGCCTTATTGAATAAGTCTGTGACATCCATTCGTAGCCCTTAATGGACAAAACTGCACTTTTCCCAGGCAGTTGGGAAGATTGACGGGTGCTAATAATCCGTGGGCTTGTTGGCATCCGCGAGAAGATGAAACGAAAGCAGAGACTGCATTGTCAATGCAAACGACTCTTTATTGTATTACCGGTAAACTTAATGGCAATCTGCAAGATGAGTTATTTGCTTGCCAGTGTCAGTCGAAATGTAAAGCGTCGCTCGCAGTTAGTCGCGGTGTCATCTCGGGCACATTTGGTAAATATGTGTCATATTTCATCGGATCTGAGCACACATTTTGCGCTGTCTGCTAAGGCCTGAGACGTAGTAGTTAAACAAATCTGCAACGTACAATGGTAACCGCGCGGGGTGGAGGGAACCCTGCCAACTTGATTATTTAAAATACGAAAGTCATTAGAGAAGGAAATATGTAAAATGTTTTAATGCAGCAATCTGCTGCTTCTGTAAGAATGAGTGTTCCAGCGGCGTGTTGGTAGAGCTCCCTCTGCTTGCTCAACATAAGCATCTCCATAGCTTCTGAGCAAAAAGGAGCATTGGGGGGGGGGGGGGGGGGAGGAGGGCTGGAAAGACAGGAGAGAGGAGGAGGAGGGAGAGAAAGAGAGAGAGAGAGAGAGAGAGAAGGGCTGATTCCTCTCCAGCTGCACTGAGATACCCAAATCACAGAAATAGACACAACGGGGAGGGGGCATGGAGACACATCTATCATTCTATCACCTTCCTCAGGACTACAGGGGATAAGACAATGCACATCAACAGGTAAAAAGACCCTTGCTGATTTTTTTTTTTACCTCCCTAATTATTAGCAATGCATGCTGGACAAGTGTCCCTTGCTATATTATCAATGAGACTAGTGTGTATATATATATATATATATATATATATATATATGGAGAGGCCCATTTTATATACATTTTATATACATATTTGTATCAATAATTTGAACATCCTTTATTAAATTGTGCATGTAAATATAAAAAAAAAAAAAAAAATCTAATTTCCTGTCCTTAGAAATTGTTGTCTGTATTTACTACATAGGCCTCCTAGGAGAAGAAGTAAAAATCATGGTCTACGGCATCATGTGAAGTCTCAGTCTATGTGCAGCTATCGGTCCTGATGCAGAAGGAGAAAGATGGATGTACAAAGCACATACAGAACTCTTTCTGTGAGTGTGATGCATCATGTAGTGATGGAATAATAGAAGTCCCAACATCATTCGGCGCTGCTGCCAACAGCTATTTGCCCCCACTCTGGATGGAGGTGTGATAAAAGGGGGCATCGGGTTCACCATGCAGAGGCTGGGTGACCGCAGGACCACCGAGAACCAAAGTCATTTTTCAGTAGATCAAGGATCACCCTCTATGCCCGACACTGTACTCAGGATTGCCCTCATTATTTCTCTGCTTTGCCTGTCTCTCTTTGGGAACATTATGCTGCTGGTGGTTTTTCACCGCAAGCCACAGCTGCTTCAGGTTGCAAACCGCTTTATTTTCAATCTGTTGGTTGCCGATCTTTTACAGACCATTCTGGTGATGCCTTGTGTCATTGTTACCTCCCTCCCGGATATATGGCCTTTGGAACATGGCCTCTGTGGTGCCGTGGTGGTGCTCATGCACCTCTTTGCTTTTGCCGGAGTCAACACCATCACGGTAGTGTCCATCGATAAATACCTGGCCATCATCCATCCGTTATCCTACCCTGCCAAGATGACCCCAAAAAGGGGGAGTCTGCTCATCTTTTTCACATGGATTCTTAGCGTCCTCCAGAGCACCCCTCCTCTTTACGGGTGGGGTAAAGTTGAATTTGATCTTCAAAACCACTACTGCAAAGTACTCTGGGCTTCAAGTTATTCCTACACCATCCTCAGCGCCTTATTTTCTTTTATCTTACCAGTGAGCATTATGTTGGCGTGCTACGGGATGGTGTTCCGAGCCGCCAGGAGGCAAAACGCGTTAGTTCATCCAGTTCAGGCAAATGGATGTGACAGGTCTGATGGGACAAGATCTTCTGCGCTAAATGCGCTTGACAAAACAAGTCATCACAGACCGCTCTACCATTGCAAAGCAGCCAAGGTTATCTTTGCTATCTTGTCCTCCTACATAATCAGTATGGGTCCCTATAGCATCCTGAGCATTGTCTCCTCCTGTGCCAGTACTATTATCCCTAAATGGGTAGCATCTATAGTGCTCGTTCTCTTTTTCCTACAGTGTTGCATCCATCCCTACATCTATGGATATATGCACAAAAGCTTAAAGAAGGAATTCCTCTTGTTATTGCATGGGTTTTTCTGCAAGCAGGTGCACCCTCAAAATGCCATAGTAGATAGTTACATTATACTCACAGATGGTCGAATACTTCAATCTCATTTTTCCACCGGGCCTACAGTAAAATTCCTAGAAGAAGAAACTACCATATCTGTAATCACCGGTAAAAGCCTAAACAACCTAAAGATTAAAGACGGCAAAAAAGAGAGCAGTTCTGCCAATATATCCCCTGAAAAACAGTCGATTCAACGAAAGATAGATCCCGATCTGCCACAACTTATTAGCTGCTAAACAATAGACAGAATGATGTTTCTATACTATATAATAGATATGTTGGGGGGTTTTTCTGTATTTAAAATGGGTATAAAAAGTGTTCAAAGTGGGTTTAGATTGTAATAATACTGTGTGTGAATTTAACCAATTTTGCTGCGAAAAGAAAGGAGTTGTTATGTTTCTTTTTTTTTTTGTTATGTTTCTTTTTTTTTTGTTATGTTTCTTTTTTTTTTTTATGTCTCTTTTTTTTTGTTATGTCTCTTTTTTTTTGTTATGTTTCTTTTTTTTTGTTATGTCTCTTTTTTTTTTGTTATGTTTCTTTTTTTTTTTGTTATGTTTCTTTTTTTTTTTTGTTATGTTTTTTTTTTTTTTGTTATGTTTCTTTTTATTCCCAGTAAAAAGGGTTAAATTTGCCACTTTGTAGAGCAAAGCTTTGCCCATCATTGTGGATGATAATTTTTGTAATAAAATAAGAAATGACTTCTCTAACGAATCAGATATTGTTAACTAGTTGCAGAGTGATAAAAAAGGAATCTGCCAATGGACTAGACTTTAGAAGGTGCCTGTAAATGTATGGTAGAAATATGTTCTTCCATAGTATAAGTGCCAAATATATTTTAGGTTATATATTTAATTTTTTATGTTTTTTTGGCATTTTTACTGATAGATTGTAATCTGTATTACTTGAAGTCTAACATTCTCTTTGCGGCTCTCTGCTCCTAACTTGTGCAGTCCAGGAGTGAAAGTGTTAATTCTAGTCTTGCCATTGTGTAGCGATGCACTGAACAGCGATTTGTCAGCTTTATTAACACGGCAAAGAACAATGTGTGAAGCACGGTTATCCAGATACACATCTGTAATTGTTCAGACTAGTCCAAATTGAGTAAAGGTAAAAATGATTGGTTGCTTTGATTTAATGCACTGTTATTGCATTGGGCCTAGGTGAGTGCAAGCGGCTGAATGGCAAGCAGGCTCTTGCCTTGTAGCACTAGAGTCCTTCAGCTGCTACCTGGTACACTATCTGCATGGAGTTTGTATGTTCTTCTTGTGTTTGTGTGGGTTTCCTTTAGGTATTTCTCCCACAGCCCATAACATGTTAGTGGGCCAATTGGTATCTAACTGGTTTTTATTTTTAGATTGGCTGATCTTAAACCTTGTTTGAGGACTGGGGAGGTCTGGGAACAGAGCTAGTATCTTGGCCCAGTAAAAAATAGATAACTACCATATATACTCGAGTATAAGCGGACCCAAATATTATTATTATTATTATTATACACGATTTATATAGCGCCAACCGTTTACGCAGCGCTTTACAATGTATAGGGGGGGGGGGGCAACACAATTACAGTACAGTTCAATACAAAAGGTACAGGAGGGCCCGTCTCGTAGAGCTTACATTCTAAAGGGACGGGGTGGTGGTACAAAAGGTAATAGCTGCAGAGATTGATTGGATGGGGGTGACTCGGGGACAGTTGTTAGGTGGGTGTGGGATAAGCCTCCCTGAATAAATGAGTTTTCAGGGATCTCCTAAAGGTGGACAGGGTAGGGGCTGATCGGACAGACTGATATAAGTCTATACAAATATAAGTCGAGGCACCTAATTTTACCACAAAAAAATGGGAAAACTTATTGACTCCAGTATAAGCCTAGGGTGAGAAATGCGCAGCTACTGTAAGTGGAAAAGAGGGTCAACAATGCCCATTTGCAGCCTCACTGTGCCCATTTGCAGCCATAGGTCCCCTCAAACTTGGTAGTTAAGGGTTTCCTAGATGCCCCCTAGCTGCAGCCAAAATTTGGGGTCTCTGGACCTAAAGGGTCCCGAAATGACATTGCTGCAGATATACACAGTTGACCGACTTTGGGGGCCTTGTATCTTGGGGCCACTTGGTGCTAGGAACCCCAAATTTGGATATATGTTGTAGTGTTGGTTCCACTGGGTTTGCACACCTAGGTTCCTAGCACCAAGTGGCCCAGAGATACGGGGCCCAAAGTCGGGTCGGAAAATGTCAATTTTCTGCTGCAGAAAAGTGCTTGACTCGAGTATAAGCCAAGGGGGGCATTTTCAGCACAAAAAAAATGTGCTGAAAAACTCGGCTTATACTCGAGTATATACAGTACCTAAAAAAAATATCATGAGGCTGACATTGCTGAAATCTCCTCCTGAAAATGCTAGCTGCCTGGCTGTCAGTCATTGACCTACAAAAAGCTCTTAGGTGAGGAATATACTTGAGTATAAGCCGACCCGAATATAAGCAGAGGCACCTAATTTTACCACAAAAAAATGGTAAAACTTATTGACTCGAGTATAAGACTAGGGTGAGAAATGCGCAGCTACTGTAAGTGTAAAGTGTAAAAGAGGGTCAGCAATGCCCATTTGCAGCCTCACTGTGCCCATTGGCAGCCATAGGTCCCCTGAACTTCAAACTTGGTAGTTAAGGGTTCCTAGACGCCCCCTAGCTGCCTGGCTGTCAGTCATTGACCTACAACAAGCTCATAGGTCTTCTATGACTTTTATTTCCCGTGCATGTTATAGGTCAGTGACTCAGATAGTTGTGATGCCAGAAAAATCACGCATGCATTTGCAAAATGCATGCTAACTAAACCCCTGTTTTTAACGCAGACTGTTGGACAGGTCAATTTGGCCGGTTGGCAGAATGGTTGGTGAATTGAGCTATGGAATGTTCTGTTTTTGTCTTTCAGAAAAATCCCTATAACTGCCCGGCAAATCGCATTTTCAGCAGAAGATTAGCAATAGCAGTTCCCAAATTTCTCTTTGGAAGGTTTAGTTGAGGCTTTGGTTCACACTATCTTCACATGCGGCTCACATCGGGGGGTCCGTTGCCTCCTCGTTCACCGTTTCAGGCTCAGCTGAATTTTTGGCTGAATTCGGAACTGAAACGGACCAAAAGACGCACAGGACCCCTTGCAACAGAGTCGCAGAGGAGAAATGTGAACCGGCTCCATAGAGAGCCGGTCAAAATCTCCTGCTATTGTGAATTGGATGTGGTAAACCCACATCCAATTCACAATAGTGTGAACCCAGCTTAAAATGACAAAGTCATGAAATTGTATTTGTAATACTGTTGTTACCCTAAAAAAGGTAGTAAATACTCAATTTCCCCAGTGAGTACCACTGAACACCACTCGACTCACTCAAGTTCTCATGCCCTGCAAAACCAACACTACTAGGAGTGCAAGTCCAGGTCCCCGATGCTCTCACTGGTTGTGATTAACCACCTTGCGACCGCCGGCTGTCAATTGACAGCCAGGCGGCGCAGCTCTCAGCGCGGGAGGGCGTCATATGACGTCCTCCCCTTCAGTGCACTCCAGGGAGCGCGCGCGCGCGCTCGCCGTGTCACTGGGCACCCGATGCGCGTGCCCAGCGGCCGCGATGTCCGCTGGGCACCCGCGATTGCCCGGTAACACAGCGGGACCGTGGATCTGTGTGTGTAAACACTCAGATCAACGGTCCTGTCAGAGGAGAGGAGCCGATGGTGTGTTCTCTGTAAAGAGAAACACCGATCGGTCTCCTCCCCTTGTGAGTCCCCTCCCCCCACAGTAACAATCACTCCCAGGTAACATAATTAACCCCTCCCCGCCCCCTAGTGGTTAACCCCTTTACTGCCAGTGTCATTTATACAGGAATCAATGCATTTAAATAGCACTGATTGCTGTATAAATGACAATGGTGACAAAAATGTCCGATGTGTCCGCCATAATGTCGCAGTCACAATAAAAATCGCAGATCGCTGCCATTACTAGTAAAAAAAAAAAATATTAATAAAAATGCTATAAAACTATCCCCTATTTTGTAAACGCTATAACTTTTGTGCAAACTAATCAATAATCGCTAATTGCGATTTTTTTTTTTTTTTACCAAAAATATGTAGAATACGTATCGGCCTAAACTGAGGGAAAAAAACGTTTTTTTATATATTTTTTGGGGATATTTAGTATAGCAAAAAGTAAAAAATATATATATTTTTTTAAATTTGTCGCTCTTCTTTTGTTTATTGCGCAAAAAATAAAAAACGCAGAGGTGATCAAATACCACCAAAAACCTCTATTTGTGGGGAAAAAATGATAACAATTTCATCTGGGTACAGTGTTGTATGACTACGCAATTGTCATTCAAAGTGCGACAGCGCTGAAAGCTGAAAAATGGCTTGGTCAGGAAGGGGGTGGAAATGCACTGTACTGAGGTGGTTAAGAACTAATTAAGAACAAGTCTCTTTTGGCATACAGAGAAAAACTGAAACCAATTTGCAATAGTGAATCACGTCCATTCGTAAAGTAGCTCAGCATGGGCCAAATTTAAGTTCTAGACAGGTATATGAATTTGGCGCATTCTTCACCACTTTTAGAGAGAGGCACTTATAAAATCTGTCTGCGCCATTCTTTGTGAATTCCAGGGAATGTGTTATCCCTTATCATGCGACTCTGTGTGACTCAAGTCCCATCAGAGGTCACGCTAGTGGGAACCAGCACTTAAAGGAGAAGTCCAGCCTGAGCTCGTTTGTCTGGGCTTCTCCTATGGATCACAGGAGTGCAATTCATTTTGTCGGGATGTCCGCTCTCTGCTGACATCACGGATATCAGTCCAGGCACCGCAGTTTTTGGTCCGTCGGAACAGTATACAGACGACCGGTTTTCCCGATAGGAATTGATTCCGTCGGAAAGATTTAAAACATGTTATATTTCTAGGTCCGTCAGAATTTTCAAAAAAAAAAAAGTCTGATGAGGCCCACACACGATCAGACTATCCGATGAAAAGATTCCATCAGACTTTTTCTGCCGGAAAGCCCGACCGTGTGTGCCCGGCATTAGAAGTAGAAGTAGAAGTAAACCCATCTCTTCAACTATTGCTCAAAAGAATTACATTTAAGGCATGCCATGAATGATAATTGCCACAGTTGCTTGTTCTCTCAACCAATCTATCCAGTATGTCAGCTGCAGATTAAACAGAGGCCAAGAATGCAGCTTCCTTGGCTGTAAAGGACTGGAGAGTTTAATACCACTTTAAAGTGGAGTGCCCACAAAAAAAAAAATTCAAAGTCAGCAGCTACAAATACTGCAGCTGCTGACTTTTAATAATCGGACACTTACCTGTCCCGGGGTCCAGCGATGCGGGGGAACGAGACCCCCCCTCGTTCCCCACTCCGCTCGCGGCGCCGGCATTCTTAATGTGGGAACCCGCATGCGCAAGCTGCGCCGTGATTCGACGCTCACTCATCTGGGACACATGACAGGTCCCAGATGACTGTGCGGCGCCTACAGGAAGTGACGTTTAGCCCGGGCAATGAAGGTGGCAGACTACGAGGGACCCCCTAGCAACAGGCATTTAGAGGTGAGTAAAACTTTTTTTTTTTTCCAATTATTTTTTTTTATTTTTTTTATGATTTTTTAGCCACATTTTTTTTTTTGGGTTGCAACCCCACTTTAAAGAGGTATTCCGGGCAAAAAAAAATTAAAAGCCAGCAGCTACACATACTGCAGCTGCTGGCTTTTAATAAATGGACACTTACCTCTCCTGCAGTCCCTCGATGTCGGCACCGCAGCTAATGTCTCCATCAGCTGTCGGGTGCTGCCGCCGCCATTGCGGGTAAGGTTCACGCCGGGAACATTAGTGCGCATGCGCGAGGCCCCGTTCCTCTCTCCTATTAGCCTGGCGGCAGAGGGAGCCCCGCGGTGACGTCACGGCCGCATCCGCGGCGCGGTGCACTTCCTTAAGTGGGAAAGTATACCTGTCAAAGACAGGTATCCTGTACCCCCCCCCCCCCCCCCCCCCCCTGAAAGGTGCCAATTTTGACACCGGAAGAGGGGAGGAATCCAATGAGCGGAAGTTCCACTTTAGGGTGGAGCTCCGCTTTAAGTACTTTCTGAATTATTGACCCATAACAAATGTGCATTCAGAAAGTAAGTAAACCTGTTCTAGGTCAGTGACACAAAAAGTGGTGGATGAACTGAAACAACAAGACAAGCCAAGTAACCAGCATTTTCTGAAAGGACAGGGGGCGTTTAGATCTCTGAGTACAGGTTGCCTTTAAACATGCTGTTAGCAGGCTTTCAATCAGCTTGTTTAAAGTGACTGACAGCACTCCTTCTAAGGTCTGGCCCCTTTCACATGGGGCGGACTCTGTTCCAATCAGCTCACAGATCTCCTGCTGATCAGAGCAGAGCGGGCAGTTGACAGGGCCATGCCCACTCAGTTTATGCAAAGCGGACACGGACAGAGTCCTCTCTGCTCTATAGATGGCCAGGTATAAAGGGACTCTGTTGTCCATTTACACCCGACTACCTCTGATCTGATCCACCTACACAGAGGAGAACGGATCCCCTTCCATTTGTTTATAACAGACCGGATCAGATCAGAGGTAGGTGGGTGTAAACAGAAACAAATCTGTTTACACCTTCCGGTTCATACGAACAAAATGGACTATCCGATCAGCTCCGCCTGAAAAACTGACAGGCAGACCTGACCAGAACAGTTGTGTGAACGGGCCTAAAGCTGCTGAAAGCTTAGAATCTAAAGCAGGGGTCTCCAAACTTTCTAAACAGAGGGCAGTTTACTGTCCTTCAGATATTAGGAGGGCTGGACTGTGTCCAGTGTAAGTAGAAATGGTCCCGACGTCAGTGGGAAAAAATAATGCCCCATTGTTTGTTTCAATTAGAGAAATTGTGCCCCATTATTGGTGTAAGTGGGTTGAATTGTGCCCCATCTCTGATGTCATTGGGCACCATCGTTGCTGTCAGTGAGAGAAATTGTGCCCCATCATTGACGTCATTGGGCACCATTGTTGGTGTTATTGGGAGAAATTTTGCCCCATTGTTGGTGTCAGTGGGAGGAATTCTGCCCCAACGTTGCTGTCATTGGGAGGAAATGTGCCCCCTTCATTGGTGTCAGTGGGAGGAATTCTGCCCCAACGTTGCTGTCATTGGGAGGAAATGTGCCCCCTTCATTGGTGTCAGTGGGAGGAATTCTGCCCCATCGTTGCTGTCATTGGGAGGAAATGTGCCCCCTTCATTGGTGTCAGTGGGAGGAATTCTGCCCCACCGTTGCTGTCATTGGGAGGAAATGTGCCCCCTTTATTGGTGTCAGTGGGAGGAATTCTGCCCCATCGTTGCTGTCATTGGGAGGAAATGTGCCCCCTTCATTGGTGTCAGTGGGAGGAATTCTGCCCCAACGTTGCTGTCATTGGGAGGAAATGTGCCCCCTTCATTGGTGTCAGTGGGAGGAATTCTGCCCATCGTTGCTGTCATTGGGAGGAAATGTGCCCCCTTCATTGCTGTCAGTGGGAGGAATTCTGCCCCATCGTTGCTGTCATTGGGAGGAAATGTGCCCCCTTCATTGGTGTCAGTGGGAGGAATTCTGCCCCATCGTTGCTGTCATTGGGAGGAAATGTGCCCCCTTCATTGGTGTCAGTGGGGGAAATTATTTCATTTCATTGTTGTTTCAACCTCATTGTTGGTATCAGTAGATGAAATAGTGCCCCAAGGGCCGGATAAAAGCAAGCAAAGGGCCACATCTGGCCCCCGGGCCGCAGTTTAGAGACCACTGAAGTAAAAACGCCTAAAAAGAATGCCATGTTTTATTGTCTACAGTTATAGATAACCAAAGACATCTGGTGTGCAGCTCCCCAAGGCTTTAAGAAAAAATGAAACATTTCTTCCTGAATTCAGATTATATCTAAATAATGCAAATATTCATAGGTGGGCTAGATTATTTCAGCATCCTGAATTACAGTATCAAAATTATCATAACAACAGCTCCTGATCATTGGGAGCGCGCAGTGAGTACGCTCTTAGCACAGACAGTTCTGCCGCCTATAGATGCATATGCGCATTGTGTGGGCATTAAAGCTACACATATATGCGTGACGTAGGCAGCAAGATGGCGTGAGATGCAGCAAGATCTTTCAAAGCTAATGTTAGCATGCGGATGGTGGTCATGTGGTGCGTTGGAGTGCCATACATTTCAAACTCCAATGCACAACTACATTGGCTGACAACATACAAGATATGTATTGTGGTAAAAGGGGGGTCCTGTATGTTTATTGGTTGGTAATCTATAATGCCATGTACAATAACCCATGTTGATGTGCAGACGGTAATGTACCACAACTGCCCACAAAGATCTAAAGGAAGCCTAAACAATACCTTGTAATAAGAGAGGATATGAAGGTTAACATTGCTTAAAATGCTGGTTACCTCAATGTCATGGCGATTCAATGGATACCATTGTTTCTGATGCATTACCTTAATACTAAAGCCTCATACACGCGATCGGACTTTGTACAAACTTTCCAGTGGATTTTTGTACAAAGGGCGTCGGCCCTGATCTTGTATTGCATACACACAGCAGGACTTTTTCAGCCAACTTTCACTAAATCACGTGTTTTTTCTGCTCTTTACCGCCACCTTTGGTCAACTTCTGTATTGTTGTCTGATCTTTTGCATTGGTTCTGAGCATGCGTGTTTGTACTTTGTACAAAAGTCCGATGGTTTTCTGTACACACGATCGGACTTTGCTCCATCAGACTTTTGTTGGCAGAAAGTTGGTCCATTCGCACAGCCAACAAAAGTCCGATGAAAACTGAAAAAGTTGGTCCGATGGAGAGTACACACGGTCGGATGTTGGTCCAAAACAGCTAATTTGCATGTTTGTTGTCAAAAAGTCCGATCGTGTGTACGGGCCTAAAGGAGTTTTTACTTCATACTTGCTAATGTATGTTCTTGTCCCGGGTCAGTAACTAAAAAAGTAGCTGGTATTCTAAAGCCTCATACACACGATCGGACTTTGTACCAACTTTCCAGTGGATTTTTGTACAAAGGGCGTTGGCCCCAAGTTGGTATTGCATACACACGATCTGACTTTTTAGGCAACAAACACGAACGTAGTGACGTTTCAACGTACTGACGACACTTCAAAAGAGGACGTTCGAATACTCCAGCGCCACCTTTGGTCAACTTCTATATTGTTGTCTGATCTTTTTCATTGATTCTGAGCATGCGTGTTTGTACTTTGTACAAAAGTCCGATGGTTTTGTGTACACACGGACGGACTTTGCTCCATCGGACTTTTGTTGGCAGAAAGTTGGTCCGTTCGCACAGCCAACAAAAGTCCGATGAAAACTGAAAAAGTTGGTCGGATGGAGCGTACACACGGTCGGATGTTGATCCCAAACAGCTAATTTGCATGTTTGTTGTCAAAAAGTCTGATCGTGTGTATGGGCCTTAAGTACGCCGGATAATCCGATCGTGTGTACGTGGCATTAGAAGGAGGTCAGCCATGGTAGTCCTGTATTTTTCACAGTACCATTTTCTTTTTCAGTCATTTTTTTTATTAATAACATTCCTTTTAATAAGCTTATGTGAAATCATTTTATATTATTTTCTTTTGTTACTTTTATTTTTTTTATTTTTTTTATTCTATGTAGCATAGAGAACCTGTCACTTACCTACCTGCTAATGGCATACCTCAACATATACATACCCTATTTGATCTACTATCACTGCTTTGTACCTAGCCCTTCTGAACATGTATGTGCTTCTAATTAACCTTTTTATTTTTAGTTTACAAAAAAAATGACAGTTGGAATCTTGTTTTGAGCATGTGTATAGCCAGCAGTGTTCATTTTAGTCTTAGGACTAAAATGGCATTTTAGTTTTAGTCCCATTTTAGTCTTCTGCAATTGTTTTAGTTTTATGCCCCGTACACACGGTCGGAAAATCCGACGGGAAAAGTCCAATCGGAATATGTTGCCGGAAAATCCGACCGTGTGTGTGGGCTGTATCGGACTTTTTCCGTCAGAAATTCCAACGGAAAAAATTTGAGAGCAGGATCTCAAATTTTTCCACAACAAAATCCTATTGGACTTTTTCCGATCGTGTGTCAAGAATTCCGACGGACAAAGTGCCACGCATGCTCAGATCAAATTACAAGACCAAAGCTATTGGCTACTAACGTGAACGTAGACCCGTCGTAACGAACGAATGCCATCACGTTCAGAATGATCGGATTTTTTTCGATAACTTTGTCCGACCGTGTGTATGCAACACCAGTTTTGGACAAAGTCCTTCGGAAAAAATCCAACGGATTTTGTGGTCGGATTTTCCGACCGTGTGTACGGGGGCTATGTCGTATTTAGTCAACTAAATCTCCAGTACATTTTAGTCGACTAAAATGTACTGGAGATTTTAGTAGACTAAACCGTAGGACATTTCAGTACTTGCAATTTAGTTGTAGTCATAGTCTTTTGACTAAAATGGCTTTTAGTTTTAGTCGTATTTTAGTAATCTCAATTGTTTTAGTTTTAGTCGTATTTTAGTCGACTAAAATAGTATTAATTTAGTCGACTAAAATGTTCTAGTCATTTTAGTTGACTAGATTGTTTTAGTCGTTTTAATCGACTAAATTAACACTGATAGCCAGCCTTTCTAATGCCCTGTACACACGGTCGGATATTCAGATGGAAAAAGTCTGATAGAATTTTGTTGTCGGAAAATCCGATCGTGTGTGGGCTCTAGTAGGCTTTTTCCGTCGGAATTTCCGACGGAAAAAATTTGAGAGCAGGATCTCAAATTTTCCGACAACAAAATCCGATCAGACTTTTTCCGATCGTGTGCAGAGAATTTCCGACGGACAAAGTGCCACGCATGCTCAGATCAAATTACGAGACCAAAGCTATTGGCTACTAGCCTCTACGTAGTTCTGTAGTACGCAACGAACGTCACCACGTTCAGAATGATCGGAATTTCCGACAAATTTGTCCGACTGTGTGTATGCAACACCAGTTTCGGACAAAATCCGTCGGAAAAAAAACGGACGGATTTTGTGATCGGAATTTCCGACCGTGTGTACGGGGGCTAAGACAGTACACCACATGGGGGTTCTATTTTTTTCGAATCCAGCTAACTCAGGACTTGGGCTCTTTAAATGAAAATGTACCTGTAATTTTTACGAAAAATGCATTGAAATGGGTATGTTTGGAATATAGAATTTATATAAGATAAAAAAAAAATACAACTCAAGACATATTTCTCAGCACTTTGCAGAATACATAGAACCATCTGGATTAGACTCTCCCCCAAGTGGGCTCATAATCCAACATCCTTACCAAAGTTATATACATTAGGGCTGTAAAGAGACCCTGTCACCAGACCATTCATTTCAACAACAATCGCTGCCTAAGATTATATGTGAATCAGGGGCGGACTGACAACTCATGGGGCCCCCGGGCAATAGGAGATTATGGGGCCCCCAGGCAATCAGAAATTATGGGGCCACACAGTACACACACACAGGATATAATCACACAGTATACACATACATGTACACACAGTATACACAGACATGTTTCTATTGGCTGAGAAGATACTGGAGAGGTGGGGCAGCTATAATCTCTGGATTTTTAGACCAAAAGGATGTCGTTAAGGGACATTTCAGAAACAGAAACAGATTTTTACATACTGTCCCTGGTTTTACTGAGGCTGGCAACCCTGATGGGGCCCCCTAGTGGCCTGGGGCCCTCGGGCAGTGTCCGAGTGGCCGAATGGTCAGTCCGCCCCTGATGTGAATTTAATCTTATTACCTGTAAAACCTCCATTATGTAGACATCCAAAGGCTCAGAGATTTCTGCTGGGTGATTCCCATCTTGGATTAGATGTCAACAACCAGAGTATAAACTAAAAGTTTGTGTAGGGAAGTGAGGGGCGGGGTGGAGATGCTGGGTCAGCACAGACAGTTATCATACACTCCCATAAGAGGATAGAGCTGTCATGCAAAGAAGGAGGGGATTGTGTTAGAGAATTACAGAAAAATTAGTTTTTCTGTTCTTTTACCTGAAATTGTATAAGCTGGTTGACAGGGTCTTGTTAACCTCTTCACTTCCTGTCCCATAGCCAAATCAGGAAGCGGAAATCCCGTCAAAGTGAGGGATTATCACCAGAGCTAGTGTCCATTTTGGAAGATTTCCATTATGTTGCTGTTCTGGTAACAACCCAAAATTTGAGTCCTTTACTCTTGGTATTAATGATAAATAGGACAAATAGAAAGGGTGACTCTCCCTAACCTGACAAGTCTTCTAATCCTTCTACACTCTAAACTAAAAAAACTAAAAAAATGTTTTGTCTTTGGTTATACTTTAAAATTATACTAAAGGCTAATTTAAAGTGGTAAAGAGGTTATACTAATGCCGCGTACACACGAAGGGACTATCCCGCGGGATTGTCTGCTGGACTCGAGTCCGCCGGACAATCCCCTCGTGTGTGGGCGCCGGCGGACTTTTTGGCGCCAAAAGTCCGGCGGACTAGGTTTAAAGTTTTGTTTTAAAATTATCCGCTGGACTTGGCAGTCCGGCGGACAATCCCGCCGTTAGTAGGCTAGTCCGCTGGACTTTTGAAATGAATGGACTTGCCGCTTATCGGAAAGTCCGTTCATTTTCAAAAGTCTCGCGGACTTTTTCCCGCGGATTGTCCGCCGGAGAAGTCCGGGCGTGTGTGGGCAAGTCACACGCTCGGAAGTCCGGGCGTGTGTGGGCAAGTCCCCCCTCGGAAAGTCCGGCGGATTGTCCACCGGACTAGGTCCGGCAGACAAAGTCCGAACGTGTGTACGCGGCATAAGCCCCCGTACACACGGATTTTGTCTGAAACTGGTGTTGCATACACACGGTCGGATAAAGTTGTCGGAAAATCCGATCATTCTGAACGTGATGACGTTCGTTGCGTACTACGGAACTACGTAGAGGCTAGTAGCCAATAGGTTTGGTCTCGTAATTTGATCTGAGCATGCGTGGCACTTTGTCCGTCTGAATTTTCTACACACGATCGGAAAAAAAGTCCGATTGGACTTTGTTGTCGGAAAATTTGAGAGCAGGATCTCAAATTATTTCCGTTGGAAATTCCGATGGAAAAAGTCAGATGGAGCCCACACGGGCAGATTGTACGGGGCATTACTTGCTCTGTGCAATGATATTTTTCTCTTCTGGCAGTCCCCCACCAAAGGTGTCAGCTTTTCCTCCCTCCTGACAGGAGCTGTGTGTCCATAGACACACAGAGCACAGGTAAGCCACACCCCCTGCTCCCTCTTCACAGGAGTTTGACTGACAGCAGCAGAAGGCTATGGCTCCACTGCCCTCCGTTTCTCCTGTGAAATCAGTAAGTGAGGTCGGCAGTGCTGGAACCGGGGACAGCCTCGGAGCTATGACAAGACAAAATATAAACAAAAAGTGCAGCGCTGGATAGTGAAAAACTGTAAATTACCAGTTGATTAAAATAACCCAAAATGATTAGTGGAAATAATGAGTGTTCAAACAAAGTTCATAACCAGTTGATACAAGTAACCCAAAATAATTAGTGAAAATAATGAGTGTTCAAACAAAGTTCATATGTGAACTCAGAAATATCATAAAGTCCAAAAAGTTCAAGTGAAGTGAAGCAAATAAGTTCATAACCTTCCGTGAAATTAATCCAAGATGTATGTATTGATAGCAGTATATCCCATCACCACAGGGGTCAAAGGTGAGTAAAAAAGGGGAGGGGGGGTGGGAGGCTTACCAGAAAGCCAGTGACCGCCCTTATTCAGGGGGGTCAAGTAAAGCTTTGGACGAACAGCCTTGGTGCTGTTGGGGATTACCAGCGTCCCGATGGATATCCAGCAGCAACGAATCTCCAACAACAGCAAATCCTCCAATGTGGCAGCTTCTCCCAGATGGTCCTCATGTATCACTTATTGGCGATGCAGCATTCAAAAGGATGATCTTTAGATCGTATGTCTCCCCTGGTTTCCCATTCCCCAGTAAGCAGACATCACCAGCATTCTATCGTTCTCAAAACGGTCAGCATCTCTGCCATTGAGAACGATAGAATGCTGGTGATGTCTGCTTACTGGGGAATGGGAAACCAGGGGAGACATACGATCTAAAGATCATCCTTTTGAATGCTGCATCGCCAATAAGTGATACATGAGGACCATCTGGGAGAAGCTGCCACATTGGAGGATTTGCTGTTGTTGGAGATTCGTTGCTGCTGGATATCCATCGGGACGCTGGTAATCCCCAACAGCACCAAGGCTGTTCGTCCAAAGCTTTACTTGACCCCCCTGAATAAGGGCGGTCACTGGCTTTCTGGTAAGCCTCCCACCCCCCCTCCCCTTTTTTACTCACCTTTGACCCCTGTGGTGATGGGATATACTGCTATCAATACATACATCTTGGATTAATTTCACGGAAGGTTATGAACTTATTTGCTTCACTTCACTTGAACTTTTTGGACTTTATGATATTTCTGAGTTCACATATGAACTTTGTTTGAACACTCATTATTTTCACTAATTATTTTGGGTTACTTGTATCAACTGGTTATGAACTTTGTTTGAACACTCATTATTTCCACTAATCATTTTGGGTTATTTTAATCAACTGGTAATTTACAGTTTTTCACTATCCAGCGCTGCACTTTTTGTTTATATGTATTCATCTTGTGCCCTATACCGAGGTTATTAGTGTTCAGCTGCAGGACTCACCTTCACGGTTTTTTTTTGATTCATTTTTTTCATCAACATATTTTGTCACTAATAATTTTTCACCTAGCGCAATTTCTTTCTTTATATTTAAGAGCCAGATAAATGTTTAGGGACAGGGACCAGGACATGAAGAGAATTCATTAACCACCTCAGTACAGGGCATTTTCACCCCCTTCCTACCCAAGCCATTTTTCAGCTTTCAGCGCTGTCACACTTTGAATGACAATTGCGTGGTCATACAACGCTGTACCCAGATGAAATTGTTATCATTTTGTCCCCACAAATAGAGCTTTCTTTTGGTGGTAATTGATCACCTCTCCGTTTTTTATTTTTTTGCGCTATAAACAAAAGAAGAGGGACAAGTTTTTAAAAAAAAACATATTTTTTTTACTTTTTGCTTTACTTAATATACCCAAAAAATATATAAAAAAACTTTTTTTTCCTCAGTTTAGGCCGATACGTATTCTTCTATATATTTTTGGTTAAAAAAAAAAACGCAATAAGCGTATATTGATTGGTTTGCACAAAAGTTATAGCGTCCACAAAAAAGGGGGTAGATTTATAGCATTTTTATTATTTTTTTTTAAACTAGTAATGGCTGCGATCTGCGATTTTTATCGTGACTGCGATATTGCGGCGGACATATCGGACACTTTTGACACATTTTGGGACCATCCACATTTATACAGCGATCCGTGCTATAAAAATGCATTGATTACTGTATAAATGTGACTGGCAGGGAAGGGGTTAACACTAGGGGGCGCTGAATGGGTTAATATGTTCCCTGGGAGTGATTCTATCTGTAGGGGGGAGGGGATTCACAAGGGGAGGAGACCGATCGGTGTTTCTCTGTACTGGTAACACACCATCGGTCTCTCTGTACTGGTAACACACCATCGTCTCCTCTCCTCTGACAGGACCATGGATCTGTGTGTTTACATACACAGATCCATGGTCCTGCTGTGTTACCGGGCAATCGCGGGTGCCCGGCTGACATTGCGGCCTCCGGCACACGCATCGGGTGCCAAGTGACACGGCGCGCGCGCTCCCTGGAGGGCCGAGAAGGGGAGGGCGTCATAGGACGCCCTCCCGCCACGAGAGCTGCGCTGCCTGGCCGTCAATTGACAGCCGGCGGTCGCAAGGCAGTTAAAGTGGTTGTAAACCCCATTCGTGAAATTTAAACTACCGTGATCACCTATATATGTCGTGTTTACTTATCTTTCTCCAAAGCTCTAAGTCTTGTTTCTCTCTGGTGCGTCGTTCCTCTTTTAACAGCATTAATAATTTCTGACAAGTTCTCCGACACATGAGATAACATGGGCTAAAAATTTGTGTCAGGAAGGGTGCTTAGAGGGAAATAAGCACTGAGCTTGTCTATTCAGACTACAGCTCTGCATTTTCCTTTGTTCCTCTGCCTATGTGAAGTTGGTGTGTGTCCTATTCCTCTAATCAGCTCTGACACAGTAATGCGGCGTACACACGGTCGGAATTTCCGATGGAAACAGTCCTATGGGAGCTTTTCATCGGATTTTCCGACCGTGTGTATGCCCAACGGTCTTTTTCTGTCAGAATTTCAGACGGACTTTGAATTGAGAACCTGTTCTCAATTTTTCCGACGGAAAAACTTTCTATCGGATTTTCCGATCGTGTGTATGCAATTCCGACACGCAAAATTCCGACGCATGCTCAGAAACAATTTGACGCATGCTCGGAAACAATTTGACGCATGCTCGGAAGCATTAAACTTCCCTTTTATAGTGCTGTCGAACGTGTTTAATGCCGCTGTGTTATTGACCGTCGGAATTTGGTGTGATCGTGTGTAGGCAACACAGCTTGAGCGGAATTCCGTCGGAAAAACCGTCAGAGTTTTTTCCGACGAGAATTCCTATCGTGTGTACGCAGCATAACTCTCTCCACCCTTCCCTATGTACTGCTGGCAGATGAAGGAAGATTTTTCAACAGGATGTGCACTTTTGGTGGTGCAGGCTTGGTGGCCAGTGGGATTAGAAAAAAAATTTACAAAGCGTCTGTGGTCAGTGGGATAAGGAATCATATCTCATTGTTGGTGTCAGTGGAAGGAGTCGTGCCCCATTGTTGATGTCAGTGGAAGGAATCGTGCCCCATTGTTGATGTCAGTGGAAGGAATCGTGCCCCATTGTTGATGTTGAAGGAATTGTGCCCCATTGTTGATGTCAGTGGAAGGAATCGTGCCCCGTTGTTGATGTCAGTGGAAAGAATAGAGCCCAACTTATGGTTTCATAGTTAGTAAGGTTGAATAAAGACATCAGTCCATCCAGTTCAACCTTAGTGAGTGTCTACAATTGTCCCTATCCCTGTACATTGCACACTCACATCAGTCCCTACCCTCAAGGAGCCCACAATCCAAGGTCCCCATTCATATACTAGGCCAATTTTTTGGACAGAAGCCAATTAACCTACCTGCATGTCTTTGGATTGTGGGAGGAAACCGGAGTACCCGGAGGAAACCCACGCAGGCACAGGGAGAACATACAAACTCCAGGCAGGTAGTGTCGTGGTTGGGATTTGAACCAGCGGCCCTTCTTACTGCTAGGTGAGAGTGCTAACCACTACACCACTGTGCCGCCCATTGTTGATGTCAGTGGAAAGAATAGAGCCCAACTTATGGTGTCAGTGGAAGGAATGGTGCCCTATCATTGGTGTCAGTGGGAGGAATAGTGCCCCATTGTTGGTGTTAGTGGGAGGAACTTGCCCTATTGTTTTTGGTGGAAAAAACAGTATCCCCAGTGTTGGTGTCAGTGGAAGGAATAGTGCCTCATATCAGTGGGAAGAACTGTGCCCCAAGGGCCGGATAAGGACAAGCAAAGGCCGTATTTGGCCCACGACTGCAATTTGCACACCACTGAACTTGATGGACCTTTTTCAACCTAACTTGGTAAGTTAAGGGGTGAATCTACTCAGCAAAGACAAAAGAGCAAAAAGTCCGGGGTTCTTAACTTTCCCTATATAATCCAAGGCAGCAAAAAAAAAAAAAAAAAAGGGTTGGGATTTACATGCACTTTAAGGATACGAGATACTTTTATGATGATGTTAGGTGGAGAGAAGTTGCACTGATTCATTTTTTCTAAGGACAATACCACTTCTACATATTTTTTTTCTTTGAACATGAAACTTCAGGGGATAAACTATAACATCAGTGTAGCACAGAGGTCTGTTGAGACTTTATCCAGATCTAAAGGATCTTTTGTAGAAAAAAAAAAATACTTTTGTAACATAGTGGAAACAGAATGAGGCAGCCAATCACAAAAGACTTGGTATAATTAGTTCACTTTGTACTGAATACGTGATTGGCGAATATCAGTTACTGCACATAATTGAAATTTGCCTGAGCGGGACTGAGGCTGCGCACAAATCTATCAACCTATTAGCTATAGCCTGTGAATGGCAGCATAAAAGACCCCAGTGACCAGGTACACTTCCTGAAGACGTTGATGACGAAACGTATACAAGCTCATATGGGCTTGTATACACAAGAGCCTAAAGCTTAACTCCAGGAAAATCTAATATTTTCTAAATTCAAGGGGTGTGTATATTCTTACTTGAATCTTGTGCTTTGTGTATTTCTTCCAGATCTGTCCAGTGTAAAATATCACCTCTGTGTGGGAGCTTCCTGTATAAGGACCAGTCACTGCTGCTCTCTCTCTTTTTGTGCTAAGTGATTGGTCCTATATCCGCCCTCCTGTAGTTAATTGCAGGAAACCTGTAGTGGACGGGGCCTGCTGGGTCCTTCCCACAGCTCTGCTCCCTGTACAGCACATTGACAATTCCACTGCTACTTTTACAAGGTAATAACTGTGTTTGGGTTTGTGTGCATTTGATGCACACAAAGTAGATTTGTATCCCTTGTGACTATTAGGGAATATATTTAAATGAATGTTTTTGTACCCTATGTTCAGCTTTAAGTTCGTCAGCCTTCAAGGGTGTTGAGCACACCTCAGTGGACTGTGTTATCTGGTTTTATAGGTTCTTTGAAATGTATGGGCTTTACTTTATTGTGTGCACTTGAAAGATGAGTGCCGTATATACTCGAGTATAAGCCGACCCGAATATAAGCCGAGGCACCTAATTTTACCACAAAAAAATGGGAAAACGTATTGACTCGAGTATAAGCCTAGGGTGAGAAATGCGCAGCTACTGTAAGTGGAAAAGACGGTCAACAATGCCCATTTGCAGCCTCACTGTGCCCATTTGCAGCCATAGGTCCCCCAGACTTCAGACTTGGTAGTTAAAGGTTCCTAGGTGCCCCCTAGCTGCAGCCAGAATTTGGGGTTTCTGAGAATGATTTGATGGGGGCGGCTCGGGACAGTTGTTGTTAGGTGGGTGTGGGATAGGCTTCCCTGAATAAATGAGTTTTTAGGGATCTCCTAAAGGTGGACAGGGTAGGGGCTGATCGGACAGACTGATATAAGTCTATACAAATATAAGCCGAGGCACCTAATTTTACCACAAAAAACGGTGAAAACGTATTGACTCGAGTATAAGCCTAGGGTGAGAAATGCGTAGCTACTGTAAGTGGAAAAGAGGGCCAACAATGCCCATTTGCAGCCTCACTGTGCCCATTTGCAGCCATAGGTCCCCAAACTTGGTAGTTAAGGGTTCCTAGATGCCCCCTAGTTGCAGCCAAAATTTGGGGTTTCTGGACCCAAAGGTTCCCAAAATGACATTGCTGCAGATGGACACAGTTGACCGACTTTGGGGCCCCGTATCTCAGGGCCACTAGGAACCCAGTGGAACTAGTACTACAACATACCCA
The DNA here is from genome assembly GCA_028564925.1 of Lithobates sylvaticus. Lineage (NCBI taxonomy): Eukaryota > Metazoa > Chordata > Amphibia > Anura > Ranidae > Lithobates > Lithobates sylvaticus. The sequence goes on along the minus strand of CM053033.1, from coordinate 31,963,724 downwards.
AAGCTGGGGTTCCTAGCACTAAGTGGCGCCGAGATACGGGGCCTCAAAGTCGGTTCGGAAAATGTCAAGCACTTTTCTGGAGTAGAGAATGACATTTTCCGAACCGACTTTGGGGGGCCACTTGGTGCTAGGAACCTGAGCTTTGGATATGTTGTAGTGCTAGTTCCACTGGGGTTGCACACCAAATTTCCTAGTCCAAGTGTGTTCAGCCTCTAATGCCCTGTACACACGATAGGATTTTCCGACAACAAAATCCATGGGATTTTTTACGACGGATGTTGGCTCAAACTTGCCTTGCATACACACGGTCACACAAAGTTGGTCGTAAATCCCGAATGTCAAGAACGCCGTGACGTACAACACGTACGACAAGCCGAGAAAAATTAAGTTCAATAGCCAGTGCTGCTCTTCTGCTTGATTCCGAGCATGCGAGGCACTTTGTGCGTCGGAATTGTGTACACACCATCGGAATTTCCGGCAACAGATTTTGTTGTCGGAAAAATTTGAGAACCAGATCTCAAATTTTGTGTGACGGAAATTCCAATGGAAAATGTGTGATGGTGCCTACACACGGTAGGATTTTCCGACAACTAGGTCCAATCACACATTTTCCATCGGAAAATTCTATCGTGTGTACGGGGCATAAGTGTGACTTGGTGACCACACCAAGTGTGATCAACCTCCAAATGTTTTAGCACTAGACATGTGCAATTCGTTTTGTTTTTTTTAGTTTTTCGTTAAAATTTGTTTTATCCGTTCATTCGTTATCGTACGAATGAACGAACGATTCGCTAAAAATTTTAACGAATGTTCGAATCGAACGAATCCGAAAAATAACGAAAATCCGAAAATAACCAAATTAGAAACAACGAAACTAGGAAAGAAGAAAATCCGAAAAAAAACGAAAACAGGAACAACGAAAATCAAAATGAACGAAAAAATTCGTACATTCGTAACTTTTTTTTTTTTTTTTTTCGATTCGTAATTTTCCGTGTCTCTTACAATGGCGCTGCTTAACGTGCTTGGAATGTATTGAACGAAAAAATTCGTACATTTGTAACTTTTTTTTTTTTTTTCGATTCGTAATTTTCTGTGTCTCTTACAATGGCGCTGCTTAACGTGCTTCGAATGTATTGAACGAAAAATTTCTTACATTCGTAACTTTTTTTTTTTTTTCGATTCGTAATTTTCCGTGTCTCTTACAATGGCGCTGCTTAACGTGCTTCGAATGGATTGAACGAAAAAATTCATACATTCGTAACTTTTTTTTCGATTCGTAATTTTCCGTGTATCTTAAAATGTAATAATAGCATACACATTACATAAAATTATGAATTTCCGAATCTACGAAAACAATGTTACGAAAGTACGAATAAATCAATCTAACGAAAGTACGAATGTAACTAAATCTACGAAAATACGAATGCGTCGAATAAACGAAAATTAAACTAACGGAAAAACGAGTCAACGAAAAAAGAACTCTTAAGAAAATACGAATCGTTACGAATACGAACACAGACGACTTACGAATTTACGAATCGTTACGAATCAACGGAAACGAAAGAAAACAAAACGAAAATAAACAAATTTTTCTATTGTGCACATGTCTATTTAGCACACCTCTGGTGAACTCTTCAGAGGGTCTCTGAAACCCATAAGCATCAGTCCTGCTGTGTACATGAATTATGTTTTTTTTCTGCTGAATATAGTGGGATATAATTCAACACATGTTCTAGGGGGGGTTATTTACTAAAACTGGAGCATGCAAAATCTGGTGTAGCTCTACATAGAAACCAATCAGTTTCCTTTTTTTTTGTCAAAGCTTAACCACTTCAGCCCCGGCCAATTTGCAGCCAAAGGACCAGGCCCCTTTTTGCGATTCGCACTGCGTCGCTTTAACTGACAATTGCGCGGTCGCGCGACGTGGCTACCAAACAAAATTGGTGTCCTTTTTTTCCCACAAATAGAGCTTTCTTTCGGTGGTATTTGATCAGCTCTGCGGTTTTTATTTCTTGCGCTATAAACAAAAATAGAGCGACAATTTGCAAATGCAATCTTTTTTACTTTTTGCTATAATAAATATCCCCAAAAAATATATAAAAAAACTTTTTAGGCCGATACGTATTCTTCTACATATTTTTGGTAAAAAAAAAAATCACAATTAGCGATTATTGATTGGTTTGCGCAAAAGTTATAGCGTTTACAAAATAGGGGTTTGTTTTATAGCATTTTTATTAATATTTTTTTTTTTTACTAGTAATGGCGGCGATCAGCGATTTTTATTGTGACTGCGACATTATGGCGGACACCGGACATTTTTGGGACCATTGTCATTTATACAGCAATCAGTGCTATTTAAATGCACTGATTCCTGTGTAAATGACACTGGCAGTGAAGGAGTTTAACACTAGGGGGCGGGGAGGGGTTAAGTGAGCCCTGTGTGTGTTTTCTTACTGTAGGGGGGCGTGGCTTGGCATGTGACATCACTGATCGTCTTTCCCTATGACAGGGAACAGACGATCAGTGACAGTGTCACTAGAAAGCACAGGGAGAGGTTTGTTTACACATACCTCTCCCCGTTCTTCAGCTCTGTGACCCGATCGCGGGACACCAGCGGCGATCGTGTCCGCTGGTCCTGGGGCCGCGGTCACGGAGCTCAGGACCGGGTCGTGAGCGCGCTGCCGGCGGCACGCGCGCGACCCACGGCTGGGCTCTTAACCTTCCTAGCGGTAATCCCGAGTCTGGCTCGGGTTCAGTTTTTTCTGCTGGGAGCGGTAACCCCGAGCCAGACTCGGGCTTGCATTGCAGGATACAGGGGGAAGTTACTTACCTTGTCCCCTGGATCCTGCGATGTCTCCCCGCTGAGTGTGCGAGCCGTCCGCTCGCTCGATTCACACAGTGCCCGAGTGCCGCTGATCTCCGTTCCCTGCGACGTTACGACGCACGGGAGCGGAGATCGGCGCCAAATTTAAAAAAGTTTAAAAACACATATACAATACTGTAATCTTACAGATTACAGTACTGTATACAAAAAATACACATCCCCTTTGTCCCTAGTGGTCTGCCCAGTGCCCTGCATGTCATTTTATATAATAAAAAGATTTTTTTTCTGCCTGGAAACTGGAGATTGTCCATAGCAACCAAAAAGTGTCCCTTTATGTCAAAAGTGGTTTTAGACCAGCTAGAAAACAGCGATAATAAATTAGAATCACAATTCGTCATCAAACAATAAATTTAATGACAGCGACAATTCTGCAACTGAGCAAATTTCAGTGTTTTTGATTTGATTACATTATTGAATCATTTTTATATATATTTTTATTATATTATAATTTATGATTTTGTGTTTCAAACTTTATCATACCCGGGATGTCTACTAGACTCTGGTTCGGACAGATTTAAGTGAGTTATTCATAAGAATTGCATTCCTACAATATAAAAACGCCAAATTTCCATGCAAAATAATTGTACCGCTTTCAGCACAAAATTCCGGCCAGAATCATACCGCAAGGGAGGTTAAAGGACAACGTACCTGTACGTTGCTGTGCCCAGCCATGCCATTCTGCCGATGTATATGTGCAGGAGGTGGTCCTTAAGCGGTTAATTGAACTGAAGTTAGAAGCTGATTGGCTACCATCCACAGCTGCACCGGATTTTGCACTTTACAGTTTTAGTAAAGCAACCCCACGTTATGTTGATCTATATCTATAAATGTCAGTGCCCAAGTGCAGAGCAGCAGGTGGCATGGTCATATTATTCAATGTTTCCTATAAGCAGCATTCTTTTATGGCATTTGAAGTTTTCCAAATGCATATAGATGCTGAGGTGAATTGGGGTCAGGTCAGGACTGAATTTACATTATTGGAGTCTGTAATCACACAAACTTTGGTCCCCAAACAACAGCCCTTTGCTAGAATCCTAGATTCTAGAAGCTAGAAGACTTTTTATACACCCGAACATGTTCTAGAGGGGTTATTTACTAAAACGAAAGAGTGCAAAATCTGGTGCAGCTCAATCTAGAAACCAGCTTCTAGATTGTATTGCCAAAGCTTAAAGCAGTTGTATAGTGTTTTTTTTTTTTACTTTTACCTACAGGTAAGCCTATAATAATAATAAGGAGATATTCCCCTCGCACATGCGCACGGGGGATTCTCGGCTGAAGGTTCGGCAGCCGCCAGACCCTGCCAGGAGGAAATCTCCCACGCGCATGTGCGGGAGTGACGATATCGTGGCTCCGGCCACTCACATCGCCGGAGCCGCGATACCCGGAAGACACGCCGAGGGAACATGTCAGCTCCCTCGGCGTTGATCGGGCGAGATGTCGGGGCCTCGTTCTAAGGTAAGTATTTCATAATGAGCTAGTATGCGGTGCATACTGGAACGGCTGGAACGGATGCAGTACATTTGGGCCAAATGTCATTTCTTTTGAACCGGCCGATGCCACCCAACATTTGGTGCCGTGTACACTAGGCTTTAATCTGTCCTATGAGTTTTCCCAGGGTAATAGAAATTACAGCATGTAAAAATTCCTTATTTTCTGGATGGGTAAATTGGCTAACTAGCTGCTATGAAAAAAATTCTAAAATCCAAATCTCCTAACTCAACCCCTTTTAGAAGGACAGCCGACCTTCAGAACCTGGAACTGGAAGTTAGAAATGGGTATAGTCTTGGGTGACAATGCCAGATTTGGAGCATAGCATGGGGAAGTTAAGGATGTAGCTTAAATGTCTAAAATTGTTAACATCAGATGGTGAAAGGTGAACTGATTTTTACAGTGAATAATGGTACGGCATGCGGACAGTTCAATGGAGACCCAAAGATTGCATATCTGTGTCTTGCAGCATTCAGTCTGCTTTTATATGCACTTTATACTAAATAAAAACAAGAATTTGATGGGCAAAATAAAGAACAGATGCCATTTGTACTGAATAATTCAATAAACTATTTGAATAATCAAACACTTCTGAAATTCTGTATAAAATAATAACAAAGGTAACAACAGCCAAAATGTATGTAAAATGTAATGGAACTTTTATGTACCTTGGATTCGTGGCCCTTCCTGCACAGGTAGGCAAGAGAGTCCTCAAGGATCCAACCAAACGTTGTACCAAAAGTTTAAGTTTATTAAAATTACTGTTAAAATAACATAACCATTTTTGTCATGGACATCGTCTGAAACGGAGCGCTTCAGATGACGTTCATGACGAAACGCGTAAGGCAGGGCCACGCACACAATGTCATGTCCGGGTTTGAGAGGAAATCGGGTGGAATGCAGTCGGAACGCACGCTGACAACCCCGGCTTTCCTATACTACTCGCAGACCCTGGTTTTCTTGAGTGTTTTGTTTTTAGATGACATCTTACCATTTATGGAAGATGGTTATGTTATTTTAACAGTAATTTTAATAAACTTATTGTCAGTTAAAGCAACGCAGTGCCGAATCGAAAAACTTTGCTCTGGTCTTTGGCCAGTCAAATGGTCCGGGGCTTAAGTGGTTAATGTCCAAAAAATTGGGTACCTTTAAAAACGCTTATAAACAAAAACACGACTAAACGCCGGTACCGAGTTTAGCCACGTTCAGATGTTTGGCATCTGAAACATGGAAATCGTCGGCGTCTGAACTCATTGTTTTGCCTTCAAAGAAAGGCTGTTAAAACGCAACTGCCTAAAAACGTCTGTAAACGAAACTGTGTACATGGTCACATAAGATAACATTGAATGGGTTCAAGGACAGTTGAAAAAACGGCCAACTGCCTCTGAACGTGGGGCCTTAGTGTTTAGGTAAAGCAGGGGTCAACGGTTAAGGTCGGGGTCAAAGGTCAGAGTCAGTATATTTTGGGAAGGATTTTTTTTTTTTATTAGCATCAGTCGGTGTGTTTTAGGTATGACAAAAAAAAAAAAAAAAGCAAGGTGCGCACTATTGCTTCTGGGCTGTACTACGGGTACAAACAACATACACATATGTGGTATTGTTGCGATTGTCAGGAGCAGAACATTTTATTTTGGGCTGTTCTTTGGTGGTAGGTTATGGTAGCAACAAGAAATATATAGCTAAATTAAAAAAAAAATGATTTTGTTTTACTAGTTTGGGACAGTTTTCCTTTGATAATAAAAACAATAAAATCAGGAAATATCCATAACTATTTACTACCAAATGAAAGCCCAATTTGTCCTGAAAAAAATGAAGGTATAGTCCATCTGGATGCACAAAGTAATTGTGATGATATGTATAGTTTTACTAACACATGTCAAAATTGCAAAATTAAGCTTGGGCATTTTGATTGGTTGTACCCTTAGGTGTGAAGGGGTTAAATAATACCCGTCAGCCTAATTCCTTGTTCAAGTTCTCCCTGTTATAGGGCAAAACATTTCTGTTCCTGTCTCCTAGTTATGCTCTTATGATATGTTGTCGCCCCATCACATGTGGCATTGTTGGAGACTACAAGCAGCCACGTTGACACACATGGTCCACCTTTTGTCACGGTCAGAAAATCAATCCAAAGCAATGAAGTGCAGCCAATACTGGGGCGAGTGCTGCAACAAGGAGGTCAGCCGCACCGACATGCAGAAATAGATGAAAAAAAAGGTGGACATTTTCTAATTTAAAAAAATGGCACTTATTTTTGATACACAGTGCATTAGTAAACTTAATATCATCCAGTTAGGGTTTAGATCTACTTCAAATGTATTCTAAATCTTAATGATATATATAAAGCTTTTCACCTAATCCAGTTCTTAAAGCTAATCAATGAGCAAGTGTTGACCTACCTATTCCGCCCCTTTAGACATTGTTTTCAAAGCTTTTTTTTTAGGGCTGCGGAAATTAACGATTAATTGTTTAGATCGAGGACGATCCGTGGAGTGAGCCCCGCGGTCTCGCCCATAGGAAAGGCCGCGGCTTCGGCCTAGCTCCGGAGCCGCGGCCATCTTGGTCCACCCGACGGCGGCTTAGTAGCGGCACGCTGACGTCATCATCGCCCGCCTGCTTGTGCCGTCTACTCTGAGGACGGACGGGTCCTCAGACAATCGTGAATATTAAGGTATGAGGGGGGTGTGGGGAGATGTGGACAGTACAGTATGGGGGGAGATGTGGACAGTACAGTATGGGGGGAGATGTGGACAGTACAGTATGGGGGGGGGACATGTGGACAGTACAGTATGGGGGGCGATGTGGACAGTACAGTATGGGGGGAGATGTGGTCAGTACAGTATGGGGGGAGATGTGGACAGTACAGTATGGGGGGGACATGTGGACAGTACAGTATGGGGGGCGATGTGGACAGTACAGTATGGGGGGCGATGTGGACAGTACAGTATGGGGGGGGGGGCGATGTGGACAGTACAGTATGGGGGGCGATGTGGACAGTACAGTATGGGGGGGATGTGGACAGTACAGTATGGGGGGAGATGTGGACAGTACAGTATGGGGGGCGATGTGGACAGTACAGTATGGGGGGGAGATGTGGACAGTACAGTATGGGGGGCGATGTGGACAGTACAGTATGGGGGGAGATGTGGACAGTACAGTATGGGGGAGATGTGGACAGTATGGGGGGAGATGTGGACATTACAGTATGGGGGGATTTTTTTTGGAAAAAAACTGTATGTGCGTTATAATTAATCGAAATTAGTTGATTTATCGATTTTAAAAAAATCAATTAATCGAACACAAAAATTTTAATCAGTAACAGCCCTACTTTTTTTTTAACACACCCGAACCAGCCTTCAAATAACCCTACATAGTGCCTCTGCTGGATGTGAATACCAGGGGGCCACAGCTGCTAGAGTAGGTGTGCTGCAACCCTGTCTTTTGGCCCTCCCTGTTCTAACATCATTGTGCCTCTGCTGGAATTCTTAGGACCATACGAGGTCCCCACCGATGGACAGTCAATGGGAACTGCCATCAGCAAGAAGATGGGCACCCAAAGAAAAATACTAACTATCTGCCGTCCAAAAATTAGTAAGTGGGACATTTAAATTCTTTTTTTCTTTTAATATAATTGGGGGATTAGCTAGAGGGTGGGATAAGTATATTTTACTGAAGGAGGGTGGTGAGCTTTCCATATATTAAGGACTGACTCTCTAACCTTTAAGATGAACCTCTTAACCTCACTCAGAATTAACCCTCAATACTTAAACTAATCCCATTGTTTAACCCTATCCCTCCCCTGGTTAACGCCACAATCTAAACCAGCCTTTCTCAACCTTTTCAACACAGAGGAACCCTTGAAATAGTTCTCCGGTCTCGTCCTGCTAAAAAATAAATCTACAACTCATGATACATTGGTGTGATGGTCAATGAGAGGAATGGTCCTTACACTTGTGGTCATTGGGAAGAATTACCTCCTTACAGATAGCTAAAAAGATCAATGGTGTCGGTGGGAACTTATCTGAGAGGTAGAAATTGCCCATTGCTGAAGGAACCTCTAGCAACCTCTGGAGGAACCCTGGTTGAGAATCACTGATCTAAACTATCACCTGAACTACTGAGTCAATATCTTATCAGCCCAATATTTTGGCAATGATATATAACTAGTGACAAATTTAAACAAAAAGAATTGCGCTAGGTGTAAAGCAATAAAAGTGAATAAGTGATAATAAAATGATATGGATATTAAAAAAACCTGTGAAAGTAATCCTGCGGCTGGACACTAATAATCCCGATATAGGGCACAGAATTGGATGTATAAAGAAAAAAAGTGCAGCGCTGGATGGTGATTACAAATGTGTGAAATCATAAAGTCAAATTTGCATATATTGATAAACCAAATAGTGAAAAATAAATCAATATGCGACCGAAAGGAACATTCATCAAGTGTTCAAAAGAAAGTTCATTTGTGAAAGTCCAAATAATCAAATATAAAGATTAAATATAAAGATTATTCATGTGAAAACATCCAAAGTGCATTCCAGAGGGTGCTTGTTGCTATTCGTGCTGCCCGTCATCACAGATGAGACAAAAAGGGGAGGCTTACCAGAAAGCCAGTGACCGCCCTTATTCAGGGGGGTCAAACTGAGCTTAGAAGAACAGCCTGCTGTTAGTTGTCATCAGCGTCCCGGTGGATGTCTGTCAGCAGCTACGTTTCTCCTGTATGGCAACTTTTCCCTCAAGGTGATGCCATTTTGTATTGGTTGAAAAAAATATTTAACAGTTAAATTGTTGCCTGCAAAGACAGGAGTGTGGTCTCACCTCACAATTGAAAATAAGGAATATCCAGCAGGGAGGGGATTGCATAGGACCAAGAAGGAGAAAGAGAAATCTGTCTCCATGTGTTCATCTCGGATTCTGCACGTTAGTTATCGTTTGTTAAAACGATAACGAAAATACCCGAAATTCGGACGAAAATGCATTCGGACGAAAATGAATGCACATGTCTAGTGGCGATAATTATTGGTTTCTAAGAGGTAATTGTGCGTAGAGGTGTCGGTTGTGGTGTAGGTTAGGTCCATCGTTGGGGGAGGTTAGTAATAGATTGAGTTCATATTGAATGCGATGCAATGTGGTGTATGCATGGTGGTCTTTTTAGAATGGCTTAGTCCAGTGTTTCTCAACTCCAGTCCTCAAGGTGCCCCAACAGGTCATGTTTTCAGGATTTCCACTATTTTGCACAGGTGATTTGATCAGTTTCACTGCCTTAGTAATTACCACAGCCGTTTCATCTGAGGGAAATCGTGAAAACATGACCTGTCAGGCGCCTTGAGGACTGGAGTTAAGAAACACTGGCTTAGTCAAGGGAGTAGGGCAGGGGGAGGGGAAAGTGTGAGGTAGGGGGGGTGCAGGAGATGGGAAAGAAAATAAGAGAAGAGAGAGAACACAAAAAAAAAGGGGGGGGGGGGGAGAGGAGTGGTTGTCTCTTACTTCCCTGAAGGGAAGGAGTGCCATAATTATTGGAGGTCAAGAAGCGGAGTAGGATGGTTCTATTCTATTACTGGCTGGGCACATTGTTCAGACAGAAGAATTCCGTGGTGGACTGGAAGTGCTTCCAACATGCTCATTTGGTCCCAAATTTTTTAGGGGTGTCTCGTGCAATGTGGATTAATTCTTCCATTTCAGTGACCTCGACGATTCTATTGAACCATTCCTTAATTGGGGGGGGCCCCAGTGTATTGGGATACATTGTTTTGCTGAATTAATTAAGTGCATACCTAGTGATTTATGGTAGGTTTTGTGTGGTAGGGGTGAGTGGTGTAATAGGATTTGAGCTGGAGATAGTTCCAAGTCATAGGTTGTTACATGAGAGGTAATAAGGCAGACTTCCTTCCAGAAGTTTTGGATGTGTGGGCAGGACCACCAAATGTGTTATAATGTGCCTTGGTCTGTTGGGCATCTCCCACAAGATTCTGGGGGTCGTGGGTTTAAATTTGTGTAGAAGGTACATAATTTGTAGGGAAGGGATTTAATTTTAACCTTTGTGTATATTTGTTCCCAGTCTTCTTGTGATAGGATGAGGGATAGGTCTCTTTCCCATGTTTTGCATGCTTTATTATCGTTAGGATGGTGATCCGTGTGGAGAAATTAGTGCATGGTGGATATAAGATGGTGTGGGGATTTTTGTGTGCAGAGCATTTCAAAAGGCGTAAGTGGCCTTGAGCAGGAAGAGTTTTTGTCTAGGATTTGAGATAGTGTGTGAGCAGTAAGAACGACCAGGAGGGAATGGGCTGTTTGTCCATTTGGGTAGATAGGCGAGAGATCGATATGTAGTTCCCATGTTCGTAAAAGTGATGGGCTGGGATTTGGTCCTTCAACCAATATTCTTTTATGAATTGGTGATTCATACCTGGTGGGAAGTCTGGGTTCATTCTTATTGGTGTTGGTGGGCCTGGGATAGTCGATAAAGAGGTGTGGGTACATACTTTGGTGGGGCCAATTAGTGGGTGTGAGCGTATTTCAGGCAGGGTAGTCTAGATTTTGACTTCCTTTGACCCTACTCTCTCCTGAAATCCTAATGTCTCCTGTGTGTCTGGTTCCACGTGTACCTACCTCCTGTCTGTTTCTTTATTGGACTGACCTCCCGTGCACCAAACTTACAGTATCTCTTTCTCTCTGGATTCACTTGTCTTGCACCTGCCCTGGTTGTTGGTCTGTTTTCTGGACCTTCTTATATCTCTTCCCTCTTCAGCTCCACCAATACCCCTGCTCTGCTTTCGTATCGGCTTGCACGGTTATGTCTCTGCACCTTAAGGAGTGTGAACCTCAGGGGTCAAGTCCTGGGGAAAAAAGTGTGGGAACTCCCACCCAAGATCCACTCGCCCACCAAAAAAAATAAAATGATACGCTCATATGCACGAACGCTTCAAAAGTGGTATTTTTCATCCACTTTTTGTATTGTGTGTATGAAGCTTAACTGTTAGTACATAAAAAAATAACAATCCTCAATAAACATAAATACGGTAATTCTCTGAATAATCAGCATTCAAATTGTGCTTCCATGCAAATGTGAACATCATGTTCTGATCTTTATTGGGAAATTTATTTTGTATATAGAGTGTTTATGTGGTGAGTTTACACTTTTCATTGAACAGAGTTTGGATAACACAGGGTTAAATGGAAAGGTCATAAATGAACTGCACATTATCTGGACAGAATGCTTGGGGAGATAGTGATGTGTTCCTGCGTAGGAGATGTATGTAAGCTTGGGGGGCTGCAAACTCTGCAGGGCTCCAACACACACTCGCTGCTATTCCAACCCTTCACATATTTCCACATAAACTTCCCTCCTGGCATTAAACTTTGCCAGGTATTGTGCTCAGCTTACCACCCCAAACTGATGTTCCTCCCTCAGCTCAACTCTCTCCCTGCATGTCCTGTGAGCAGAATAGTTGTGCTCCTCCTCTGGGTTCTCTCATCATATGGCACTGAAGATAGAGCAGGGGAGGATTCAGCTGGACACACAGAGCAAGTATGCAGGAGACTGGGGGGGGGGGGGGGGTGAGGAGACAGAAAATCAGGAGGGGCCGGCGGGGAGGAGCGCATCACGAGAGGTCTGACTAAATACAATCTCTTAGCAGCAGGGACCTGATCTACCCGTCAGCTAGCTGTGATTGACAGGTAGATTGAAGCGGAAGCTGTCATGGGGCCCCCTACTGGCAATGCCTGAATGGTCAGGTGTGCGGCACTTACTATTTCGAACTGTGTCGGCAGCTGCTGATGTAGCACCTGCCACACAGCTCGCATACTTCAAAGTCTTGCAGGACACGGCTGCTAACGGGAACTGAGTTCCTGTTGTGGAAAAAGTACAGGAACTCCGTTCCCATGCGTTCCCACAGAACTTGGGCCCTGGTGAACCTGACAATCTTAACCCAGAACTAGCAATTGCAAAACCAATCTCCACCATCAGAAGATTTGGTGCAATATGGCTGGTGCTTACACTCCATGCCCCAGGGAATCCAAAGTGACCTACCCACCACAACCTACTTGCAAATTGGCATAGTGGGTCCACAATTCTACAGCTATATGTGACACAAATGCAAGACATACTGTATATACTCGAGTATAAGCCGAGTTTCTCAGCACATTTTTTTGTGTGCTGAAAGTGCCCCCCTCGGCTTATACTGAGTCAAGCACTTTTCTGCAGCAGAGAATGACATTTTACGACCCGACTTTGGGGCCCCATATCTCGGGGGGTTCCTAGCTCTAAGTGGCCCCGAGATACGGGGCCCCAAAGTCGCTTCGGAAAATGTCATTCTCTGCTGCAGAAAAGTGCTTGACATTTTCCGACCCGAATTTGGGGCCCCCGTATCTCGGGGCCACTTGGTGCTAGGAACCCCACATTTGGTGTGCATACCCAGTGGAACCAACACTACAAGGTATCAAAAAAACAAGTTGCCCCGAGATACAGGACCCCAAAGTTGGTCAACTGTGTCCATCTGCAGCAATGTCATTTCAGGACCCTTTGGGTCCAGAGACCCCACATTTTGGCTGCAGCTAGGGGGCATCTAGGAACCATTGACTACCAAGTTTGACGTTTGGGGGACCTATGGCTGCAAATGGGCACAGTGAGGCATGCAAATGGGAACAGTGAGGCTGAAAATGGGCATTGTTGACCCTCTTTTCCACTTACAGTAGCTGCGCATTTCTCACCCTAGGCTTATACTCGAGTCAATACGTTTTCCCAGTTTTTTGTGGTAAAATTAGGTGCCTCAGCTTATATTTGGGCCGGCCTATACTCGAGTATATACAGTACATTATCCACACATGTAAATGAAAGAGTTTTTTATAATTAAGAACAGAAGGCATCAGATCTGACAGTTTTCCTCTAATATACAGTAAACAATATATAAATGATTTTGAAAATAATTATTAGAACTATATTCTGGTCTAAGTTGTTTTATACATGTAAGCCCCAGCTGTGGAGTGAGATGGAGAACATTCTATGCTGACCTCTGATTCATAGACTGTTCAGCTTCCAGCAAAACGATTCAGTCACTCGACATCTTGCCCAAAGTGTGATAATAATCTCTGTTTCTGGCAAATAAAACACCAATCAATCACTATTTACTCCACAATGCCCAGGACTCTTTCCACATTACATCTGGAAAATATTTTGTTTGGCAGCAGTCCATTTTAATACCAACTGCATTACATTAGCATCCAGATATCTACAAAGTCAATTATTTCACAATGCTCCCCAACAAAATGTCAACAGGCAGAAGCTGGCTGGAGAAATTGACTGGAGACGAAAGAATGACCAAAGGACCATCTCATTATTTGTTTAAAGCCCAACGCCGGCCAATTTTATTTTTTGTTTGGTATAGGTAGGAGATGGGTTTTTACTGCTGCATGAAACCATCAGAAAGATTTTCCTTAAAGTGGATGTAAACCCAAAAATGTTTTTTTGTTTTTTTTTATATCATAATGTAGAGAATACGATTTCCTTTTATTTGAGCCCAGTCTTGCCACACAGATTTACTCCAGCCCTGAGAAATCCTCTTTTATTGTTCAGTTAGAAAGATCTTGACAAAGTGCTGAAAACTTTGTCGAAAACGCCCCCTTCCTGTGAGTGACAGGTGATTTACATATCTCATGCACTAGCCTGAGACAGGCACAGACCACAGATCCACAGACCAGAGTGAAAGAAAATGTATTCTCGAGTGAACAGCAAGAAGAATATAGGGGAGATGTATGTAGTCAGAGTTGGGCAGAGTAGAACATCCAGTGATCTGATGATTGTTATAGTGCAGTGTGTGTGTCTGAGGATACATTGATCACTAGACATGTGCAATTCCTTTCGTTTTTGTTTGTTTTTCGTTTTTTCTCGTTATTTTCGTTCATTCGTTATCGTACGAATGAACGAACGATTCGGTAAAAATTTTAACGAATCGTTCGAATCGAACGAATCCGAAAACAACGAAAATCCGAAAAAAACAAATTAGAAACAACGAATCTACGAAAGAAGAAAATCCGAAAAACGAAAACGGGAACAACGAAAATCAAAATGAACGAAAAATTTCTTACATTTGTAACTTTTTTCTTTTGTTGAATTGGTAATTTTCCGTGTCCCTTACAATGGCGCTGCTTAACATGCCTCGAATGGATTGAACGAAAAAATTTGTACATTTGTAACTTTTTTTTTTTTTTTTCGTAATTTTCCGTGTCTCTTACAATGGCGCTGCTTAACGTGCTTCGAATGGATTGAACGAAAAACAGACAGGATTAAGAAAACAAAAAAAAACAGGTGCTATAATATTGTCCACAGAACATGCACAATTAAAATCCAACAAAGGCTCTAAACCTCCACAATTTAAATAAAACAACAGTTTGGGCTGAGGATGAGCTAGATCTTCATTAGATGATCTCCATAAAATGTATTGTTTGTTTTGGGTGAAGAAATGGGGTATACACTGCTGAGGGCCTATATGTTAAAGAGGTTGTAAAACCTCAGACATGACATATGAACAAAGCTAATCCTTCTATTATACTTGTCTGAATTAGGAGCACTTATGCCCCGTACACACGGTCGGATTTTCAGACGGAAAATGTCCTATCGGAAATTCCGACCGTGTGTGGGCTCCATCGGACTTTTTCCGTCGGAATTCCCGACGGAAAAAGTTTGAGATCCTGCTCTCAAATTTTCCGACAACAAAGTCCTATCGGACTTTTTTCGATCGTGTGTAGCGAATTCCGACGGACAAAGTGCCACGCATGCTCAGATCACATTACAAGACCAAAGCTATTGGCTACTAGCCTCTACGTAGTCCCGTCGTACGCATGGAACGTCACCACGTTCAGGAAGATCGGATTTTCCGACAACTTTGTCCGACCGTGTATATGCAACACCAATGTCGGACAAAATACGTCGGAAAAAATCAGACAGATTTTGTGTTCGGAATTTCCGACCGTGTACGGGGCATAAGTGTCAATTTCGTCTGCTGCATTGTTCCTCTGCTATCAACATAAATCACTTCTGACAAGTTTTCCTGACACCAAGAGAAAATGGTGACAGAGGGGGGAATCGCCAGCTAATTGTTCCTGTGTGCTGTGTGAAGGGTGTGTGTACCTTCCGTCCAATCAGCTCTCAGCTCTCCTCACTGAGTGTAACTTCAGCTCTCCACCCCCTTTTTTTCTGAACTTTTATGCCGCGTACACACGATCGGAAATTCCGGCCAGAAAAAGACAGAGGAGAGCTTTTCATCGGAAAATGCGACAGTGTGTAGGCTCCATCGGAATTTTGCTGGCCGAATTAACGAGCGGCAAAAAATTGAGAGCATGTTCTCAATTTTTCAGACGGAAATTCCGATCGTCTGTAGCAATTCTGACACAATTCGACGCATGCTCTGTATGCTCGGAGGCATTGAACTCGGCTCCTTGTAGTGTTGTACGTCACCGCGTTCTTGGCGGTCGGAATGTGGTGTGACTGCGTGTAGGCAAGACAGTTATATCGGAATTCCGTCGGGAAAACCATCAGAGCTTTTTCCGACGAGAATTCCGATCGTGTGTACGCGGCATTAGACAAGCTTTACAATTCAGCACTTTGAACGAATGTAAAGAAAGGGCTACAGAAAGACAGGTACAACTTATGCAGGAAGCTTTGTTTCATCTCGGTGTATTACCTGAGGCCAGTCACTTCAATGAGTATACAGTACCCCAGGATGCCATTTTTGTCAGGATCCATCATCTCCCTAATGTGTTCTGTTTATCACCTCTCCCCATATCAGCCTTGTCCTTGTTGGCCACTCCAGTTCTTTACATGTTACTTAAAATGTAGATGAACGTTCTCAAATACCGACTAAAATTTTAAAGTGGGCCTGTAGTCTTGGAAAAAACAATCTGTCCTAAGTGTTTGACTAAAAAGTCTTACTTACACTAATTGCTTATTTGGACTTGGTATAGTACAAATAAAGGAAATTACACAATGACCTGGAGCACCAATTCCTGTGTTTTAGCCACATATCAACAGGGAAATGGGAATTTTCTCAACATGGATTTTTAACTGGTGAATAGTTTCCTAAGGCTCCTTTTCCATCAGCATGCTGTGGATCAGTGGCAGCCGGTAGAAAGTTTTCTTGGGGGGGAAATAGGGGGGCAAACAGTATGCCACCATTCCCCCTGGGCGGTTGGTCAGTCGGTAGCACTTACCCCATCAACGACGGCTTCCCCGCTCGGCGGCCTTCCATTCTCCTGCTCTCCATGGGTCATCACGGCGGCGGTAGCTTCTGTTTTCTCCCTCCTCGGCGTGATGGAGAAGATGAACAGTGCTAGCTAGGCCGTGTTTACCAACGTCCTAG